>OZ030028.1:43114821-43507321 GCA_964023405.1 Apodemus agrarius
GTGTTTATCACAGGGACTTGAGTTTTATAGAAATCAAAGAGATTTGAGCTCGACGTGCAGACAGTGGCAGCAAGACATGTTTCTCACCTCTCTGTGTGCCCTACCTCAGCTCCTTTCATAGCATGGGCACCTAGCATGGGAAAGCCACGCAGCTTCACTCTCTTAAAGCAATTGAGAGTACTCTAAAGGGTACTCTGGGGCCAGATCGAACCCACACTTGCTGATTCTTTACCCTCTTGTATCAGCCTGTTTAATAAGCAATGCCGAGAGCTACAGAATGCACACCACAGAAAGTGGGAAAGGGGAGACTTGGAAAAAGTATGTATAACCTAGAATCTCAGCTTCTAGATCAAACCAGGAATACATGTGAGATGTGGAGATAATGTTGTGTGAGGGGCTTTTAGCACACCATAAAGACATATGTTATCATGTTACCAGAAGTGACCTGTCATGGTTTCAATGAGAATGGCCCCAGAGGCTCATATGCCAGTTGGTGGAACTGTTTGGGAAGGATTAGGAGGTGTGGCCTGGCTGGAAGAGGTGTGTCACTGGGGCAGGCTTTAAGAGTTCAAAAGCCCACACCATTCCCAGTAAGTCAGTCCTCATCTCTCCTGCCTTTGGATCAGTTGAGAGTTCTCTGCTATTGGTTCAGCATCATGTCTGCCCACCTGTCTTCCTGATGCCTGTCATGATGATGCAGGACCCTAACCTTTGGAACTGTGAGCTTACAAATTTAATTTTTTAAAAATATATGTTACTTTGGTCATGATGTTTTGCCATGGCTATTGAAGAATAATTAAGACAGATCTTTGGAGACAGAGGCAGGAGGATCACAAACTGATGACTAGCCTGAGTTATTGGAGAGCTATTGGTCTGAAGGAAGGAAAGGATGGAGGGAGGAATGATGGGGGGAAGAAGGAGGAGAGAAGAAAGAAAAAAAATTAAAGAAGTTCCCTTTATCCTATACTCTTACTCTAGAGAATAAGAAACTTACCACAAAGTTCTCCCTTTATATTTACCTGTTTGTATGTTTCCATAACATAGGTCTGTTGTCAGATGACCTGTTGATGCAAGGTAAAATATGCATATTTAATTCTGATGATGTTTATTTCTAAGCTACAAGATGAAGCTATTCTCTCTCTCTCTCTCTCTCTCTCTCTCTCTCTTGGTTTTTTTTTTTTGGTTTTTTTTTTTTTTGTTTTTTGTTTTTTGGAGACAGGGTTTATCTGTATAGGCCTGGCTGTCCTGGAACTCACTCTGTAGACCAGGCTGGCCTCGAACTCAGAAATCCACCTGCCTGAGCTCGCCGGCCCCTAGACCAGCGGTGTAGCGGCGGGCCTCCATATTGCAACCAGGACACAGCTGGAAAGGCCCAGGTAAACACCCCTTCCAGGGCTACACTCACGGGGGTATCTGCTAGGGTCTCGGAGCCAAGCAGGCAGAGCCCCGCCTAGGCTCTGTGGGACATCCCCGAGCCCTCTGGCGAGCACCAAGGCTGCGTTCTGCAACCAGCTCGCCGGCCCCTGGACCAGCAGTAGCGGCGGGCCTCCATATTGCAACCAGGACACAGCTGGAAAGGCCCAGGGTCTGTGGGACATCCCCGCCCTCTGGTGAGCACCTAGGCTGCGTTCTGCAACCAGCTCGCCGGCCCCTAGACCAGCGGTGTAGCGCCGGGCCCCCATATCGCAACCAGGACACAGCTGGAAAGGCCCAGGCTCTGTGGGACATCCCCGCCCTCTGGCGAGCACCGAGGCTGCATTCTGCAACCAGCTCGCCGGCCCCTGGACCAGCGGTAGCAACGGGCCTCCATATTGCAACCAGGACATAGCTGGAAAGGCCCAGGTAAACACCCCTTCCAGGGCTACCCTCACGGGGGATCTGCTAGGCTCTCGGAGTTCCTTGCAACCAGGACACAGCTGGAGAAGCCCAGGTAGACAGACTCCAACAGGGGCTACAATCGCATGGGTGGTAGCCAGCTTATGATCCCTTAAAGCAGCAGTCACACATATTCACCAGTAGAGAAACAACAGGTGAGCCCAGCCTCACAGGAGATTCAAACACCAGCCACTGACAACAAGGCCAACTAAAACCAGAAATAACCAGATGGCAAAAGGAAAACGAAGGAACGTTACTAACAAAAATCAAGGCAACATGACAGCATCTGAACCCAGTTCTCCAACAACAGGAATCCCTGGATACCCTAAAACACCAGAAAAACAAGACTTGGATATAAAATCACTGGTCAGGATGCTGGTAGCTGAACACATAGAAAAATCTCGTAAAGAAATAGAGGAGAAAATGGATCAAAAGTTAGAAGCCTTTACGAGGCAAATACAAAAATCACTTCAAGAAATGCAGGAGAAGATGGATCAAAGAGAAGAAGACAATAAGGAAGAAAGACAAAAGTCACTTAAAGAACTACAGAAGAATGTGGGCCAACAAGTAGAAGCTATGAAAGAGGAAGCACAAAAATCTATTAAAGAAATACATGAAAACACAATCAAGCAAGCGAAAGATCTGAGCACATCCATCCAGATACTAAAAACAGAAGTAGAAACAACTAAGAAATCACAGAGGGAGACAACATTGGAGATAGAAAACCTGGGGAAGAAATCAGGGGCCATAGACGCAAGTATCAACAATAGAATACAAGAGATAGAAGACAGAATCTCAGAAGCCGAAGATACCATAGGAACCATCGATTCAACAGTCAAAGAAAATACTAAATGCAAAAAGGTGGTAACCCAAAACATCCAGGAAATCCAAGACACTATGAGAAGACCAAACCTAAGGATTATAGGTATAGACAAGAGTGAAGATTTACAAGTTAAAGGGCCAGCTAATATCTTCTATAAAATTATGGAAGAAAACTTCCCCAACCTAAGGAGAGAGATGCCCATGAATATACAAGAAGCCTATAGAACCCCAAACAGACTGGACCAGAACAGAAATACATCCCGTCACATAATAATCAAAACTCCAAATGTAATAAACAAAGAAAGAATACTAAAGGCAGCAAGAGAAAAAGGCCAAGTAACATATAAAGGAAAACCTATCAGAATAACACCAGACTTCTCACCTGAGACCATGAAAGCTAGAAGATCCTGGGCAGATATCATGCAAACTCTAAGAGAACACAAACTTCAGCCAAAACTACTTTACCAAGCAAAGCTCTCAATCACCATAGATGGAGACATCAAGGTATTCCATGACAAAACCAAATTTGCAAGATATCTCTCCACAAATCCAGCCCTACAAAGGATAATAGGGGGAAAACACCAAGACAAGGACGGAAACTACACCCGGGAAGAAGCAAGATAGAAACCTCCTCTCATCAAACCCAAAAGAGGATAACTTCTCGAATATAAAAAATAAATAAGATAAATAAATATAATTTCAAAAATGTCTGGAGGTAATAATTACTATTCCTTAATATCTCTTAACGTCAATGGACTCAATTCCCCAATAAAAAGACATAGATTAACAGACTGGATACGGAAACAGGACCCTACATTTTGCTGCATACAGGAAACACATCTCAGTGTTAAAGACAAACACTGCCTTAGAGTAAAAGGCTGGAGGACAATTTTACAAGCAAATGGTCTCAGGAAACAAGCTGGAGTAGCCATTCTAATATCAAATAAAATTGACTTTCAACCTAAAATCATCCAAAGAGACTCAGAAGGTCACTTCTTGCTGGCCAAAGGGAAAATCCACCAGGAAGAGCTCTCAATACTGAACATCTATGCTCCAAATGCAAGGGCACCCTCCTTTGTAAAAGAAACCTTACTAAAGCTTAAAGCACACATTACACCTAACACAATAATTGTGGGTGACTTCAACACCCCACTCTCCTCAATGGACCGATCAGGAAAGCAGAAACTAAACAGGGACACAGTGAAACTAATTGAAACTCTGGACCAATTGGATTTAACAGATATATATAGAACATTTCATCCTAAAGCTAAAGAATATACCTTTTTCTCAGCACCGCATGGTACCTTCTCCAAAATAGACCATATAATCGGTCACAAGACAGATGTCAACAAATACAAGAAGATCGAGCTAATCCCATGCCTCCTATCAGATCACCATGGAGTAAGAGTGGTCTTCAATAGCAACAAAACCAACAGAAAGCCCACATACACATGGAAACTGAACAATACTCTACTCAATGACACCTTGGTCAAGGAAGAAATAAAAAAAGAAATCAAAGACTTTTTAGAATTCAATGAAAATGAAGGTACAACCTATCCAAATCTATGGGACACAATGAAAGCAGTGCTAAGAGGAAAACTCATAGCTCTAAGTGCATCCAAAAAGAAACTGGAGAGAGCATACACTAGCAGCTTAATGGCACACCTTAAAGCCCTGGAAGAAAAACAAGTTAATTCACCCAGGAGGAGTAGAAGACAAGAAATCATCAAACTCAGGGCTGAAATCAATCAAATAGAAACAAAGAGAACCATACAAAGAATCAACAAGACCAGGAGCTGGTTCTTTGAGAAAATCAACAAGATAGATAAACCCTTAGCCAGACTAACCAAAGGACACAGAGACAGTATACAAATTAACAAAATTAGAAATGAAAAGGGAGACATAACAACAGAAACTGAGGAAATTCAAAAGATCATCAGATCCTACTACAAAGGTCTATACTCAAAACAACTGGAGAATCTGGAGGAAATGGACGATTTCCTAGACAGATATCAAATACCAAAATTAAATCAGCATCAAGTAGACCAGCTAAATAGTCCCATAACCCCTAAAGAAATAGAAGGGGTTATAGAAAGCCTCCCAACCAAAAAAAGTACGGGACCAGATGGTTTTAGTGCAGAATTCTACCAGACCTTCAAAGAAGACTTAACACCAATACTCTTCAAACTATTCCACAAAATAGAGACAGAAGGGACACTGCCCAACTCATTCTTCGAAGCCACAATTACGCTAATACCTAAACCACAAAAAGATCCAACAAAGAAAGAGAACTTCAGGCCAATTTCTCTGATGAATATAGATGCAAAAATACTAAATAAAATTCTTGCTAACCGAATCCAAGAGCACATCAAAACGATCATCCACCATGATCAAGTAGGCTTCATCCCAGGGATGCAGGGATGGTTCAATATACGGAAATCCATCAATGTAATCCACTACATAAACAAACTGAAAGAAAAAAACCACATGGTCATCTCATTAGATGCTGAAAAAGCATTCGACAAAATTCAGCATCCTTTCATGCTAAAAGTCTTGGAAAGAGCAGGAATTCAAGGCCCATACCTAAACATAGTAAAAGCAATCTACAGCAAACCAGTAGCCAACATCAAAATAAATGGAGAGAAACTTGAAGCATTCCCACTAAAATCAGGGACTAGACAAGGCTGCCCTCTCTCTCCATATCTTTTCAATATAGTACTTGAAGTTCTAGCAAGAGCAATTAGACAACATAAGGAAGTCAAAGGGATACAAATTGGAAAGGAAGAAGTGAAACTATCATTATTTGCAGACGATATGATAGTTTACCTAAGCGACCCAAAAAACTCCACCAGAGAACTTCTACAGCTGATAAACAACTTCAGCAAAGTGGCAGGTTATAAAATTAACTCAAGCAAGTCAGTGGCCTTCCTGTACTCAAAGGACAAGCAGGCTGAGAAAGAAATTAGGGAAATAACACCCTTCACAATAGCCACAAACAACATAAAGTATCTTGGCGTAACTCTAACCAAACAAGCGAAAGATCTGTACAAGAGGAACTTCAAGTCCTTGAAGAAAGAAATCGAAGAAGACCTCAGAAGATGGAAAAATATTTCTTGCTCCTGGATTGGCAGGATCAATATAGTAAAAATGGCCATCTTGCCAAAAGCAATATACAGATTCAATGCAATCCCCATCAAAATCCCAACTCAATTCTTCATAGATCTAGAAAGAGCAATTCTCAAATTCATCTGGAGCAACAAAAAACCCAGGATAGCTAAAACTATTCTCAACAATAAAAGGACTTCTGGGGAATCAATATCCCTGACCTCAAGCAGTACTACAGAGCAATTGTGTTAAAAACTGCATGGTATTGGTATAGCAACAGGCAAACAGATCAATGGAACAGGATTGAAGACTCAGAAATTAACCCACAGACTTATGGTCACTTGATCTTTGATAAAGGAGCCACAACCATCCGATGGAATAAAGATAGCCTTTTCAACAAATGGTGCTGGTTCAACTGGAGGTCAACATGCAGAAGAATGCGAATTGACCCACTCTTATCTCTTTGCTCTAAGATCAACTCCAAGTGGATCAAGGACCTCCACATAAAACCAGACACACTGAAACTATTAGAAAAGAAACTTGGGAAGACCCTGGAGGACTTGGGCACAGGGGAAAAGTTCCTGAACAGAACACCAATAGCGTACGCACTAAGATCAAGAATCGACAAATGGGACCTCATAAAATTACAAAGTTTCTGCAAAGCAAAGGACATTGTCCGAAGGACAAAACGGCAACCAACAAAGTGGGAAAAGATCTTCATCAACCCCACATCCGACAGAGGGCTAATATCCAATATATACAAAGAACTCAAGAAGTTAGACCGCAAAGAACCAAATAACCCTATCAAAAAATGGGGCACAGAGCTAAACAAAGAATTTTCACCAGAAGAAATTCGGATGGCCGAGAAACACCTTAAGAGATGTTCAACATCATTAGTCATCAGGGAAATGCAAATCAAAACAACCCTGAGATTCCACCTCACACCAGTCAGAATGGCTAAGATTAAAAACTCAAGAGACAACAAGTGCTGGCGAGGATGTGGAGAAAGAGGAACACTCCTCCACTGTTGGTGGGATTGCAAAATGGTAAAACCACTCTGGAAATCAGTTTGGCGGATCCTCAGAAAATTGGGCATGTCACTCCCAGAGGACCCTGGCATACCACTCCTGGGCATATACCCAGAGGATTCCCCTGCATGCAATAAAGACACATGCTCCACTATGTTTATAGCAGCCTTGTTTATAATAGCCAGAAATTGGAAGGAGCCCAAATATCCCACAAAGGAGGAATGGATACAGAAAATGTGGTATATTTATACAATGGAATACTACTCAGCAATTAAAAATAATGAATTCATGCAATTTGTAGGTAAATGGTTAGACCTGGAAAATATCATCCTGAGTGAGCTAACCCAATCACAAAAGAATGCACATGAAATGCAATCACTGATAAGTGGATATTAATGAGCCCAGAAGCACTAAATACTCAAGACACAAATAGCAAGTCAAATGATTCCCAAGAAGAAGAAAGGAGAGGACCCTGGGCATGTAAAGATTGCATCCAGTTTAGTAAAGAAACCGAGGGGGGAGGGGGAATGATTGGGGAATAGTTGGGGGGGAGAAGAACTATGGGAACTATGGTGGGTGGGAACTGGGAAAGGGGAAAGCCTTTGAAATGTAAACATAGAATATAGAAAATAAAAATAACTAAAAAAAAAAAAAAAAAAAAAAAGAAATCCACCTGCCTCTGCCTCCCAAGTGCTGGGATTAAAGGCGTGTGCCACCATCGCCCGGCTGAAGCTATTCTCTTACTTTAGTTTATTTCTTTTAACTTTGAATCTGGTTTTACTTTATTTCGTATTGAAAATAGATTTTTTTCATATGCTATATTCTGATTATGGTTCTCTCTACCCCAATTCCTCCCAGATCCTCCCCACCCACACAAATCCACAGCTTTTCTTGCTTGCTCTCATTAGAAAACAGGCATTTAAAAAAAAAAGAAAAACTAATAAAATAAGATAAAAACAAAGAGAAAAACAAAGAGTCGAAAGTGTGTGGGGGACATAAGAAATACGTACAGAAGAAGCACAGACACACAGACTGGCCACAGACATCCCATAAAAAAAATGGAGGGGGCTGGAGAGATGGCGCAGCGGGTAAGAGCACTGATTGCTCATCCAAAGGTCCTAAGTTCAAATCCCAGCAACCACAACCATCTGTAAAGAGATCTGACACACTCTTCTGGTGTTGTGTCTGAAGACAGCTACAGTGTACTTAGATATTATATATATATATATATATATATATATATATATATACATATATATACATATGTACACACACACACACACACACACACACACACATATATATTTAAAAAATGAAAACCATAGCATGTAAACAAAAGACCTGTAGGGTGAGGGGGAAAAAATCTCCAGACAAAGCATTATGAGACAAAAACAAAAACAAAACAAACTCCATATTATTGAGTTTGTCCTGTGTTGTCTGTCTACGCTGGGAATGCAGCCTGGCCCTAAGAGTGGTTTGCACACCCAGTAAGACTCTGGTTGATGAAAGCGAATGCTTCCTTTGCAAGTGGTTATCAACTGGAGACAGCTTCTGGGTTAGAAATGTGGGCCTGTGTCCACTTCTGCTCTTCACTCTGAGACTCCATGAGGCCCAGACATGTGCAGGCTCTGTGCATGCCACCGCAGGCTCTGTGAGTTCTGCTGTTTACAAGGCTGTGGGCCCTTGATCTTCTCTGTTCCCTACGGTTCTACTCTTTCTGCCTCCTCTCACTGAACGTGGAAAAACTGAGCTGGTACCTACCTGGAGCCTTCACCCCTACTGACTAGTGTTCAGAATACCGAAAAATACTCTGCACTCTATAAAGGGAAAAGGCAAACGCCAAGCCACCTACAAATCCTGTGATTTTCAGTGATGACCTGCAGGTAAGGTGTGCTGGTGCAACGGTGGCACAAAGCTTATGGGTTGTGGGCACAGTAGCCGAGTTTTTTTATTTCTAGGCTGTTTACTCTTTAACTGATCCTCCAGCCCAAACCAACACATCTGGCTTGGATAGAGCTTGCCAACCCTGGCCTCTGTGCAGTGAAGCTTAAAAAGGCCTCTTTCTCCACATCAGAGCCTCATCTCCTGTGACAGAAACAAGAATGTCGCTGGGCAGTGGTGGAGCATACCTGTAATCCCAGCACTTGGGAGGCAGAGGCAGGCGGATTTCTGAGTTGGAGGCCAGCGTGGTCTACAGAGTGAGTTCCAGGACAGCCAGGGTTACACTCGGAGACCCTATCTCGAAAAACCAAAACAAAGATGGAGAACTCCCAAGGTCGCTGGCATCCTTACCTTCCTGAGGAGACAGACTGGCAGCTTAAAACTAAAGCTTTAGCCGGGCGGTGGTGGCACACGCCGTTAATCCCAGCATTTGGGAGGCAGAGGCAGGTGGATTTCTGAGTTCGAGGCCAGTCTGGTCTACAGAGTGAGTTCCAGGACAGCCAGGGCTATACAGAGAAACACTGTCTCAAAAAAACCAAATCCAAAAAACCGGAAAAAAAAAAAAGAAAGAAAGAAAAGAAAGAGAAACAAGAATGTCCACTGTCCTTACCTGCATAATCAAATAGAGGCTATTCTTATCAGTGATTTGGGGAGAAAGCCCCCAAGTTCCAGAGAAATGCTTCCTACATCCTGTAAACTGGTTGAAACCTGTCTACACATCACTGGAAGGGTCCCCGGATATTTCCCCATAAAGCATGGACAGGAGGGGTGGGCTACAAGGGAAGGAATTGAGGACAATAAGAACACACTGTGCAGATCCTGGAACTAAATCCTCTAAACCTCTACAGATCACTCCAACCCACAGTGACACTACCTAAGTCCCGACCAGTCATGACAGCAGCTCCATCTAGACCAGCAGAGAATCCATAACACTTTTTTCTTTCTAGGCGTATGCGTGAGTGTATGCTATGTATGTGGGGGGCGGAGTGCCTGTGGACCCCAGAGGAGTCAGATCCCGCGGAGCTAGACTTACACGTGATTGTGAGCTACTGGACATGAGTGTTGGGAATCAAACTCAAGTCCTCTGGAAGAATAATGTGTGACCTTAACCACTGGGCCATCTCCCCAGCCCCATCCGGAAACTTCTGGCTTTTCAATTCTCTGTACTTGAGGTGCTATCACAGTGGTGTTTGACTCACACACCATTGCATTGGGAATCAAAACCCTTTCCTGCTGCAAGCAAAGTCCATGTGGGACAGTGTCATCCAGGGTCAGAGGAAAACACAGCTTTGGGTTAACTTACTCTTCCCTTTGTGGTAACTGAGTTTCCTTGAAACTAGACTAGATAAACATATATTCTCTCCCTGTTAAGACCTATTATGTGTATTTAAGATAAAACCACACACTAAGGAGCTGGAGAGATGGCTCAGCAGTTAAAAGCACTGGCTGCTCTTACAAAGACCAGAGTTTGGTTCCCAGCCCCCACATGGTGGCTCATAACCATCTATATAGTTCTAGGGGATCTGATGTCCTCTACAGGCCTCTGTGGGTACCAGGCATGCATGTGGTGAATGTATATATATATTCAATCAAACACTCATACACATAAAATAAAACTAACATTTAGACAAATGCATTCAGACTTTCCAAGTGTTAAGTGTGCAAACATTGACAATTCAATTATTAACTTCCTGATCTATCACACACTCTTCAGGAAAAATTAAGGCCTTGTGTGGCACAGCCACACAAGCCCCGCAGTCACAGCTACTTGGGAAGTGGAGGCAGGTGGATCATGAGTTCCAGGCCAGCCTGGGAAGTTTATAAGGTCCTGTCTATCTTTTGTTTTCCTGGTGGAGATCAAACCTCCGGCCCTAAACAAGCTAGGTGTCTTAGATCTTCATGGTCCTTTACAAACCTCACTGACAAATTCCAGCAGTGTTTCATGTACAGTTCCACCCTCCCCACTTACAGTTCCACCCTCCCCACTGAGACTCGGCTGCAGGAATGACCGCATGTGATGGACGGCTCGCTTGGACAACCCCAGACTTGGGAAGCTTGTCAAAAAAAAAAAAAAAAGTAATACACTGTTACATATTTAATCACCTGGTGTTTAAGACCCACATATCTATTTTATTTTTTAAACAGGATAGAAAACTCTTATTTTTAAAATAAAAGTCCCTGGGCGTGGTGGCACACGCCTTTAATCCCAGCACTTGGGAGGCAGAGGCAGGCAGATTTCTGAGTTCGAGGCCAGCCTGGTCTACAGAGTGAGTTCCAGGACAGCCAGGATCACACAGAGAAACCCTGTCTCAAAAAGCCTAATAATAATAATAATAATAATAATAATAAATAAATAAATAAAAGTCCCAGGCCGGAGACCAGTGATGAGGATGTAGATAGTACCAAATCTAAATGCCCTCTCAAAGAACTGCAAGTCAGGGAGGCTTAACCTAGTCGGTCGTGGGCCCAGGCTGAGGGACACCCTAGGAGTCCGCTGTGCGCAGAAGAGCAGATTGCTGAGGAGCCAAATCCTGCAGAGGAGGAGGCGCCACTGGGAAGCACTCAGGGACCGAAGAAGCCCCTCCCCCTTCCTCTCCCCTCTCCCTTCTTCCATTCCCCTCTTTTCTCTCTCCTGGCCCCTTCTCTGTCGGTAGCAGCGATTTCAAAACTGTGAGAGTTTGTTCTCTCTGAGCGGAGGGAGTCAGATGGGTCGGCCTCAGCAGCCATGCAGCCATCCATAGATGCGAAAACGTCTGAAGCCCCAGCAGTGTGTTAATATCCGCAGTTGTCTCCCTCCAACACGACGATCGATGCTGGTTGGTGACAGGGTCCTAAAAGCACAGAGAGGTCCTCCGCCTCCCGGTATTATGGTTGCTTTCCTTACTTATATTGCGCTTGGAGGACAGCCTGTCTGCAAGCTAAAACATTAGCCACCCCAGGGGATGCCGTCAAAGTCTCAGGAGGGTCTGCGGAAACTAACCTAACACAGAGACTGCAAAGTTACGTGTGGCCAGCAGAGGCCTCCAGCGGGCCTAGGAGAAAAGTGGCCCAAGTGAAGACAACTCTGTCAGACACCAGGCTCCAGTCCAGTTAACGCCTGCACGAGAGAATAGCCATACAAAGACACAAGCCCTCACGTTCCGCTGACTCTCCCCATGCTCTGCGCAGGCTCGACTGTCTAGCTGCCTTTGGCTTTTCTATTGTATTCTTTGGGACCCCACTTTTACTCTGTCTACTGCAACTTCAGGAGTTTATTCTATATCATTGTTTAGATTTTTACATGATTTCCTTATTCTCCTATGTGCTTTCTTCTAATTCTATTTTCTCATCTGTTCATTACTGGATAAAGCTTTCCCCACCCCCCATTTCTTTTTGACTCTGTTCCCCTGTGTTCCCCACTACATGTTCTGGTATTTTAGCATTACATTGCTAGTTATTACTTATTAATTTTTCAGGGTTTTAAATGTGTTCATTATTGTAAAATATGTATCCTGTGTATATGTGTGATTATATATGACATGATAGAGAGGTATCTAGAGGAGGAGAAAGAGAGGGAGATTGGGCACTGTGACGTCATAGCAGACAGGAGCCTATCAGGAGCTGGCAGGCAGTGAGGGAGTCTGGGAAAGGTAGCAGAGAGAGGGTCTGGTTAGAAGGCAATGTGCCAACAGGTGTGTAAACACCGTGACTGAATCCTGACTCATAAAATATAAACAAAGCTTCTTTGAATTCCCTTTTCTTCATCTCAAGGCAACAAAGTTATGTGCAGTGTGATGGTTTGTATCTGTTCGTCCCAGGGAGTGGCACTATTAGAAGGTGTGGCCTTGTTGGAGGAAGTGTGTCACTGTGGGGATGGGATTGGAGATCTTCCTCCTAGATGCCTGAGCATGCCGGATCTGTTCCTACCTTCCTTTGGATAAAGCTGTAGACCCCTCAGCTCCTGCTGCACCATGTCTGCCTGGATGCTGCCATGCTTCTGCCTTGATGACAGTGGACTGAACCTCTGAGCCTGTAAGCCTGCCCCAATTAAATGTTTCTTTTATAAAATTTGCATTGGATCATAGTGTCTTCACAGCAGTAAAATCCTAACTAATAGTTACTGTTTTTTCCTTGTTTTTTTATAGAACCAGATCAGAACATTCAAATATGACCATTTAAGTATGAGTTCCTGTCAAGTGCTGTAGCTCTTTCCTGTATTCCTGGACCTTAGAACTAAGGTAGGCGAGATTGCTGGGAAATTGACGCCCGTGTCGGGCTACACAGACTGCTCCTGCCAGGCTGGGCTCCAGGGTGAGAATCTGTCTCAAACACAGTGAAAGTGAGAGGTTTGTACGGAAACTGTGGGCGCTGTGGCAAAGTACCTGCTGCGCATGTGCGAAACTCTGGGTTCCACCTCCAGCCTCAACAAGCGAACAGACCCACACCGCTCCTTCCTTAGCTGGATGTGTTTGTGATTCCAGCGCTGGAGAGGCCTGAGCAGGAGAGACACGAATTTGAGGTCAGCCTGGAGTACACGTTGACGATATGACTGTCAGAACTACATACTGAAGGTTAGTTACAAGTTTAGCCTGGGTTATATAAATTTTTAAAAAATAAAAATTTATAAGTAAAACATACAAAACATACAAACAGGAGCAATGACAGAAAGCATGATATTCATCAGGAGTTTAGCAGATCCCATGGAGTGCTGGGAGGAGGATTCACAGACTGACACATTGACCCAGTTGTTTGTTTGCTTGTTGTTTTTTGGGGTTTTTTTTGTTGTTTTTTGTATTTTTTTGTTGTAAGCTTTAGAGACAAACGTTATATTCTGTTGCCTTCGAGATGCAAATTCTTCCCACCTGCCTCTCATTCTTCTGCAGCTTGTAGTCTTCCTTAAAATGACTCTTTGTTTCTTAGGAATGTTGAAAAGATTATTTTAATGCTTATGTATAAGTGCCTACGTGAGTGTGTTGCACATGGGTGCAGGTGCCCATGGAGCCAGAAGAGGGAGCTGGATCCCCTGGCTGGAGTTACAGCCAGTTGTGGGCCCAGTGTGGGTGCTGGGAACTGGGCTATAATCCCTCGGGGAGCGCAGGAAGCGATCGCAAAGCTGGAAGTGAGCTGTTTCTACAGATCCTACAAACGTGCTCTTTGTCAGCCAGTAAGAAAAAAAAAAGTTGGACAAAAGGTTTGATTGCAGAGTGACAATGTTTTTAAGAAAGTGAATTCCTCTATTGGGTCTGGAGAGAGAGCTCATTAGCAGGTAAGAACACTGGCTGCTCTCCCAGAGGACCTTGGTTTGGTTCCCAGCACCCACAAAGGGCAGATCATAATGAGCTGTTACTCAGCTCCAGGGGGCCATATTTGATAGTATAGTTCTTAAAACTTTAGAATTGGAACTTTAAAACTGCATTTTGCATCCCTTGAGGAAATGCCTCCATGAGAGCCAGCTGTGGGGTGTTTTCTCAATTAGTGATCAAGGTGAAAGGGCCCATTGTGGGTGGTGCCATCCCTGGTCCCCATAGTCCTGGGTTCTATAAGAAAACAAGCTGAGCAAGCCAGGGGAAGCAAGCCAGTAAGGAACATCCTTCCATGGCCTCTGCATCAGCTCCTGCTTCCTGACCTGCTTGAGTTCCAGTCCTGACTCCCTGTGGTGATGAACAGCAGTGTGGAAGTGTAAGCTGAATAAACCCTTTCCTCTCCCCTGACCCCAAAAAAGCCCTCCATTCTTATAGCTGGGTATGGTGAGTCATAGCTATAATCCTAGAATTGGGGCAGCTGAGGCAGGAAAATCACAAGCTCACAATTAACACAGGCCATTAGCAAAACCCTGTCTCAAAGAAACAACTGTCTACATATGGAGCTGCACACTCCCCACAGCAAGGCATGTGAGCTGTGGATGGCTCGCATGGATTAGATCAAATCCCTGCCAAGACAATGGTTAACAGACGGGCTACCAGGGCAGCACTGCAGGAGCTGCTCTTGTTCACACTGAAATGTCCAGAATGAGAGCAACCAGATCGCTCCAGAACAGGAGCATGCCACCCCACCCCCAGAATGAGCACGGGGTGAGGTGGGGTGGGGGGGCTGGGTGAGGGTATGAATTTAAACGGTGCAGGATGCCCACGCTTCACTGAATGTCTCCGTAAGTCTGGCTAACCTCTGCCTTCTCTCCTCAGCATGCCTGTTCACCTCCCTTTCCTAAACATTTGGACTATGCCGGTTAAGACTCCTGAAGCTGCCCTCGCCATCTGGCCTCCGGACCTCTCTCTGCACTCCCGAAGCTGTGCTTTGGTTCCATGGAGTAAAGGTTTCCTTCCCCTGAACGTTCTGAATACTAGGACTATTTCTTTCTTCCTTGTGTTAGGGCCACCATGCTTAGCCCAGAAAGAACACTTCCATCCACATTCTCCATTCTGCAGGGGAAGAACAGAGTGGTTCATAGTGGCCGGAAGCCAAGTCAAAAGAAAGTAGTAATCTGCCAGGCGTGGTGGCGCACGCCTGTAATCCCAGCACTTGGGAGGCAGAGGCAGGTGGATTTCTGAGTTCGAGGCCAGCCTGGTCTACAGAGTGAGTTCCAGGACAGCCAGGGCTACAGAGAGAAGCTCTGTCTCAAACAAACAGACAGACAGACAAAAAAACAACAAAAAAAAAAAACAAAAAAAGAAAGAAAGTCATAATCCAAAAGAGAAGTATATTTCTGTGTCTAGAAATATGAGGAAATTGTGTAACATCGTAAAAATGGACATCCGTGCAAGAAGGAATAGCAATATGATTGCTATGTATGGAGACTATGATGGAGGAAGTGTGCACGTGTGTTTGTGTGAGTATAAGTGAGTGTATGCATGCATGCGTGTGTGTGTGTGTGTGTGTGTGTGCATATTAAGGTCCAAAAAAAATCACATCAGTAGTTATTGTGTGAAGGTAGAGTGCTTAAGGATGTTTTAATTTCCTTGTTTAAATTTCTTTCAAAGGTGCTGTCATTTAGTTTGTGTGATGATAATGACATCAGAAAAAGAAGAGAAAGCCAGCCATACTTCTGTGTCTTTCCAAGCACCCAGCTGGTTCCCGAGTGGTCCTGGTGAGACCCTGAAGTGATCCGGGACAAGATGACCCAGGACAGAACTGCCAACCACATCCAAACAGTGAGCAAAGAAGTCCCAGAAAGTTGTGCTCTGTTCCCCAAAAACTCAACTGTCACAGCTTCAAGTGCCTGTGAACAGCATTTAACGGTCAGTTAGTATATGGTCTACACTTGCCAGCAGTTTAGAAGCTTCTTGTGGAAGCACACCCAGAGCCCACAGAAGGATTGCTGCAACCTATAGGAAATGCAGAACCCCTGTACACGTGCCTTGAGGATGACTCAGTGACATCTGTCCTTTCTGCAAGCCAGGATTGCCAGCAGGCAGGCATGCTATAACTAAAATAGACAGCATGCCAGTTTCCTATTTTTGTTTTTGTGGACAAAGATGCCTCCAAAAAATACACCAGAGGAAAATTTAAAGCAACCTCTTTAACAAAATGATGCTGGGGAAACTAGAAGCCTCGTGTAGAAGAATGGAACTACATAAATATAGATTTGACCTACTGCTATTACTCCATGTAATTTAATTTTGTGTGTGTACATAAATATAGATTTGACCTACTGCTATTACTCCATGTAATTTAATTTTTGTGTGTGTGTGTGTGTGTGTGTGTGTGTGTGTGTGTGTGTGGCTTGCCCACATGTGCACTATATGCATGCCTGGTTTTGTCGAGGCCACAAGAGGGTGTGGAATCTCTGGAGCTGGAGTTACACACATATGGGAGCAGTCAGGTGGGTGCTGGGAATCAAACCCTGATTTTTCTACAGAAGTAGCCAGTGTTCTTCACCGCTGAGCCATCTCCATAGCCTCCAGCTTCCATTCATTTTAATGGTATTTTTCATCTCTCCAAACTACGAATATATATATATATGCCTTGATGGTTTTCTCCCAAAGATACCTGCTTCACCCTCAACCCCTAGCACCTGTAATGGCAAGCTTATTGGAAATAACCGACCTTGCACAAGTAGTCAAGGTGACATAAGACCATTAGCTTGGCCACATTAGCAGACAGACACATGGAGAGGGAACATGGACAGACATGGCTACAGGGGAAATTTGGCCATGAAAAGATGACAGCAGAGATGACAATGGTGCTACCCCAAGCCAGTGAAGGCCTACAGCTACTACAAAACCTAATGAGCCCCCTCTGCAAGCTTTTGAGAAGGAGCACAGACTGCCAACACCAGGATTTCAGACATGTAGCTCCCATTACTTTGGGAGAATGAATTTTTTTACCCTAGGTTGGAAAAGGCAGACACAGTTAAGATACTGAGTCAGAGAAAACTTGGTTGGGGTGAGGACACTTGGAATCCCCGCTCCTCAAACTCGGGTCAGAAGAGTCAGCAGCATCTGTACTGACTGAGAGAGCCTCAAGAAAATCACGATCCTGGGCCCCGCCCTGAAGCCCTGGGACGCAAGTGGTAGATTGGGGGTCACGGTCTTGAGGGAGGACTTGTGTTAAATATAAAGGCATCTTTTCTGATGCTTCGTAGGCACCTCTTCCTGTTCTCTGCCTCTGCCTCCCTCCCTGTCCCCACCTCTCTCTCTTTTCCAAGACTCCATCTTCTCTTAATCCTCTGAGGTGCCTACTAAGATACACCACCCATTTATGTGAACATCCATACATATGTGCAGGCAAATATTCAAACATATAAAATAAAAATTAAAAAGTATACTAACCTATGGATTTTGCATAGCTACAAGTCAGTGTCTCCCATAGGTAGCTACTGGAAATAGTGCTTGTTATGGAAATAAAAGAGAAGTTAATGGTATTTTCTTTATCTAACATCACTGGGGGGACGGGGGACAGAAGGAACTTTCAGAAATGAGTGTAGTATCATTGTCCAATGACAATACAGTAAATTCATTTTCTAGGCTTTTTAGGGAAAATGAGACGATGTTCTAGACTCAGAAAGACAAAAACCACATGTCCTCTTTCATTTGTGGCTCTGACCTTCTAACTCTTTAATATAGATGCTTTGGAGACAAGGGGAGGGGAGACACCAGGGAAAGAGAACAGGGCCCATGAGCAATCGAGGAAAAACCACATTCAGGGTATATTTTCCTTATAATCAGATCTGAGCTGGAGTTATCTGTGCTGTATTTAAATCCTAAAAAGTCATGATTGATTGGATCAGCACCTGATGGCTTCTGAGAAGCCCTCAGTTTCTGATTAGGTTTGAAGAATCGCTCTTCATGAGTACTTCCAGATGGATTTCCTCTTCCCATTAGTCAGGCCCCTGAGGCTGTCACACTGGAACCATCTCTGCGTGGTTAACAATTCCTGCTGAGTTGCATTTTCATTCTTATCATTATGCCTTTCTGCTTTTATTAGTCCTTATTGTGTAAATTTAACTTTTTTGGAAAGTCTTGGGGAAAATCACGCCCCCCAAAAAAGAAAATCTCATTACTAAAAAATGTTAATGGGGGTTGGAGAGACGGCTCAGTGGTTAATGCTGTGCACTGCGCTGGCCTCAGACATCAGCTCGCTTCCCAGGACCCACACGGGGAGGCTCAGAGGCACTGGTAACTTCAGCTGATTACTCTGCCTCCTGAGTACCACTTCACCCAGCCTTCCTTGGAATCTTAGAATACTAAAGGAGCACATTTATACCATTTGTATCAGTGGTTCTCAACCTTCTTAATGCTACTCTGAGACCCTTTAATACTCCCTAACCATAAAATTATTTCATTGCTACTTGTGTGGTGGCTTGACCTAATGCTGTTTGTATTCTGATATATTACTTCATAACTGTAATTTTGCTACTTCTGTGATCATAATGTAAATATTGGTTGTGCAGAATATCTGATATGAGCCGGGTGGTGGTGGGTGGTGGTGGCACACGCCTTTAATCCCAGCACTTGGGAGGCAGAGGCAGGAAGATTACTGAGTTCAAGGCCAGCTTGGTCTACAGAGTGAGTTCCAGGACAGCCTGAACTACACAGAAAAACCCTGTCTCGGGGGGGAAAAAAAAAAAGAATATCTGATATGTGACCCCTGTGGAAAGGTCATTCAACCCCTGAAGGGGTCAAGACCCTTAAGTTGATAACCACTGTTTTAGATGAGTGTGCAATATCTCAATTTTCCTTTCCTTATCTTTAGAGGAATTAGAACTCTTTTTTTGAAATATGTTTGTTGTTCTGAGATTTTAACGTCATGCTCTGATGTGTAAATGGACTGTAATTGACCTTGTTGCTATGCTAGATTATAATTCACCTCATTACTATGCTAATGTGCTCCATGACGATCATGATGCCTGCTCTTGTACTGTCACCTTTTTTCTGAACTATGGTTGAATCTAAAATTGTCTTTTTTTCCCCCAAGAGAAGATACTGAAACTTTTCTATTTTATTTCTTTATGGTAGTGCTGGAGACTGACCCTGGGTCCGCATGCATGCTAGACACGAGGTCCACCACTGAGCTATGTCCCCAGCCCTTTGTTCCTTAATTTATTTTAACAACTCATTAAGCAACATCTTCTAATTCATCAAAATTCATTAGTTGATTCTGTGACACATTTAAAACTGGTAATTTGGGTATATTTTCAGCATATTCTCATAAATTTCACGTTTACAATTATTGTGGGGCTAAGAGGGCTTTTAAGCCACAACCTCAAATCAGAAACTATATGTCCTAGTTTTGCCATGATAAAGCACGATGACAAAGAGAATTTATAAGCGTAAACATATCATGGGGGTTTACATTCCCGGGGGTTAGAGTCAGTGACCATCACGTGGGGCACATGGCAGCAGGCAGGCAGGCATAGCACTAAAGCAGTAGCTATGAGCTCACATCTTGATCTGCAAGTAGAGGGCAGAGTATAAAATTAATTATTTTAATGTAAGTGTAATCACTAAATTAATTCACTGACTGTATTTCTTTACCTTGGCTAGTCCCCCATAATCACACAGAGGAACCAAGGTTTATTTCGAGCTGCATTCCAATATCTAGGCAGTTAAATGATCTACCTTAACACCCTATGGTAATCTGGCTACTTCCCACCATGACTCCATGATGCCTGCATCTTACTATTAGTCTGGCTCTTCAGGTTTCAGCTGTTTTTCAGGGGTTTTATAGCTGGGGAATAAGTTAGTATAGTACTAGATCTGCCCAATCTAAGCATATAGCTTATAGTTATAATGACTGAATTGTGTGGTTTTTATATGGTTTTTTTTTTGGAGGTTCAAAATTCTAGCAACAATACAAGATGTGAGGACAAAGAAATCATCATTTGAATAACACAAGGGTAACCTTTACACAGTGCACAAAAGCATTATGCCTACAACAGAAAGAGACACTGGAAAATAGTGAGAGTCTTTTGAAACCTCAAATCCCTCCCCCAGTGACACACCTCCTCCAATAAGGCCACACCTCCTAATCCTTCCCAAATGGTTCCACTAGCTGGGAACCAAACATTCAAATATATGAGTCTGTGGGAGCCATTCTCATTCAAAGCACCACACTGTATCTATTAAATGCTTAGTGCTTCCAGCCACAGAACTTGAAGGTGTTTTGAAAATGCAACCATGGAAACAGAACTACATAGTCAGTAAGGGGGAAATTGATGATATCTCAAGAAATAGATAAGATCCTATAGATGAAGGCCAACTCAATCACAGGTGCTATTCCCTTAGAGTAACTTTTGAGGCTTATAAAGCCAACCAAAGACCATTCTTAGACCACTGGAGGGCAAAGAGGGGCTATGTGCAAGAGAAAAGCCAGGAATAATTCTGCCCAGTGATGCCTGTAAAGACCTGGGCTCTATGCATTTCCACCTCCTAAAGCCTAACCAGGTTGGGAATTCTTCCTCTGAGCAGATAAGGAGTGGCACATGGTTCTGTCCTCAGAGACTGGATCCAGCCTGATTGCTTGTTGATGATCAAGCTGTCCACAGTATATGGGCATAAATAGCAAGGACTGTCCGCTGCCCACATGTCTCTCTGCAGCAGTCAGTATACACGCTAGTCAATAAATACAACTGTAATTTTTCCTTATCAGCAGGATTCCAGAGTTTGGTTGGCCAGTGTCTAATGTTCCTGGGGTTTAATTACCTACAGGTCTTGCTGCTCCGTGAAGCTGAGCACTGTGTCACGATGAGAACCGTGAGTGCTTGGTGATTCAAAAACATCCTAGACCTGAAAATGCTGTGGTTGCTTTCAAGAATATGGCCGAATCCTGGGTCTGCCTGCAATCACTGTGTGTGAGCTGGAAAGTGCGAGGTAGTAGTGAAAGCTGCACCTTCAAAGCTGGCTAACATGGTGAGAGGCAGCCAGGGGTACTTCACCAATTGCAAACCTGTCCTAGGTCAGTCTGCCAACCATCAGGTTAGTTGTCAGTATTGAGGCATCTACCTCTGTTATATCCCTGGAATGACAACTTTTAAAAGAAACTTAATATATTAAGTAGTCTAGAACTTTTTGGCCATTAGGGACTTTTAAAAATGCTACCTAGTTCCGTGTGTGTGTGTGTGTGTGTGTGTGTGTGTGTGTGTGTATGTATGTGTGTGTGCGTGTGCGCATGCACGCGCACGCGCCCAGAAGAAGGCATCAGATCCCTTGGAGCTGGAGTTATAGGCAGTTGTGATCACTCTATTGAAGATGCTGGGAACCTAACTCAGGTCCTCTGGAAGACCAGCAAGTGGCAGTCCCCTTAAGCTCTGAGCCATTTCTCCAGCACCCACGAGAGAGGCTAAAAGTGGGAAAATGGCAGAAATTCCTGTCCTGTCTTGATGCAAGATTTCCATTTGGCAAAGTACTGTCTCTGACAGTCACACCCAGTTCCTATCAGACTCCTGTGTCTGTAGCTGGCCCAATATTCACACCACAAACACACTTGGAGTTGTTCCTCAAGTTCAAATTCCCATGAAAATCGAAGAAAAAGAGAAAAGGGGAAAGAAATCCTGTGTCCTTTAAAAGTTACCTTCATTCTCATATTTACCAAGAACAGAAAACATTGGGCTTCTTACCCCACCCACATCTTTTTTACATATCAAAAGGGGAAGCCAGACTCCTGCTGTTTCTGGAGGAGCCCAGGGTTTGTGACAGAGGTTCTAAAAATTTGGGTCACTGATCTCTTTTGAATTTTAATGAGAGTAAAAGCTCCTGCTAGGAAAATGCACACATATAAATTTTCAAATTGGAGTTCTTGGGGGGCTTGATTCCTGTCTTTGAAGTTTGTATAGTAAATGAAATGTTCCTGTTCTACTAAAATTTACATTCTAACACATGGAAACAGAAATAGCAATGTCTGGGGGTGGGGCTTCTGGAAAGTAGATAGGGGCTAGCTAAATCATGAAGCTGGAATTGAGACCTGTTAGGAAAGAGAGTGGAGGGAGGGAAGGGGAGGGGAAGAGGGGACAGAGAGGCCTTGAGAGAAGCTATAACATGCAGGACTCCCTTCTTTAGGAGCCCACCTGGGCTCTGACTCACGGTTTTTTCAGACCTTTCCCAGACCCGGTGCGCTGCATTACAATGTATCCATCAGTATACTGGATTGGTTACATTCAGTCTTGTGAATCCTTCCAGTGGGTTGTCTGGAAATCCTGAGGGTCATTTGGGGACTCCCAAGACTTGGAAATTGTAGTCAGAAATTAGGATGGCCTGGAAGCCTTTCCTGTTGTATGTTCACTGTGAAGGAGCCTTCCTATCCCTGAACTCTTCAGTACCTTTAAATCCATAGCTACATGATGCCGTTAGTGAAGTGGTAACATGTAGGCTTCCTGGAATAATTAGAACAATAGCTATCTTTGTAACTGGTAAACAAAGGGAAATATAAGTATTTATTTTGCCTAAACTATACAAGCCCTATGACCAGGAAAGCAAATACTAGGTTACAGCAAGTGTACCAATGTACATGGAATTCAAGTGAGAAAGTGAAGCAAGGGCAGAGAAATAGAATGTGGATACTTTACAAGCCTTCATGCGTTGATAGGCTGGGGCGTCAGCACATACAGAGGAGCGAGCAGCTAGGACGTCCTTCTCAACAATGGAATACAACCGTGCTTTCCCTAGAATCCAAACCTGAGTCTGGCCGAGCATCAGAGTCCAGCTGTGATGCACAGGAAGTAACAGTACTGTGTGTTCCCTGCAACCTCTCGTGTCACACACACACACACACACACACACACACGCACGCACGCACGCACGCACGCACGCACGCACGCACGCACATGCACACACACACACACACACACACTGATTCCTTCTCTTGGTTTTCTTCTCTGCCAGGAGTGTTATGGTTTGTATAAGCTTTTCCAGGGAGTGGCACTATTAGGAGGTGTGGCCTTGTTGGAGTAGGTGTGTCACTGTGGGTGTGGGCTTAAGATCTTCACCCTAGTTGCCTGGAAGTCAGTCTTCCACTTGCAGCCTTCAGATGAAGATGTAGAACTCTCAGCTCCTCCTGCACCATATCTGCCTGGATGCTGCCATGCTTCTGCCTTGATGACAATGGACTGAACCTCTGAGCCTGTAAACCAGCCCCAATTAAATGTTGTCTTTTATAAAACTTGCATTGGTCATGGTGTCTGTTCACAGCAGTAAAACCCTAAGACAAGGAGCATGGCTGAGAGTCACACGCTCATTCTCGCATCCATACGTAAAGCCCCGAAGATGAAGGAACAACCTGTTGAGGGGAACAGCTGCCTGCTAAACTGGGAATGCATGCATATCACCCCCCCAACCCCCCAGGATTCAAGTTAGAACCTCCGCTCCCAGAGTCATCACATCCATCACTGTGACCTAAATACGGGACAGAAACAACTGGTCAGAGGGAGGATTTATTTGGGATTCTGCTTTCAGAGGACCCGGCCCATGGTTGTCTGCCCCCCATATTTGATCAGAATATTGTGGCAGAGGGAGTGAAGGGCAGCGGAGAGCTTTTCATCTCATCCCCTATCAGAGGAGACAGGGAGGGGACAGAGACAATACACCCCCAAAGGCCCTGCCTGCAACAGAGCAAGGTAGGGGTGGCGTTTCATATTCAAACGATGACACTGAGAATTCCTAGTGTCACAGCATTGAGATGTGGAGTCTAAAGACCCTTTAGAAGGAATTGGTCCTGACCTGGGAGAGCGAGACTGTAGAGAGCCTTATTGGAGTGCCATGCCGCCTGGCAGGAGCCTGACACTGGCCCAGGACAAGGCTTCAGGCAGGAATCTGACATTAGGCAATGACAACACAGTAAGCTCAAGCAGGAATCTGACATTAGGGCCTGATAGGGAGGTTAAGTTTAAGTATGGAGGCATAAATCATTTAAAGAAAGACTTTCCAAAATATTAAAGACATAGACAGTAGAATTGCTCCCCTGGGATCTGTCCTCACCACAGGAGGGGTAATCATGGGGCCTGGCCTCAGGCAATAGTCTCAGATTAAATGTTTACATCTGAGTTAATGCAAAGCTCAGAGCTGCATCAGAGGCTTGTGTGACACTCCTTGGGTGTGACCAAACCTAGGGACGTTTTTTGGGCTCTCACCTCACCTCAGGGAATTACTCTTAGGCCAAAGCAGCACTATTGCGGATCTATCAAGGTGTTGTTCAAAATAAAGTTCAAATTTAAGATTTATGAACAGTTAATGAGGCTATGGAACTAATGAAGTCATTAAAATCTGGCCTGCTTACTTCATATAGAATTATTTTGGATTTGGAGAGTTGTGTTTTTTTTTCCTTTGCATCCTGATAATTGTAAAGGGTGTGCTTCTGGTGAGCTTGTAGTCGTTAAAGGTTTTGCCTCAAGGAATGGCTGGCCAATAGCATCACCTTATGTGAGAAAAAATTTTTGTCTCTGCTTCAACACAAGAACCTAGGACTTTGAATCTTTCAGTGTATGTTGTTCATGAGACCTTTGTTCTTATACAGTGGGCTTTAAATTTCTTGGGGATTAGTTGTTGCTCCAGAAAAGATTCAGAGACAATATCTTTTTCAATATTTGGGACATCAGTTATACCCTAAACAAATTGTAGCACAGAAAATTCAAATAAGGAAAGATAATTTGCTTACTCTGAATGATTTTCAAAAGTTATTAGGAGATATTAATTGGCTAAGACCTCCTCTTAAGCTTACTACAGGAGAACTTAAACCTCTGTTTGATACCCTCAAGGGGGATGCAAATCCTAATTCCCATCGACAATTAACTGATGAGGGATGAATGGCTTTACAGAGAGTAGAGGAAGCTATTAACCAACAACAGATACATTATATAGACTCTGGTCAATTATTGGCTGCTTGCATTCTTGCTACAATTCACATGCTGACAGCAGTCCCTTGCAAAAGGGACCATTAATGTGGATTCATCTTTCTTCATCTCCAAAGAAAGCTTTAACACCTTATTACAAAGCTATTGCTGTGTTAATACAGAATTATAGGATAGAATCGAGAAAATATTTTGGGAAGGAACCTGATGAAATACTTATTCCTTATTCCAAACAACAATTAAATTGGTTACTGCAAAATACTGATATTTGGCCTATTACATGTACAAATTTTCTAGGCAAAATTGATAACCATTACAATTTGCCTCAATGGATGCTTTTGTATTCCCTGTAAATTTACACATGCAGCCCATAGAAAATGTACGTACAGATGGGTCATCTAATGGGAAGGCTGCATGTGTGATTGGATCTCAGGTTCATTCTCATGAGTTTCCCCCTGCTTCAGCACAAATAATTGAACTACGTGCTGTAGCTGCTGTTTTTGAAATGCTGAAAAACCAAGCTTCTAATTTGTATACTGGTAGCCCAATATAGCAGTTTAAAATTACTCAAAACTTCCTTTTTTAGATACTGCTAATTCTCAAATTTTGCAATTATTTATGCAAATATAACTCAATTTAAGAGAACAAACAGTTCCCTATTTAGTAGGCCGTGTAAGAGCTCATGCTGGATTGCCAGGACCCCTTAGTGAGGGCAATGCCACAGCAGATCTATATACCAGGAAGGTTATAGGCATTACACAGGAACACTTAGCCAAACAATCTAATTCTTTACATCATCAAAATAGTAATAGTTTGAGACAGCAATTTGTTATTTCTAGACAATGCACACATCAAATCGCAAAGACTTGCATTGAATGTCCTCAATATCTACCTGCACCACATAATGGTGTTAATTCTTGAGGAAATGGGTACTCATATTTTTTATTTTAGGAAATTAAAATATATACATGTGACTATTGACACTTTTTCAGGCTTTCTAGTTGCCACTGCTTTAACAGGAGAAGCTACTAAAAGTATAATTAGTCATTGCGTACATTATTTTTCTATGCTTGGTGTTGCAAATCAATTAAAACAGATAATGGAACTGGCTATTACCGTCAAGCATTTGAGATGTTTTGCTGACACTTTAATATCACCCATAGTACTGGGATTCTTTATAATCCTCTAGGACAAGGCATTGTGGAACAGGCCCATGGAACTTTAAAACAATATCTTCATAAAATTAAAAAAAAGGGAGTTATATCCTCCATATATATACCACACAATTATTTAAATTATGTTCTTTTATTTTAAAATTTTTTAAATTTGGATGCCAAGGAACTCTCTGCTGAGTGTCTACGGCACCCGTCACCTAGGCATACTTATGCCTAGGTGAAATGGAAGGATACACATACTGTCATATGGCATTATCCTGATCAGGTATTTAATACGAGAAGAGGGCATATTTGTGTTTTTTCTGCAGGATGCTGAAGGAGCGTGCTAGCTGCCAGAGTAATTGGTGTGACATGCTGATGCTGGGACAAAGAATGATGCTGACCTGTGAGCTTGCTAAGTGTTCTGACAGTGGTGACAGGGAAGCTGTTTTGGACATTTGTTCCTGACCCACCTTTGCTTGCCTATGTCCCAGATTGGACAAGCTGCTTTGCCTCAAGCTTTCAGACCTTGTGGGACAGAGAACATGGAGACTGTGGAAACTGACTCAGAAAAATTAATCAAATAGAGAAGTTATTATAATGACTCTTCTCTATCCTTTAACGTGACCAGTTAGTCTGACTCAATCATGGACTGGTCTAGAAATCAATCCAATATTGGAAACGACAGTCTTCATTTGGAAGACTGATTCTGGACGTTTTCAGAGACATATTTGGAAACTGACTGCTGCCTTCTATAAAGTCACATTGGCTATAGACAAAATTGGGATGGGATCTAGATTTCAAACATGTTAATGCATGTGTTAAGGCTACCAATCTTTTATTAATTGGTCATGTTAAAATTACTTTTGTTTCTTCTATAGTATTTAATGTAAGTTGTATCAATTGTGCACTTTGTAATTGTGTTAGTGTGTTGAGGATGGCATGCCTGTTATGATGGTCTATCAACCAGCTTTTGTTTTATTGCCTGTGAATATTACAGGACCTTGGTATTCTGAAAGTAGCTTTCAAGTACTAGAGGAGGTGAGTCAGACTTTAAGTAGAAGCAAGATGGTAGTGGGCTTGATTATTGCTGGTACAGCAGCTTTAATTACATTGATAGCTAGCACCACTGCCTCTGCAATTGCCTTGACACAAGAAGTTAAGACAGCTAATTTTGTTAATCATTTAACAAAAAATGTTACTAATGTTCTGAGTATTCAAGAGGATTTAGATAGGTGTTTGGAACAACAGATTGATGCTCTTTATGATAATATTCAAATTATTAGAAAGGAGGTTCAGAGTTTCAGAGTAAGAAGCCATCTTGTGTCATGCTAAATACCAGTGGATTTGTGTTACTTCTAAAGTTTACAATTATAGTCACTATAATTGGGAAAAGGTTCAAAAACACTTGTAGGGTATTAGGCATAATTCCAGCACCTCTCTAGGTGTTTTAGTTTTGCATACTGAGATTATGAATTTAAAGAATGCTGCTTTGCTGAGCTTTGATGCTGCCAATATTGCTGGCAAAATTATCCATAACCTGAAGTCAGTATTTCCATCCTCGTCAAGCTTCAAGAATGGTACATATGGCTTGATCATGCTAGCCCTTCTTGTCCTGGGAATTCTTTTATTCCTACTCATCATATTAAAGCTTGTCTTTAACAACATCAACCTGTTGGTGGCCAAGGTACATGGCTTGAAACTAAAAACGCGAACTCCCACACAGAGTCATTAATATAAAAGGTTGGCAATCCAAGGACAGGTAAAATTCTGACAGAGCCTTACCAACCTAAGACAGAGGCATGCGCCAAAAGGCCATGTTTATTAATAAACACTAATAAGGCCATGTTTGTTCAAAAAACACAAACAAGGTACATGTGACCTTGAAGATGGGTAAGGAAGGCCTTCTTGTGAGAACAACCTAAGACAGGCTCAGCCTTGTTTTTGCAATTAGAAAGTGGGGAGATGTAGAGAGCCTTATTGGGGTGCCATGCCGCCTGGCAAGAGCTTGACATTGACCAAGGACAAGGGCTTCAGGCAGGAATTTGACCTTAGGCAAAGACAAGGGAGTAGACTCAAGCAGGAATCTGACGCTAGAGCATGACAGGGAAGTTAAGTTCAGGCAAGAATCTGATGTTAGGTTATAATAGGGAAGTAAGTAAGGCAGGAATTTTAATCTTAGGGTGGAAGGAAAGAAGCAGGCTTCAGGCAAGGTTTTGGGCTTGGACAAGGAAGTAGGTTCAGGTATTTTGGTCATCCTGACAAGCCCTTGGAAGCAACTGTCATGGGACTTTGCCTATTGCCTTGACTATTTTGTATTTACTATCTTGCTTGTTCCTCATTGTACTACTATTGATCTTAAGACCTGCATGTAATTAAAATGGTATAAAAGTGTATTGGAAATTATTAAACCTGCCCTTCAGTCTCAGAATTGACTGGGGTCATGCTGCAATGTTGTCTGATCGTCTTTTTTCTTTTTAATCCTCAATCCTGCACTGGAGGACCTGTTGACTGACTGAGCTGGCTTGGTCACAAGACCATTCTCACCAGAGTGTGTTTCCTCAAAGCATGTGGGGAAGGGCTCCCTCAGCACATGCCCTCTCCTCCCCCCACCTCCCTGTCTCTCCCCCCCTTCACCTTTTTTGTCCCTCCACTAAGTCAGGAAGACCTCCTGTAACCAAGGAGATAGTAGAGTCATACCCTGTGATTTCCCAGCATCCAGATACTAGGGCCTGGGCATAATAAACACACCTAGCCACAGTGGACACACCTAGGCATCTCAACTACTTGACAATCAGCTAAAACCTTGTGATGGAAAGATGGTGAGGGAATATTTCTTAGAAGCAATCAGCAATCTCTGCCACATTCACACTACGCTGATATTTCCAATCTGTGGTCCTACGTGGGGGAAGCCAGAGGGAGGGTGGGACACCTGCTTTTCTGTGATCCCTGTTTGACTCTGGAGACCCCTATGTGTGTAAAAACGTGTGTAGAGTCAGAACAACTGGTCTAGATTATCACTAAGGTCAATGTTACAGTAACAACCCTTGGATTCCTTTGGGGAAATGGATTTTAATTTTATCTTCTTACTTTCTTCTGAGAGCATTCACTCCTCAGAGATCAACATGTTGGTGGTTTCCTTCCAGGAACTTCTAGTGCAATGAAATAGAATTCTTACAGACTAAGAGATGGAAAAAAAGTAATTTTAGCTGGTTGGCCTACTTGGCTATCGCTTGCTGCCATAAACACCATGGTCAAAAGCAACATGGGAAGGAAAGGGCTTATTTGGCTTACATGATCCAGTTACAGTCCGTCATTGGTAAAGTTGGAGCAGGAACCATGGAGGAAAGCCGCTCGCCGGCTTGCTTTCCCTAGCTTTCTCAGCCATCTTTACTTACGTTTTTATATCCAAACAAAATTTTGAGATTTTATTTATCTCTAGGTGATGTTGAGTGGTTTTGTCTGCATGTCTGTCTGTCTATCTGTCTGTGTGCCATGTATGTACAGTACCTCTGGAGGCCAGAAACAGACATCAGATCCCTTGTCGTTGGAGTTACAGACATTGTGAGCCCCCATGTAGGTTCTGGGAATTGAACTTGGGTCCTCTGAAAGATCAGACAGTGTTCTTAGCTTCTGAGTCAGCTCCTTAGCTCCCCAGCTCCCTTTCCTACACAGCCCAGGCCCACCTTTCCAGGGTTGCTATCTCCATCTGCAGTGGAGATAGCATCTCCTATGTCTGATCAAGAAAAAAAACCCCACAGGTATCCACAGGCCAGTCTGATGGAGACGATTCCTCAGTTGAGATTCTTTCTTCCCAAATATTTGTCAGTCTGATAAAAACTGACATACTGACATTAGTCATGTAAGTAAGCAAAAGGAACGAATACAAAAGATAGCTAAAATTCTTTTTTTGAGAGATATTTAGATACAACAAGAAACACCTTCAAAGCATCTGAAAGATGGCATCACACTAACCTTTATCAATACACATTTGTGGGTGTCTTCTGTCATCCTCTAGTCTGGTGGTTCTCGAGCGTCCTAATGCTGTCATCCCTTAATACAGTCTGTTATGTTGTGGTGGCCCCCAACCATAAAATTATTTGATTGCTACTTCAGAAATGTAAATTTGCTGCTGCTATGAATCATAATGTATATACCTGATAAACAACCCCTATGGGGTCACAACCCATGGGATGAGAACTGTCACTCTAAGGTAGCCGGAACCACAACCATCAGTTTGGGTGAGTTAATTGCCCCCCGAAGTTTTCCCCAAGAAAGGCAAGGGCTGTGATCCTAGTTTACGTTTTCTGGCTGCATTCCCAGTTAAATGTCACAACAGTAGCTGCCTTTGGGATATCTATTCTTTTTGTTCTCACAAGAGCCTCCTTATTGGAGATTCTGAGTAATTACATACTATGCTTCTCTTTCCTCCGCATAATATAAAAATTGTTAATTTTCCTTTTCTCTATGGTAACTGCTGGGGTATTTCAAGCCTGTGCCTGTTCTCTCTTAAGTCTGTAGCCAGTTTCCCAAGGGGGTAAATCTGGAAATATTTTAAAAGCAGAGATAAGCAGTGTAGGGTGACAGAAGCGTGTATTTCAGGCACGATCCCCCTTCGACTCGGCTGTTCCCTGTGTGCATCTTTACACACCGGGACTTTTCTGGTGCCCTTATTCAGCATGGACTGCTATTCACAGCCTCTCAGACTTCCGGTCTCCTCCTTGCTTCCCTGTCAGCTCCGTGTCGCCCCTACATCAGGACGCTCTCTGGGTGATCCTCACAGAACCATGTGTTCCTTTTTCAGCTAGGAGAGAGCCGTCTACCACTCATTGTGTACAGAGTGTGTGCTGCTGCGGCTGGCTTTTCCTTTTAAAACTTCGTGGTTCCACATTTACACGTCTGAGCACACTCTTTTCTGTCAGAATTCCCCCTATGTCTTGGTGTGGTTCCTGTCTGCAAGGTGAACTGGTTTTCCTAGAATGATAAGGAAGCCCAACTATCGGGTTGAGGGTACGCGAGGCAAACGGCTTGTCAGGAGGCAAGTGGTTTGGTTACTCTGTAGGTCCTGTCATTCTTGGCTTTTCGCCTACAGACACAGATCCTGTGAGCAGAGCGAGGGGCAGCAGATGCCCGTGCCCATAACTCTGGGCTGTGACCTTGGCCCGGGGGAAGGCTGCTGGAGAGGGCCGCACGGCCATGGCTGTGGGGCAGAGCTGACAGCTGACAGCCAGCTGAGCCAACCCAGCAGCACGCCTTCTGGTTCCCACGGGCTACCATGCGGGGCTCAATTAGGTCAGTCTTCCTGCTCAGATTACTTTCTTCTGGTGAGACTGAGAAAGCTGTAGTTAGTGCTCGTTCACTCTTGGTTCTAGGAACGAAACTATGTATTCATTTACGGATCTATAAGGCTGTCTGGCCCTGATCCTGCTTGATACAGTTCACAAAGCAGCATGTATAGTTTTATTGTCTCATTTCTTCCAACCCTTAACTCCCTGGGGTGAGACAGCATCTGCTTCTGCGAGAGAAATAACTACAGCTTTTCCCTTGTTTTCATTGGGCTTTGAACTCCGGGGAGATTAATACACCTCCATTCTTTTGGAACCCTAGATTTTTGCACAGAAACTTAGAGACAGACAATTGTAAAACTGTTGTGTTACATGTAAGATTCTTGTGAAAAGAATTCTTGTGTGTGTGTGTGTGTGTGTGTGTGTGTGTGCCTAAGAAGGGGGATTGAAAGGATAGGCGGCTTTGGGGGTGTGGCTCACGGTAGAGTTCATATCTAATATCTATGATCCCCTAAAAAGATAGTAAACAAGAACAAGTTTGAAGACATTTCAAAAGCCTTTAAAGATAGTAAATTATCAAGTGGGAATTTAATCTCAGAGAAAGATCCCACATTTATAAATCAAAAAATTCTCTCGCAAATGTTTAAGTTATTTATGGCTAACACATTCACATTGTGACTTCTTAGACCAAGACTACATTGGATTTCAGGCATTTAGACTTAGTATTCAGTCCACAGCTTGTTAAAGCACGGAAAGTGTTGATGTAATTCTCTCGTGTCTTTGCAGTTTTCCCAAAGCACAGGAGCAGGAATGCAATATGGGCCAATTAATTTCTAAATTTCTTAATGCATGTCAGTAGTGTAGTCTGTTAATGTGGAGAATGGACTTCCTGTCTTATGATTAAACTGTACTGGCCACTTACCCTGTCCTCCAAAGAGGATGGGGGACAGGACAGAATGACAAGAGGAGGACGACAAAAGAGGTTATCAAAACACAGCACAGGGCCTGATTTTAAAGGGGTAGGGGTTGGACTCCCATGAGGGATGAAAGGAGACGTGGGAGCGAAGGGAGTTGATGTGAGCACCTTATTTCCTGTCTGAATGTCTGTGAACCACATGCATGCAATGCCTGAAGACGCCAGAAGATGGCGCCATATCCCTTGGAACTGGAGTCACAGAGGGTTGTGAGCAGCCATGTGGGTGCTGGGAACTGAAGCCAGGTCCTCTGCAAAAACAGCCAGCGCTTTAACCACTGAGCCACCTCTCCAGCCCAGCACTGACACATACCCAGACCAGGACCCAGGTTTCTGCCAGGGAGGTAGTTGAAAAAAACAGGGAGATTTTTTTTTTCCTAAGTCATATTTCTACTTCCCAATCAAACAACAAATAAACAGGCCCCCAGTCGTTACACTGAATGCTTCCTTAGCTTGAGTGCATCACATACCTGAGGAAGCTTCATAACTCTATAGGATGACAAACTGAAGATCAGGGACACATGGTCAGGAGAGACAGGCCTCCAGTGTCAGCAATGGGAAGTTAAGGCTTTGCGGTCTGTCCACTCTGCTCAAGTTCAGAATCCTAATTCAGAAAACTGCTGAGAACTGAACCTATAAGGTTTGAACCCTAGGTTGGCCAGTGCTTCCTTTGATCTGATATAGGTGATGGAATAGGTTTAAATGAGACCTCTTACCAATATCACGTGATTAGGGAAACAGAGAAGGAACCCCAAATGTACTCCTTCATAGGCTGCACGTATTGAACTGAGCTCTGGGCCATCTCTGCCCTGTCCAATGGCTGTTCAGCTGGGGTTCCCACAGTGACCCCCATGCTTAGCACTGCGGGTATTCCATGACTGGACACCCCCGGCCCCGGGACTGGGCTCTCTGAAGAGTGGGACGCATTTGAATCTTTGCCTTCTTGAAGTAGGTTGGTGAAGACGGCCGTGAGTTACTGATGCTTGGGTGAATGCCAACAAATCCTAATTTCTGCTCATGATGGACCAAGCTGTTGCACACTCTATGCATCCATACGGTATTTATTGAACGCCATCTACTCAATACGCTTCATAACTGTTTTTATGAGAGATAACTCACCTATCAGAAAGTTCGCTACTTCAAAGTGTACAGTTCAGGGGCTTATAACATAGTCAAGAGTCAGGTGTCCAGCGCACTGAAAAAAAAAGTGCAGAGTTCTCATATCTCCCCAGATGAAGCCTATTCTCTAGCAAGCACTCTCAGTTCCGTGCAGCTCCACCCACCCCGCAACCTCTGATTTACCTGATCGCTGCACAGTTTCAATTAAGTGCTTGTTAGACAGTACATACACAGTACATTAGAACAATCTTTCCGTGAGTCTAAAACCCAAACAGCTTTGACTCTGCGGGCTCGGTGACCTTGGCCAGGCTAAATTGGTTTAGCTTCCTCATATGATGAAGTTGAGGTGTGTAAGAGCAATTTCAAGTTGTTCGGTTTTTTATTTTTTTTAAAGCAAGTCAACAAAACCACGCAACCCCAGCCTCTAGCTATGCTTTCAATATTCCACCCTAGGGAACCCGTCCCGCGGAGCCACGGCCCTCGCCCTGAAGAAGACGCTTCCTCTCTTGCCTTTCTTTGGAGCTGTCTATTTCTGGGTTGGCAAAGCAGAAGCTCCGGGTGCCCGCAGGAAGCCTCGCCCAGCTTAGGTCCCCACCCTCTAGCGCGCCCCTGGAGAGGGCCTGCCCCGAGGGGCGGAGTCAGCCACTCCAGCAGCCAATGAGCGAGCGGCTGGGGCCGGCGCCGGGGGCGGGGCTGCACTTGACAGTGGCGGTCGCCGGGCAGCCGAGCGGGCACAGCGGCGCGGCAGAGCGCGGCGCGGAGCGGGCAACGGGGAGGGCGCAATTCGGCGGCCCTGGGTGGAGCAGCTGGCGACGGCGGTGCGATGCTGCGGGTGTCCCCGGGCTCTGGCATCGCGGCCTCTTCCTAAGGTACCAGCTCTGCTCACTCCTCCTTCGCCCCGGGAGACCCGCGCGCCTGGGCAGTGGCTTTGTGGAGCCGGTGGGTGGGGCTGGGCGGGGCCGCGCCGTCGGGTCGCTTCCCTCCCGGGAAGAGGTGGGGGAGGAGGACCGCCTCGCCAGCAGCTGACGGCATCCCCACGCTACGTGCTCCTGCAGCCCTGTTGTGTTTTCAAAGAGGGTTTGTTCCGGGACAAAGTTAGGTGCGTAGAGTTTGATGGATCCCTGGTCCCCGAGGCCATGGAGGGACCCGTGGCACACTGCTCTGTACGTCTACACCGTGCGCTGAACTGGAGCGCAGCGGACCGGTGCACTTTCCCACAGGAGCAGCCCTGCGCACTTGGAACGCTGCAAGAGGAAATAGCTTTAAGGGACTCTCCGTGGCTTTCAGTAGTCGCATCTACACTTCAGCCTGGTGGCTTTTGGTTGTGCTCACCTGGTCTAACCAATGTACTGTAGAATAGTCCATCAGGAGCTATGCTTTAAAGCCTTCAAATTTTAAGCCTATCTTGGGACTTTCTAACCAAAGATCACTGCGTACCACGGGCCAGCTACGTGTGTTGAGTTTAATATATCATTGCTTTGTGGTTCGTATTGGCTTGTCTTTAATATTGGGGCTGTGAAGTGGGGGCGTGGGGGGAACTGATGAAGTTTTGACCCACTTCTCAAGAGTGAGAAAGGAAAAGAATGCAGAACAGCCAAAAGTTTGAACTGTCAAAGTAGGACGGATTGGATGAGCACGCTTTACAAGACTTTCTGTAATGTAGAAGAATTATAACCATGCTGGTTAAGAGCACTGGCCGCTCTTCCCGAAAGATCCTGGGTTTGGGTCGCAGCACACAGAGCTCACAAACATCTGTAGCTGCAGTTCCAGGAGATCCAACCCCCTCTTCTGACCTCCACAAGTACTGCATGTACATGGTATATATGTATGTAGGCAAAACGTCCATACACATAAAATAAAAAATAAATAGATCTGTAAAAAAAAAAAATAGTTCTTCAAAATCAAACCCTAGCTTAGCCAAGAATGTTGAAATCGGTCTACGATATTTTGGTAGCAGCAGTAACATTTAGCTACTGCTTAATCTCACAATTAGCAGATTTTAAAAAATGTATTGAATTCTATCCGGTTCTAATTCTTTTCTGATCACACATAGATTTTCACATTTAGATTCTTCCTATCATCATACCTTCATACTGTAAAACTACTTTACAGTCTCCTTAGCCAGGGACATATTGTTCAGGTCCTTATAATTTACACACACACACACACACACACACACACCATATTATGTCTTACAAAAACTCATTTAAGAAATTTTCTTTAGTAGTGTGCAGCATTGACTCTGTGTCGGGCACTCTCCAGGTGAGATTTAGGTTTTTTGATTCTCTCTGTAATGGAGCATCATTACCTTTCCTGAGTTGTCTGACTGCCCTGGAACTCCCGTGGTCTCCCTGCCTCCCCCGACCACCAAGGGTGGGGATTACAAGCACATGTCACCTTAGTAAGCTGACGACTTTATTTTAGATAATTTCTTAAAACCCACATGGCAGGTGAGTGTTTACGGTAGGATTTGAACCTGGGCCTGCTTGACTCCCTGCCACTGTTCTGTGGCTTCTCCAGGTTTTTGAGAGTTGCCCTGCTGTAATACAATGTATGTCATCTTGTGGCCTGACATGTCAGACTTATTCATAGAATATTTCTTCTCTCCGGGCCACTGTGTACCCTGAGTTTGGAGGGGCAACCCTGAGTCTCCCCCCAAGTCTCCCCCCATGCTCCATCCCATAGGTCTGATTTTGGATGTCTAGATATGTGAAGCCCTGGCCTTTTCAAGCCCCCTCCCCCCAGTTACAGCTTAATCAATAATCTACTCTCTCTGTCATCTGAGGCTATTTTAGCTCTGTGCATAGGAGCACACCTCGCTGATCGACAGCAGCACATCCTCTGCAGTGTTCACAGTGACTCGCGTGTCCTACTCTCCCAACTGGCAGAGAACTCCTGACAGAGGCCTGGCCTACTTGAAAGGAAAGACTAAAATGAATTTGGGGGAAGAGAAATATTAATCCAGAGAAACACCCCCACACACACACCATGCCCTCATACTGACCAGGAGTGAATTTGATACTCTGGGGAACGGGAAGCAAGCCTTCTCCATAGTGGGAAATGCTTCATCTCTGAGGTGGCCTGGTGGCCTGCGGATAGATACGATAGCACACCTGTTCCTAATTTGAGGAACTTGTCATTTAACTGGCCAGCATTAAAAATCATATCACACTCGTGACCCCGTAAGTTTTGAAGCTGTCCCTAAGAAAATTAAATCTGTTCTAATTTACAGTCACTGTTGTAGAATTTCTTTTTGTTGTTGTTGGTGGTGGTTTTTCAAGACAGGCTGTCCTGGAACTTACTCTGTAGACCAAGCTGGCCTCGAACTCAGAAATCCACCTGCCTCTGCCTCCCAAGTGCTGGGATTAAAGTCGTGCACCACCACTGCCTGGCAGTTTTGGAATTTCTTTTCCCTATCAGGTGTGTGTGTGTGCGTGCGTGCGTGTGTATGTTTTCTTGGTATGGTTTTCAACTCTCTTTCGTTCAGGATGATTTCACAGCACTAAGCTTAAAAGGAAACAAATACATTTGGGGCTGTGACCCTACTACCTGAAAATAAATCCCTATTCTTGGCATTTGGCTGCTATTACCCTAAGTAGTTACAGTCTCAGAGTCTGTGTGTGTCCTTTACAGTTTCAAATAAAGCCTCCTGTGCAATGGTTCCACCCCATTCTCTCCAGCAGCAGTAAGGTTTGCGTGTCTGAGACAGCGAGCTCTGTCATTCCTCATCTCCTAAACGACAGTGCCCAGTGCCAGGGGAAGGCACAGCATGGTGTTTGATTGTTGCAACATTCTTGCCCCAGAATGGAAGGTACCAAAAATGTGTTCGGACTAAGGGTCCCTACACTTCTTTAAAGGGCGAGCGACCTGGGAAACTATGTGGAATTAGTGACATTTTCCAGTTTCCTAAACAAAAGCGTCACGTGTGAAGATGCCAGGAACTTGCAACCAACTTGCAAGTCTCACTGTGTTCCTAACACTTCTCATGAAACAACAATCCATTTTGCTTTTCTTTTATCATATTGCACTAAAATGTCTCTGCTGGGAGATTTGGTGTTTTATTTGTTTTGTTTTGTTTTGTTTTTAATGTCATATGGGAAGGACTGTTTTAGGGCATGTCACTTCCAACCCTGTGTGTACAACTCATCCAGCTCACTGTGGCTTGGAGCTCCCCTCCCTGGTGTCCTAGCCTGCTTTTCTGTTGCTGTGATTGAACACTCTGACTAACAGGAACTTGAGAAAGAAACGGTTTGTTTGGCTTATTGGGTGGGTGTGCTAGTTTTTGTCAACTAGACACGAGCTTCAGTCAGCCGGAAGCAGGGAAGTGGCAGCTGAGGGGCGTCTCCATCAGATCGGCCCCTGGGCACATCTGTGGGGACATTTTCTCGGTTAATGATTGATGCGGGGGCTGGAGGGGGACCCAGCTCTTCGCCTGTGGTGCCCTCAGGCGGGCAGGCCCTGAGTGGCCATGGGAAAGCATGGAGAGCAAGCCAACGAGAGGCATTCTTCTGCGGCTCTCCGCTTTAGTTCCTGCTGCCAGGTTCCAGCCTTGAGCTCTGGCGATGGACCGTAAACAAGCCCTGTTCTCCCCAAGTTGCTTTTGGTTATGATGTTTGTTTATCTAAGCAGCAGAAACCAAACTAGGACACAGGTTGTGCTCTGTGATTGGGGGAAGCCTAGGCGTGCATCTGGAGGCAGGGATTGAAGCAAAGGCCTCACAGAATACTGCTGACTGGCGTGCTGCCTCTGGCTCCTGCTCAGCCAGCTTTCTTACAAAACCCAGGACCACAAGCCCACAGTGGGTGGGCCCTTCTGTATCATTAGCAATCGAGAAAATGCCCACAGGCCATTGTGGCAAAGGCTATTCCTGAAGGGAGGTGAGGTTCCCTCTTCTCAGCTTTCCCTGACCAGTGATGGGCTGACAATGTGTTTGCAGGAACCCAGCAACCGACTTTAAAGTAGCTTCCTCAGGAGGGTCTTTCTTCTGTCTGGTGAAGCGTTTGTATCTTGCTTTGGGAAGCGCTATGAAAATGCCCATCAAAGAGAAACATTTTCTTTAGTAATCTGCTCTTTATGCCCGGCTGATCTCTCTCCTGCCTTGGTGCCCACATAGATACATCTTGCAGTGCCAAGTCATACATGATCTTTGTTAAAAACAAATGATACATTGTTGCTAACTTTCCCTGGGGAAATGTGAACAAATAGTTGCTCACCCCAGATACTGCACTAGAGGCAAACCCAAGCAGGGATTCAGTCCAAGTGAATCCTAGCTTGGATGAATGACTTAAGCTGGGGTCACCTGCAGAAGTGTGACAGCTTACAGGTGCCTTCTTCACTGAAAAAGAATAGCCACCCCCAGCAGCAGCGGCTTATGTATCCTGGGGGACGGGTGGGTCCCGTGCTGCCCTGGCGCAGACCCTCCCCTCCGCTAGGGAATGTTAGTTGGCTCCATCTTGTGTTGGCCTACTGTGGGCAATAACAGTTGCTCTCAGTTCAAGATAGCACTGGCAGGTTATGCCCAGAGGATGGACTCATGACAAGCAGCTCTGTGAAAGTGAGAAGGCAAGGGACAGCTGTGGCTTAGCTAATGGTGTGTGTGCCCCACGGCTGTCACATTGCCACTACTGCTGACAGATCATCAGTCTTAAAAAACACAACATCAACGGCTTGTGTGGGTCTGCTTATTGGACGGTAGGCTCTGGGAAGGCAGAGGCCACTGGGTCCTGTTCTGTAGGAGACGGCAACCACTTGGGACAGCGACATGCAAGTATCAGGTCTAGAATGAGTTTGAACGCCCTCCGTGGAAGGCACGGGAACACTTCTAGGTGTCTTCAAATTCTGATGCCTATAAAAAAATGTCAAATGCACGTCAGCAGTGAATCCTGCCTCTGATCTACAGAGGACCTCTTTAAAAATATGTGATGGCATTACAAAACTAGCTCATGGTAGATTAAATTTCAGGGCTATTATTATTTCCCATGGAAGGAATTTATGTTTCATATCCAGGTCATAGTTTACATGACTTAAACCCGCTGCCTGCTTGAACTCTATCTCAGTGTTTTCTTCTTAAGCAGTCAGCGTATTGTGTAATGAACAGGAAAGACGCCTCCTTTCTCCAGTTCAGCCACTGAAGCAGGAGTCAGAGCTGCGGCCTTCCCAGGATGTACCGCACCGAGAACCTGCGCCCACTTGTGTTTTAATGTCAGAAAGGGTTTTAATGTGTTTCAATGCTAGTATAGAGTTTGACACGCTGCAAAGAAAAAGGAGGAAGAAAAAGAGAGAAGGAAGGTAGACAAGAAAGGGATGAAGGTGTGGCGGGGAGGGGGAGGAAAGAGAGGGAAGGCCACTGCGGCACAGTGGAGCCCTTCATCTGACCGTGGCTCGGCCTCCTCACCGTGCTTGCTCAGGCAGAATGCACCAATCACGGGAAGATGGACAATTGCGTCAACAGGAAGTGCGGTGAGCACCCCAGCTCCCGCATAGCTCAGAAGCAGTCCTAGGGACCTGCAACTAATGCACATCTCCCAGAGAACCCTAGTTGGTGTTTGACACAGCGGAGCCTGCAAAGATACACCTGCTTCCTTCACAGCAACAGTGGGGTCTGTGCACAGAGCTCACGTGCAGAGTTCTAAGCTCCATCCAGGCCGCGGCCGAGAGGAGACTTATCGGTGTGGACAGAAGGTTACCACGGAGCATGCCTGGCTACGGATGTCGCAGTTAAATTGTGGCACTGTGATGGTAGACGAGGGCTGGGTCTTTTATGTAGTAGGAAATAACTTTAATTGAATTTTTTTTATCCATATACACCTATAAAACTTAAACATAATTGCTTTTGTTAAGTATGTTCACATGAGGCAAAGTAATAGGCATTACAAAAAAAATAGTTTGAAACTTATTTACTGAGTACGGAGAATGAGATGTCAGAAAATTGCACAATGTGAAGGATGTTCTGACACCTCGGGTCTGGTTTAATCTGGTGTAATAAGAAACAGAAATGATTGCCATTAATCAAGATGTTTTATTTTATTTAATGATTTATTTATTATATGTAAGTACACCATAGCTGTTTTCAGACACACCAGAAGAGAGCATCTGATCCCATTACAGACGGTTGTGAGCCACCGTGTGGTTGCTGAGATTTGAACTCAGGACTTTCGGAAGAGCAGTCAGTGCTCTTAACCTCTGAGCCATCTCTCCAGCCCAAGATGTTTTATTTATATACTCATGTTTTCCTAGAAGGCTAGCTTGGCATAGTTACCAGAGCTTCCACATGCAGAAACTCCTGGCCGGGGGAGAAGGAATAGGGGTAGTGTGGGCAGGGGAGGCAGGGGAGGGGACTGGGGGAAGGCTAGTGGGAACCTCTTCAGCAGGCAGTCTAGAGAGGAACTAATTCTCCCTGAGGGGTCAGTGCCAGTCACTGGGGTTACAGTGGCCCCCCATATGTGTTACTGAGAGAGGTGGTGTAGGCTCTGATTGGTTAGCAAGACCCTGAGATGTCACAATATCAAGATACAGGGACTCAAACTTGTAGTTAATATATGGGGGTGGGGTGGGAAGTATTTTGATGTTTAACTAATGAATTAGTCCCATAGTTGCATAGAATGTTCTATAAACGGAGCAGAAACGCCTACCTTGGGGTCTGATGGGTGCACTCATCCAGTAAACATTAATTACGTCTGAGTCATCACGCCAGATGGCCCAGCCATGCTGTGCTCTGTCCTTAATGGCCACGGTAGTCAGGTATGCGGTGTTGATCCTGAGAAAGCCAGAAAGCATGAATTACATAATAAAGCGCCCCACGAGTGAGCCACCATCATGAAAAGGACATAAGTCGATTAGAAACCGATGAGCTGCGAGCTTTCAGCTGTCGTGGTTGCCCATACGAGACACGCAGAAGATCACGACTCTCAAAATTCTGGCATGGAGATGTAGCAAGCTGACTGGTTGCCGAGGGACAGAGAGTCATTTTTCCTGGGAGTTTTAGACCCTGGAAGGTTGTCTGTGGACCCGGTGGATGACCTCACCCCTGGGTGAATATGGAATTTGTAAGCCTTTTCCACTTGCAACCTCTAGTCAGCCAAGAAACGTTTACTTGAGCCTGGGTATACAGATGTCTTCGTTAGGGTTCTAATGCAGCGAGGAGGCAGCCATGGTCCGGGCAGCTCTTATAAAGGAAAATATTCAACTGAGGTCTTGCTTATGGTTGCTGAGGGTTAGTCCATTATCATGACAGGGATCATGGTGGCATGCATGGCCCTGAAGCTGGTGTGCACATTCCGGCGTGCAGGCTGAGAGAGAGACAGACAGAGAGACAGAGACAGACAGACAGACAGACAGACAGAGAAATAGAGATAGACAGAGAACATGCATCTGGGCCTAGCTTGGGCTTTTGAAACCTCACCCCACCTCTACACACACACACACACACACACACACACACACACACACACACTTCTTCCAACGAGGCCACACTTCCTCCAGAAAGGCCATACCTCCTAATAGTGCCACTCCCTGGCATCTAAGCATTCACACTTATGAGCCCATGGGGGCCATTCCTATTCAAAGCACCACATTGGGTAGGGGAAATAGGAAATAGGTATGAAAATCAAGCATTTGCTACTAATAAACAAATTCATTTTAAAACAGCTCTTTGGTGAACACATAATTTTGCTGTTTATTAAAGACTACAGTAAATTTGCATCCTAATGAGATGGGTCTGCTTGTTTGTTTTGACATAAAGAAATTATGACTAAGTATTAGATACTTCAGAGCATCACACAGCCTCAATGTTTTGTAGAGTTGGTCAATATTTTGACCGATCAATACTGACAATGCTGTTTCTCATAAATGCATAGTGTTATAAAAGGAAAGAAGTGTGTTTAAGGCCATTTTCAAAAATGGCTGGAAATTCTATTTTTAATCCTGAACCAAAATTCTTTTTTGTTTGTTTGTTTGTTTGTTTGGATTTTTTTTTGTTATTGTTTTTTCGAGGCAGGGTTTCTCTGTGTAGCCCTGGCTGTCCTGGAACACACTCTGAAGACCAGGCTGGCCTCAAACTCAGAAATCCGCCTGCCTCTGCCTCCCAAGTGCTGGGAATAAAGGCGTGTGCCACCACTGCCCGGCTTCTGAACCAAAATTCTTTAAAGATTTCTTTCTTGTATGAAATTCAAGTCAGCAGCCCAAGCAACAGTTTTTAAAATCTCTCATTCTAAGGACACCAACCAAAGGCGCACTAATGGAATAGCTGCTGGTGGGGAATAGCGGTAGGGAAAAACTAAGTCTCTGGCTTCCATAATTAAACCATTACATTTCAAAACACACACACACACAAAGAGGCTTTGCATTACAGCAAGAACACAGCAGTTGGCGCTGTGCCGTGGTCTGCAGTCAGAGCCCAGGTTTCAGGCTTCGTCCCTTGGCATGTGTGGTGTGCTCCCTACCAACACCACAGTGAAATCACATCATACCATAGGCTAACGCCACTAGAAAGACCTCCCGCTGTTACAGGTTTGCTTTTGGATTCTCTTTTCCGTGTTGTGTGCTCAGGGGCCTTTTTACCGTTGTCAACTTCGTTGTGACTCACAGTTTAAGAAACTGCGGCCTGAACAATGATGCGTAGCAGCTACTGATGCTTATCAGTGTTTATTAGTGTTTGCGTCCTATTGGCTACTGTAAATCTCTAGATAGACATGGAGCGAGGTATGTAAGTCTATACAGATCTACACTATTTTATTTAAGAGGCTTAAGCGTCCATGGCTTTTGGTATCCTTGAGGAGGGTCTAGTTCCCCATGGATATGGAGAGCGATGATATTGAATGTTTGGGGCATAAAAAGGACGGTGACTCAAACAGATCTGGACTAGCTGTCCCTTCGTGCATGGGAAGCAATCGATGTCTGCTGAAGGCTGTGTGGTTGGCATTCCCCTAAGGGCTTTGCATTTCCTGTTTAGGTCGTTCAATCCCCCTGTAGGGCAGAGCCAGTCACTGCTGCGGGGAGCTGAAGAGCAAGCAGGTCAGGTCTCCTCCCAAAGTCACCCTGACAGCCAATGAGGGGGTTGGAGCAAGCGCCTGGCCCGACCTAAGAACTGTCACTTCAGCACCAGGCTCCAGCATATGGGCTTCCTTGTCCACCATGTGGGGTTTCTTCCCGGCTTGTTGGTGCTAAGTCTGTATGGTCATTTGCATCAGGTATCCAGGGCATGGATGCTACTGCCGATTTGGGGGACTCTTATGTGAGGGTCTTGTCAAAGTTGCAGGTGTTTCCTCTTTTAGATTCAGCCCAGCCGTGTCACCGTCACACACACACACACACACACACACACACACACACACACGACTCCCTTGCCGATCTCTTCAAGTCCAACTTCCCCAGAAACCCACGTGCGCTCACATGAACAATCGGATGAGTGTGGGAGGCAGATGGAAAATGAGGCACTTTAAAATGAAGCGGAGCAGAACATTCTGTATCCCCCAAAGGAGGCTTCCCCCGCTCGTACAGCAGTAGAATTAAATCCCCCCAAAGTAGAACAGCAATACTTCCATCCAAGCCTTACGTGCCGAGATTAGGAGCTGTCATCTTTACATTGCTGGCCTTTAAATTCTAGATTTGTTTTCTTCTTCAGATCAAATGCACCTTTCAGCGTCTATCTAAGCACTGACTAAACAGTGTATTTAACCACCGAGTCCACAGCTCCAGGTAGCTAGCAGATCTTAAACACTCTTGCAAATATGCTGGAACCAGTGAGGTTATCACAGTGCCCCAAGTGTGTGTGTGTGTGTGTGTGTGTTTGTATGTGTGCATACATGTATGTGTTCACGCATGTGTGTGCATGTGTGTGGTGTGCATACATGTGTGTGTTCATGCATGTGTGTAGTGTGCATACATGTGTGTTCATGTGTGTGTGCGTGTGTGTGTGTGTGTATGTGTTCATGTGTGTGTGTGTGTGTGCTTGTGTGTGTGTGTGTGTGTGACTGCATGTAGAGGTCCAAGGGTGGAGTCAGGAACATTCCTCAGTCACTCTCTACCTTATTTTCTCACTGAGGTGGGACCTCTCAGTTGAGCTCACAGATTGCTGAGAAGGACAGCTTAGCCTGCCAGCCTGCTCTGGGATTTCATCTCTGCCCTCCAAGGGCTAGAACGCCTGGCTACAACATCCATCCAGCTTTAACGTGGGCTCCAAGGATCCAGACTCTGCACTCCATTCTTGCCTACCAAATGCTTTACCCACAGAGCTGTCCCTCCAGCTGTCAGTGCTAAAACACTTCTAGAATATTCTAGTATGTAAGTGAATAACTATTTGAATATTTAGGTAAGAAAATAGGAGAAAGTAGAAACGATCCATAAACCTACCCCCCCCAAATATAATTGGTATTTGAGTTTTTATTTCTTCCCAGGATATTTTTCCAAGTTTTCATGCAGTTTTTTTTTTACCAAAATAGACCCATTTAATATGTTATTTTATAAGCTGATTTTTCCCAGAAAAAAAAAATCCCAGATATCTTCCCATGACAGCAAAATTATGTAGATTATTTTAGGCAGACTGAAGCCATCAGGCTGCTGTTCCTGTGCTTAAGATACTATAATAGCCACATCTTGGAGCTGACGAGATGGCCCAGTGATTCAATATGCTCACTTTTCTCCCAGAGGACCTGGGTTCTGTTCCCAGCACCCATGTGGTAATTCACAATCCTCTGTAACTCCAGATCCAGGAACTGTTGCCTCTTCTGACCTATATGGGCTCCTGAACATGGTGGGGGGGCACATACATCCACTCCGGAACTGCTCCCCAACACACACACACACATAATATACAATAATAATAAAATTATTTAAAAAGTGAGTAAATATAAGGATACTCACTTCTCGGTATCGAGGCTTAGGCCCATGTCCTCTTGACGCGGGGCCTTCTGTACCTCGTGGAGTTTTCTAGCAGCCCGAGCTCGGCTTTGGGTAAGTAAGAGCTCTGCCCTGGGGCTCCCTCTTCCCAGGCCTTCAGCCTCCCACTGTTTGTGTGGACAACATGGAGTCCCAGAGTTCCTGGTGGCTTTGACGTGGACGTCCAAATGGACTTTCCTTGCCAAGCATCGAGTGATGGATGGATGTCCTGAGACACTCGGCCTCATTCGCTGCCTCTTTAAACCAAGTCCAGTAAAAACTGTGCCATTAAGAAGCCTCCCCCACGTCTACCCCATCTTATAACTGACGTTTCTACAGCTGGCTCTCAAACATTGCTTCTCTTGGGAGCAAAGCTACCAGAAGTAATTGAAGGCCACGGATGCTACCCAAACTGCGTGGCCATTTAAATCCCCCTCCGGCCCCCGGGCTTGCTAGCTGCTCACAAATGGACTGCTTCCAGCTTCTCCTCCACTGACTTTCCCTGGATTCAGAGTCTATTTAGCAACCCGGTAGCCAAACTGACTGCCAGAGAGACAAGCAGTTGCCGCCTGTCCTCACCGCCGGCCCTCCGAGCCAGCCGAGTGTCTTACCAATGAGACTTGCTTCACCGTGCTTCCTCTCACTAGATAGCGTGCCCACGAACAAACACACATACTCCTTTTGACACTGTTTCTCCACAAGCTCTAAAGCCATGTCCTAACTAATTGGTATTCTTTTGTTTGTCAATGGCTGTGACTGTTCTGTTTGAGCCTGGCTCCACCTTGCCTCCGAACCCTTGCCAAAACCACCAACAAATCAAAAGACAGAAATGTAATGTGTGTGTATGTACACACCACCAATATAACATACACCTGTACACATTTTTAAATGAGCGAGAGTCATCCTTCCCGAGCTGCAAACAGCTTTACTCTTTTCGTTGCCCCTCGAACTGACTCGCTATTCACTCCCCCCAGACAGCCCTGTCTCCTGGCCAGCATGGCTCTCTCTGCCACCCCTCCCCCAAAGGGAAGCCTAGGCTGCCAGTTCTACTCTGGGAGCCTCTTGTCTCTGAACATTTTCATACCCCAAAATTTCTTTTCTCTTAGCAAAGACAAGGATGCATCTGCAAGAACAAACTTCACCATGCTTCCTATGGAGTCACAACTGTTAAGGTTCCCTGAGACTGCATAACTGATGTAAAAGATGTTTTCCTTAAAGGATGCCATTAGCCTTACTTCGTGGCTAATTGGATGGAAGCTGTAGGAAGGGTCACTGCCCTCTTACGTCATGGATGCTGACCCAGGCCATTACAGTTTAGGTACCGCGAAGCACTTATCTACCGGCATGGCTTCCCCGTGTTGGCTTTGTAAGTGCCTGCTTCATCAGCAGAAGTGGTTATGGGCTCCGGAGTCTTCAGAGCCTATTTAAATAAGCTATCAATAACCTTAAAAGCTTTCCAGCCCTGAGCTCACCACCACTTACCGGCGACTGCGAGCTGGCTGAGCACCTACCCCGTGTTTTCTCCTCTCCCGAGGGTTTTGTTAAACAGGGTATTTATCAGGGATGCCAACGGCACACACATGTGTTATGACATGTACTTTTCCTTAGACTTTTTTTTAAGTGAACTGGAGAACTTCATTCTTTGTTGTATCATGTCCTTCAGTCCACAAATAAATACTAGCTGTGTTGAAGACATAGCATATGCGCGTTTCATCCCAAGTTAGCAGAAGATGGTTGGGGCTGGCAAAGCCTTCTGAGCTTCCAGCTGGGGCTGTGAGATCAAGACTGTAGATCAGCCAGAACAAGAGCCCAAGCTGCAACCCACCCCCACCTCACACCAGCAGAGTGCCTCAGGCCCAAATAGTTCAGAGTGGTAGCCAATACCAGCTGGACCCCTCCCTGTCCAGTCTCTTGACTAAGGTCTCAAAGAACTCCAAAGTGTAAGAACCACAACCCTCTTGGTGGTGGTGGTGATGGTGCTACTGCTTCCTCTCCTCCTCCTCCTCCTCCTCCTCCTCCTTCTCCTCCTCCTCCTCCTCCTCCTCCTCCTCCTCCTTCTTCTTCTTCTTCTTCTTCTTCTTTCTCCTCCTCCTCCTCCTCCTCCTCTTCTTCTTCTGACTCTTCCTCTTCTTCCTTTATTTTGTTGACTCTGATCAAACTTTACTCAAATTCTAGAAGAGAAAAAGTTTGAAGTGGCTTCATATGCCCCTAAGTTCTACATTGGGGAGGGGACAGAAGAAAGAGATTTAAACTCACATCCATTAACTTCCTGACATAGAGTGAACCCAAGAAATCATGGGTTCGAGGGAGGCTCAGGCTGTCTTCTCCCGACATGCCCTTAAGGTTGGGGAAGATGCTGAGCTGCTTATGAGTGGCCAGACAGGCTGCTGCCCACCCTTGTGACACATCTATTGCTGTGGCTCCAGAGGACACACAGTCCCACAGTATTAGTCAAAGTGTACCTCTGAGCTCTAGAGCTCTGTAGCACGCTGTGCAGGTGCAGCTCTCTGGAAGAGTGTTTTCTTCTAGATCCTGGGTGAGACTTCATCACATTTATTTCGTTTTTATTTGGGCTGTGAGTTCCATGTGAGCACTGACGTTGAATGACACAAACAGATGCAATGGAGCCTCCATTTAAGAAACGATGAGTCTGGGGACTGGAGAGATGGCTCGGGGCTCAGGATGGGGCTTGAGTTCCCAGCACCCACATCAGGTGGCTCGCAGTTGCCTGTAACTCTAGCTCCAAGGGGCTGTGATGCTCTCCTCTGGCCTCCAAGGCCACCAGCACACACACACACACACACACACACACACACACACACACAGGACACAGACACAGAAACCCATACGTCTACATAAAAATAAAGCAATGGATCTTTTTAAATGACTTTGTCTGAAATAGTGTGTATCAAAATCAAGTGGAGTCATGAACACGCCTGTTTCCCATCCCGTTAGATTGCGAGAGCCTGGGTGTTGTTCTTTATTGGACCACACACCTGCCTGCCAGTGAAGACCTGAGCCAGTATCATGTTCAGGAAAGGGGAATAAAATCAATCAGCGGTTCAGTTTGGAGATTATTCTATTCATCCAATTCACTACTGTAGCTACGGCTCTCTTTTAGAGGGGAGTCCTTGGTGACTGTTCCCCTTTGGTGTTAGTTGGCTGACTCTGCTGAGCTTTTGAATTCTCAGATCTGCTCTTGCTCTTATCTGGGAACTTGAGTGAGGTTTCTGCAAATACAAGGTATTTGCTTGTGTGAGGCTCTGGGTAAAAGGAGCTCCATTTGGCTGGAGCATACACTCTTCCTTTAAAAATTCTGTTACCATGAAAAGATGCTGACCAAAAGTGGCTTGCGGGGTGGGGAAGGTTTATTTTAACTTACAGGCTAGTCAGAAGGAAGCCAAAGCAAGAACCAAGGTGGGAACTGAATCCACACAGCAGGAAATCAACAGAACTGGAATGCTCACATCATCATTAGGATAATTAGACAATTCTCATGAGCAGAGAGGGTGCTGGATAGGTAGAGTTGCATGTCTCTCAGATATAAGGTACTGGCCATGAATTAAACTACTTGAGGCTTGGTATATGCATGAATCCCCAAAGAACTTGCCTTTTCCAATACATACTTGACAATGGAACAAGTCATCTTTATTTCTTTCCAGTCGACTGATTGATTCTTTGATGGAATAGGAACAGTCTGTCTGTATTTTTATTATGCCTCTTAAAGTGCTTATTCTGTCTCATGCTTTTTCAGTATTATGAGCAGATGCAGTTTAGAATGTAAGACATTAGACATCCGTGGCTCGCTCGGTTAACATTTCAATGGGGTCCTGAAGCAGTGACTTGGGGCGCATACTGAAATGCTGTTTTGCTAAAACCCTTTTTGGCCACATGAGGAGGTGTTTGTGACAGCAGCCTTCTCTCAGGTCCTTGGGTGGCATCTTTTTTTCCACTGTGACAGTCACCCAGAGTCAGCTCAGTTGTTTTATAAAACTGATTGCTTAGCAAACTCAAGCCAGGTAATTTCCAGTCCCTGAACTGGTCTGAGCTGGGGACTATGGGTGCTTTGCTTTCCTGCCCACAAGTGTGCTCGGGATGATCACAGGCCCATTCTTCCCCTTCTCAGGTTTGTACATGGTACAGAGTTTTACCTTCCTGTTCAGCTCAGTCTATTCTGTCCCATCAGGAGCAAGTGTGACCATCGGTGACTTTGATTTTCCTGGGATTTGCCAGATGTCTCAGTGAAGCTGCCCTGGGATTTACAGTGTAGAAATCTCTCCCCAGTGAGACTCAACTCTGAGAGCGGTGAGGGCAGGCAGTCCCCTCTGTCACGGTCACCAGTGCAAGTGTTTTCCCTGAAGCGGAATTCGATGCAAGAGATGGGTCTGTATGCAGCATTGCAGACAAACCGAGATGCATTCCCGGCTGCCCAGGATTCAGTGTCAGTTCCACTTCTGTAGTGGTGAGGGAACACCATGACCCAAAGCAACTTGGGAAAGAAACGGTTCTTCTCAGCTTACAGGTCCTGATAATAATCTGTCACTGAGGGAAGTCGGGGCAGGAGCCTGGAGGCAGGAGTTGGTGCAAAGACCTAGAGGAGATCTGCCTCCTGGCTCGCTCTCCCCGGCTTGCCCAGCTTTGCTTTCTTGTCCAGCCCACTTGCCCAGGAATGGGACTCACTTGTGGGCCCTCCCACGTCAATTGCTAATCAAGAAAATGCCCCCGCAGACTCGCCCACGTGCTCATAGTCTGGGGGCATTTTCCTAACTGAGGTCCCCTCCTCCCAGATGACCCCCAGCTTGTGTCACATTGACAAAAGAACTAACCAGGACAAGTGTAGCCCTTGGACTGTGGAGTGAAGAGGCCAGTGGTAGGGACAGAAGAGTTACAGAGTCACACTGGCCAATAGAGGAACCTGGACAGACCACGCGAGGTCTTCACACATGCTCAGTGGTTAATCTCACCTCCAGCTCCTTCACCCAAGCCTGGAACATGTAAGTAGGCTTTGTTTGGCCCTTTAAAAATAGAGATTATGGGGCTTGGGGAGATGGCTCAGCAGTTAAGAGCACCAACTGCTCTTCCGAAGGTCCCGAGTTCAAATCCCACCACATGGGTCCTGAGTTCAGAAACCACATGGAGGCTCACAACCATCTGTGACAAGATCTGGTGCTGTCTTCTGGAGTGTCTGGAGACAGTTACAGTATACTTCCATATAATAAATAAATCTTAAAAAAAAATAGAGATTACAGTGCCTGCTTCACAGGGTTGTTGTAAGGAGCACATGAGAGTCTGTAGACAGTGCCCTGGGTGGGTGAGCTGTTTAGGTGCAGTGAAAAGCCAACGCCGGCAAAGACCAAGGCCTGAGCGGGAGCTGTGTGCATCTGCGGGTGCCATGCTTGATAGTCAGGACTGTGAATCTCCATGGACGAGGGCCGTCCACCTGCTGTATTCATCTCTATCACCGCACGAGAGTTTTAACTATAATGTCTTAATGAGACCTGAGGGCAAGACAAGTCAAACTCAGAATGATGTTTAGAGGTGCGCCTGCGTGTGCCAGCGACATCTTAATAACTCTGGCAATTACCCCCGGAAGATTCTCTAATCAGCCAGGCTCTGCTGACTTATCGGCACCGGGCCACATATTGTGTTTCTGCATTTCTAATGTGACTACCTGGAAACCCAAATCATTAAGGGGAAAGGCATCGTGTTTTGTATCTTGATAGGGAGCGAAAGAAAAGCCGGTGAGACTTCCCTTCAGGAAATTCGACTTCACACGGGAAACGACGTCTCCCCACTCATTTCACATTTCAGTCTCAGAATGGCCCCGCTGTGGATCTCTAATTAGAAATATAATGTTTGAGTCCAGAAGCTAGGGAAAATGTCAGGCACATTTTCTGCCCTCTCCCCCACATGCACTATATTTGGTTTGTTATCTTCTTGCTTGATGGAGAAATTTATTAAATATGTGTGTTAGAAAAAGAAAACGGAATGGTTCACAGAATTCAGCATTTGGGACTTTTACCCTAGTTATATTTGGGAGACAGAAAACACAGAGTTTCTTGTGGTGTTTCCATAACAATGTTTTAGTCCACAGGAATTTGTTAGTAAGTATCTCTGTGTGAGTGCCTGCGAGGACAGTGCAGGGATTTCCTGTGCGTGGAGGGTGTGCCCCAGGGCACTGTAGCCTCTTGGCTCCCAATGCTGACGGAACCAGCATCGCGCATCTGAAGGAACTTAAAACTGACGGCTGAGAAACACCTACTGTTTACTAAAACATGCTCTTGGTTTTTCGGTGATTTCACTTTCAAGTAACCTGTTTGGATTGTTGTTGTTGTTTGATTGATTATTTAAGATTTCTTTTTATTTGGTGGGGGGGGGTACAGCGCATGTAGAGGCCATCGGGTGTCCTGGAAGAATTACAGGTGATCACAAACCTCCCAACCTGGGTCCCTTATGTCCCCTGGAAGAGCAGCAAGCACTCTTCACCACCCGGCCATTTGATAACTCCTTTTCTTTTCTCTTTTTTAAAGACGTATTTACTTATTTTATGCATATGAGTGCACTGTAGTGTCTTCAGACACACCAGAAGAGGGCATCAGATCCCATTACAGATGGTTGTGAGCCACCATGTGGTTGCTGGGAATTGAAATAAAGACCTCTAGAAGAGCAGTCAGTGCTCTTAACCAATGAGCCGTCTCTCCCGCCCCCATCAGCCCCCTTTTCCGAATAATCTTTATTGGTTATGTTCCCACAAGCAGACTGTGGGTTTGTCATAATATTCCAATACTGCGGACAAGTACCTTCGAAGATGGCCTGCGTGCTGATTGGTAGCTGTAGAAGAACATGAGTTTCTTTGGTCCTCAAAGCCTTCACTCTTAGACTATGCTCTGACCCCAGGGTCAACTCACTCCTCTGCTAACACAAAGCTTCTCACTCTGTGGGTCACAACCCCACAAGGGGGGAGGGGAGCAGTGTCACAGAACTGAATATTCAGGTTGCAAAAAATTTTCCAACAGTAAAAGATTTCTGGACCAAATGCGGAGTGAGTCTGGTGCTTTGGGCTGAGCTGGCCGGTGTTGCCTCTGGGGACTTCACCACAGCCTTGGTTCGGGACACACGGGACTGGCTGTGGCAGCATGACTTGTGGTGCCAAGAGACAGGGCCTGAAACACCCCAGCTTGCATCTGCGGCTGCTGTGTGTTATGAGTCACCTGCTTTTACTGCACCTTTATAGCAGCAGCGGCTTCCTTGCTGAAGGCAGAGACCTTTAAATCCTTTTTTATTTTCATCAAGCGGCATGTAAATATCAGGTTGATATGACTTAGTATTATGTTAGACGTACAAGCAAATCCATCTCTTTCGTGTGCAGATACGCTTTCACTTTTTTAAAAAGTGATAACGTTCTTTGTATACCAAAGGATTATTTTAAGATTAATTTCCTTGTGGTTTCTTATCAGCCAACGGCTGTAAAATGCAGGAGGCTGTCTTTCTTCACCTGCTGTCATCACGGCTGCTGTCTTTGCCAGAGTGTACTTTTTTTGTTTGTTTTGTTTTGTTTTTTGAGTCAGGGTTTCTCTGTGTAGCCCTGGCTGTCCTGGAACTCACTCTGTAGACCAGGCTGGCCTCAAACTCAGAAATCTGCCTGCCTCTGCCTCCCAGGTGCTGGGATTAAAGGTGTGCGCCACTGCCCTGCCCAGAGTGTACTTTTAACTGATGCACAGAAGCTGGGTTTGTGCTTCAATTCACCTATTTTTCTTTTCTGAAGTATTTTTTTCAGTGGGGACAATAACCTGTCACACCGAATCCAGTGTAAACAGGAAATCTGACTGCAGTAGGCAGACCAAGGGCTAACTCTGCAAAGCCAAGTTTCAATGAGTAACTTGCAATCAGGGGCTGTTGTTCCTAGAAAGATGGGTTAAGTGTGCCCCACACTGCTTTACTTCCTCTTTTGGCTGCAAGAGGCCCCAGCTGCTCAGCGAGATAGTCTCTTCAAACCTGGTAGATGTCTCTGAGTTACTCGCCACTTCCACAATCAGAAAAGTTATGAGCTCCAGAGTTCAAATTTCATTCTTTTTAAAATTTTATTATGTCTGTCTATCCATCTACCCACCCATGTATCCATCTATCTAATGTATGTGTTTTGCCTGCATGCATGTCTGTACACCACATGTGTGCAGTGCCCATAGAGGCCAGAAGAGGGCGCAGACCCTTAGAACTGGAGTTAGAGCCAATTGTGAGCCACCATATGGGTACTGAATAGAACCCAGGTCCCCTGGAAAAGCAGCCAGTGCTCTTAACCAATGAGCCATCTCTCCATCCCCAAACCTCATTCATGAGAAACTACAGAGTAAACTCCCCGAAGGATCAGCAAATTAGTTCTGTAAGTCAAGGGTAGTTAAGTCAACGAAATAGACCAGACTAGAAATATGAAGTATTCACTGTGTTGGTGAGACTGTTTGCAAAAACAAATGTTCCCATGTACAGAACAGCATAATGAAACCCATTACTTTGTATGCCAACATAAAAAATTAATTTAAAAGTACCTTTTTATGCACATAGATGATGCCTGTGCAGGTGGGGGTTCTAATAACTGGAGTTGTTCTTTAGTGTGGATCTTGTTAAAAAAAATGAGTGAGGCTGTGGGTTCGATTCCCAGAAGTCACTTGAAATAGCTAGGCACGGTGGCTTGTGTTGTAGCCCAAGTGCTGGAGAGGCAGACACAGAAAGATTCCTGGGGCTTAGCGGCCAGCCGGCCTGTTACTCTGTGACTTTCTAGCTTCCACAAACATATACATACCATGCTCACTGTGTTTTCTCTCTCTCTCTCTCTCTCTCTCTCTCTCTCTCTCTCTCTCTCTCACTCACACACACACACACACACACACACACACACACACACACACACACACAGAGAGAGAGAGAGAGAGAGAGAGAGAGAGAGAGAGAGAGAGAGAGAGAGAGAGATCTTGCCATGGTTACTTTGTTATTTTTTGAAGTTTGATATTGATACTAGTAGTATTTCTCCAGCTACATTTTAGATATAAGTGACACATGCAATGTATTCTTTATTGGAATTACCTTATAAAGAACTTCTCCTAGGGGATAATGGATTGACTTATGATTACTATATTCAGACAAAATGAATTAATGCACCTACATCATCCTTAAAGAGTTGTGTCACCAAGGATAAAGTGTCAGATAATTATACTATTACAAGCATCCTGAGATACTTTAAAACTGTGTCTATAGCTATGTTTTTTTTAAAAGATTTATTTATTTTTTATTTAGGTGAGTACACTCTAGCTGTCTTCAGACATATACCAGAAGAGTGTATCAGATCCCATTAGAGATGGTTGTGAGCCACCATGTGGTTGCTGGGAATTGAACTCAGGACCTCTGGAAGAGCAGTCAGTGGTTTTTTTTGTTTTGTTTTGTTTTGTTTTGTTTTGTTTTGTTTTGTTTTGTTTTTTGTTTTTTTTTTTTTTTTTTTTTTTGGTTTTTCGAGACAGGGTTTTTCTGTATAGTCCTGGCTGTCCTGGAACTCACTCTGTAGACCAGGCTGGCCTTGAACTCAGAAATCCACCTGCCTCTGCCTCCCAAGTGGTGGGGCAGTCAGTGCTCTTAACCACTGAGCCATCTCTGCAGCCCCACATGGAGTCGTGGGAGGGCCATTCTGACAGAGGTGTAGCTGGTTACCCAAGACTCCAGTGGCAGTTGTTATTCTCAAGACTGACTTATGCTACGTGGCTGTCAGTTCTATACCCACAGTTAATGAGTCTGACAGTTGGAGATAGAACGGGGGACTCCCACTCTAGTTGGCGAGTTCCCCCTTTTTCTCCTCTCTTCAGTATTTAACTTGATGCTTTGGATGGTTTCCAATCATATTGGATGCGTAGTGCAAACTATCTGGAACCATCTTGCCCGTGACCGTGGAATTCCCAGGCCATTCTGACTTCCCAATCATTGGCCGCAATGTGTGTTTATTAATAAAGGTGGTATTTAAGCATGGGGGTGTTCATTGAGGTGAACTGGACGGATTCAAGGAGCCCTTTCAGGAGAGTGCTACAATCCTCATTTTCCAGTTACTTGGAAAACCCCAAGCTGAGTGTGAACCACTCAAGAAACTGTGGAAATATGTTGGTTCCAAATGTCATACAGAATCAGAGTTGTGTCTCTGAATAAATGGTCAGAGGGGACACTTGGTATGTGTCTTAGGGCTTTACTGCTGTGAACAGATGTCATGACCATGGCAACTCTTATAAAGGAAAGCATTTAATGGGACTGGCTCAGAGTTTCAGAGGTTCAGTCCATCATCACCATGGTGGGGAGCGTGGCAGCGTCCAGGCAGACATGGTACTAGAGAAGGCGCTGAGAGGTCTACAACTTTATCTTCAGGCAGCAGGAAGAGACTGCGTTCTACACCAGGCATAGCTTGGGCATAGGAGATCTCAAAGCCCGCCCCCACAGTGACACACTTCTTCCAACAAGGCCACACCTCCTAACAGTGCCACGTGAGTCTATGGGAGCCATCCTATTCAAACTACCACAGGGTGAGAACATAGAGTTAAAGATTTCCCTTTGATGGGAGGACCTGTCATGTAATAGGAGGCAGCATTGGGGACGTCGTTACCCACTGAGGTCTACTGGCAGGAAACTAGACTAGATCCAGCTCCTTCTGGCTCAGAGCCCACCTGAACTGAAGTCATGTCCCCACTATCAGCACACCTGCAGTGACATCATTTCTGTTCTGTGGAGAGGCGGAAGTCTTAGATTTCTATGTGATCTGAGTTTGAGAATATTTCCCTGTTTTTAGCCCTTTTGTTCTCTTTGGCACTAGAGATGGAAGCCAGGACCCTGAGCATGTTATCCAAGCCACCTACCATTGACCTACACTGTCAGCCTTTTTGCATTTTCAGACGGCCTTACCACGTAGCCCAGGCTAGCCTCAGACTGTGAGTCTCCTGCCTCTGAATTCTTGTGCTGAGATTGCAGGTGTATGTTCCTCCCATGTCCAGCTGGGATTATGTTTTTCCTCTATAAAATGTGTGGAAGCAAGCAAGTCCGGGATAGACCACTATCCAAATGGCTATAGTACCCCAAGAAGCAAAAACTGAGTGCCACAAATGGGACAGTGGAGAGATTAGAGAGAGAAACTTTGGGAATGACTGAGTCAAAAGAGAAGTATGTCCAGAAGGAAAGACAGTGTAATGCTTAGGATATCTGTAACACTTTGGAAATCAAAGGGAGGGAGTTAACAAGATGCGAACAGGAAAGCCTCATCTTACAGAACTGAAGTGAAGGACTGAAACAGTCGAGATACAACAGGAAGCCGGGCTGTGCCTTCTGGGAAAGCAGGAAACCAGTCCAGCCAGATCATGTTGAAGGGAAACCAGAGCCATTTAATTATGCACAGAAGTGACAATTCCAGGCTGAACCCAAGAAACTAAGGTGTCTGAATCACCCCAGAACTCTGTGTATAAAATATGATGCGGAAATGGGCAACCCGCCTCCTCAAATTCCACCCTGAACATAAGGCCCGCCCACCTCCTCAAACTCCACCCTGCGTGGAATTTGCATATTCACAGGGTGGGAGACGTGGAGAGGACAGAAAGGGTGTGCCTGGCTGGGAGGGGGCGGGGGGGGGGGAGGGACATGAAACAAGGTACTAATGACAACTGGGCTGGAGGGATGTTTCCCTGGCTAAGAGGGCTTGCTACTGGACTTGCAGAGGACCCAGGGTCAGTTCCCAGCACCCGCGTGGCAGCTGGCAATTGGGTAACCCAGGTCCCGGGGTCTGCGTGTTCTTCTGGCCCCACTGGGCATTGCACACATAAAAGGCATAAGTGCACATACACACGTACAGGCACAACTCCCGTACACAAACTAAAAATAAATGAAAAATACAAAACATAATTGAAGATGAAGGCCTTGCCAGTTTGAACAAGAGAGAGTGAAAATACCTGTTGAGAGGAGGGACTTCACAGAACGGGACAACTTTCCAATAACAGAAACAACAGCAGAGACTCTGGGAGGCGCGGCAGACCTCGGACTCGGACCTTGTAGCTCCTGCCTGTGAGTCTGGAATCTGTGAAGCCCACGAGCCTTGATGTAATTACAAAATCCCTGTAAGGACGCGAAGAAGAGAGGCATGCAAAAACAGAAGTAAAATAAAAACACCTTGGCTCTACCGGTGGGCTCACAGTGGAGCTGCCCTGGGGAAACCCGTTTCCTGTCATTTAGCATAAAGTCACTTCTGATCTAGGTTCACACAGAGCGAGCTCCCTCCCCTCTTCCCCAGACCCTCCTACAGAATCTTCTCATCTGTGAGGCACTTCTCCTCCAGTTTGAAAAACAAGAGGTACGTTCAGGCTTGCGGGCCAGTGTGTGTAGATTCTTGTACCAGGTGTGCCCACTTTGTGACCATCAGAGCAGTCTCGTGAGGTGCTGGGGGCCTCTGGGGCTGTCAGTTTTTAAAGAACCTACTCACCCAGCATTTAAACACTGTGCAGTAGTAGGTCATACTTCATAGTGTTGGTTATATTTATTTAATTTTGCTCTTGACAGTCTGTAGTCCAGGGTAGCTAGGAGTGTACTGTGTAGCCCAGCCTAGCCTCAAACTCACAGCCATCCCCCTGCCTCAGCCTCCCATTCTGGGATAATAGGCACAAGCCACAAAGTCCAAACTTGGTCATATTTATACATTGTCAAAGGTAAAGCCCGATTGAATGTTCTTATTCTTTTTGTGTGGGGCAGGATGGGGGAATTGGGGAGGATATCCAAGGAAGGGTTTCTCTGTGTAGCCCTGGCTGCCCTGGAACTCACTCTGTGGACCAGGCTGGCCTTGAACTCAGAAATCTGCCTGCCCCTGCCTCCCAAGTGCTGGGATTAAAGGTGTGCGCCACCACTGCCTGGCGAATGTTCTTGTTCTTATTGGGTAACTAAGGGGCAGCTGAACAGGAAAGTGAAGTGGGGGAGGGGTCGCTTCCACCTCAAACTGTGGAACTGCGCTGCCTCTGTGTCCCCAGGGTTCTAGGGCAGAGCCAGGGAATCAGAAAGCTGGAATTGCTCTTCCTACATGGCCTCCCGAAGAATGGTGACTTATTTAAGAGCGATATTGAGCCGTCAGTAAAAATTCCTTCAGTGAGATTGAGGCTCCGTGGCCAGAAGAGCAAATCTAGGAGAGTAGGTAGGAGTCACGTGACACGCAGTCTCTCAGGAAAGTCCTGGTGAGTCTTAGACAACAATCTTGGTCAGGTTACATTTGAATGGCTGATGAGCTACTCTGAATAGAGAACTCAGAGGCCAAGGAGGCCGATTCCACTGGGTGAAGAGACGGGGCGGGCAGACAGTGGACTTAGCGCAAATTGGGCGGACTGGAGAACTTAACTTGGGGCTGATCCGGAAGAAGGCAGATTGTGGAATCCAGTGCGTTTCAAACAGTAAATACCAGCAGGAAAAGTAGTCTTGAAGGCTATGTCTACATCAACCTTGCAAGCGAAGTCAGGGGGTCCAGGATATCTTTTGGCGCTCGCGGCAATCCTGCAACCTGGAGTTACCCAAGAAATTTTTGAAGCGCATGCTCCGTCTGCACTCCAGGTAGGAGAGAAGGGCAGTCGGGAGCTCCGGGATCTGAAATCCGAGCCCTCTGGTGGCATTCCTGTGTAAGAAGCTTGCCTTTACCACGCAGCTGGGGATGTCTGAGAAAACCCAGGGTGGGCCTTGCCTTATAGAACAGTTCCAGGGCAGACACCTTGTTTAGTGGGAATGAAAGTAGAACTGTTTGCCAAGAGCCAAATGCTAACGAGTAGAGAGCAGGAGGAAGCTCTCCCTTGAAAATTCAGTTAAATATAGGGAAGAAAATGGCCATTAGCACAGACAACAGCTCAGGTCTTGGTGATGGAAGTGGGGTGAGGATATTCCCAGAAACGACCCTGGGAGTCAAAAGGGGTTGTTTGTTTTGTTGTTGTTGTTGTTGTTTGTTTGTTTTTAAATGACAATTAATTTGAGATACTGACATTCTTAACTGGTGCTTCAGAGAGTGGTGCACTCTATCCTTTTTATTTAATTATGAGCCATCCTCTGAGTGATGTCAGGGCATCCGAGAGTTTGCAGCGTAAGTTCTCTCCAGTTGCATGAGCGTGAGATAGACGATAGACAGACAGACAGACAGACAGATGACAGACAGATGAGAGTGAGCACATTACTTCATAGAACAAAGAAAAGCCTGAGGCATCTAGATCACCCGTGGGATTCTTAGCCTGAGCTGCACTCGTTAATCAATAAAGATGCATTAAAAGAGGCTGGGCAGAGCCGGGCGTGGTGGCGCACGCCTTTAGTCCCAGCACTCAGGAAGCAGAGGCAGGTGGACCTCTGAGTTCCAGGCCAGCCTGGTCTTCAGAGTGAGTCCAGGACAGCTAAGGTTCTAATTACACATAGAAACCCTGTCTCACAAAACAAAAACAAAATGAAAAACCGCATGAAAGGTCTTGGTGTGTGGCACAGTGATGGGTTGCATGCTCCGACTACGGAAGACCCTGGGCTCATTCTATCCCAATCGTTGCGTTTAAAGTGGGACTCTAAGTCTTTCCCCCTCTTTGTCCACAAATACATTGCTGAGTGGGTTTAGCATTTTTGTCTGTTAATCGCGCACTAGGAAATTCTGCGTGCTAGCAAAATGAAGGCGCGTTTGAAATTTTAACTCTGAGATAGACTCATTTTTCCCCCTTGCTAGTACGAACAAATCTACAGGGACCCTCTGTTTCCAGTCAGATGGAAAAAAATCTATTTTAGGAAGCGGCCCTGACTATTTTTAAATAGTTTTCAGCCATTTCTGAATCAGAGGCATGAATCTTGCTCTACTGCTTTGAGGAGTAAACAAAAATCCTAGCTGTAAGTGAAATGTCAACAAACTCTGCTCAAGTCCCAGGTTTAAAATCCTCTGGGGATTTACGGCGGCTGAGACGCGTTTGCTGGGCACTAGCCTTTTATCTTAAGTGGTGGCAAATACTGTCTCTTATATTTCAGATGTTTTCCGAGAGGCTTCTAGAATCCCTCTGGTAATACCTGTGGGTGTCTTTATCTGTGCTAAATACAGTGTAGATATGGGGAAGAAGTTGTTTGTGGAGAACAATGTCTCTAATGGGGCCAGAACTGGCAGCTGCACATATTTACAAATACAGCCTCGGCCTTTAGCTTAAGTGTGGTTTAATTGACTGCAGATTAAGTAACAAATGGAATTGAGATGCGGCAGAAACCTGAAGCTAAGTTAGATAATGAGAACTAGCCTTACCCTGCAGCTCGACCAGAGCAGGAGAGGAATCTGGGATCTCTGTGCGATAGCAAGCCCTGAAACTTAATGCCCCCTCCCCCTCCCGTGACGACGCCTCTGCATGGGCAAGCATAGCCTTTGAGTATCTATCTCTGTGCTGATGGGATTCTTTTTTTACTCCCCAAAGGCTAAATAGATCACAGGCTGTGAGTAGTATGTTTGCATATGTACCTGTCGGTCTATGAGTTTAATTTATGGATAGATGTGTACCTATAGATATATGTGTGTTGTGTTTAGATTTTTAAAACATAGAAAATAAGTCTCAGTTGACTGAAAATTGTTCTCAAATTGTTCATCTGAGCCTTATTGTATGTATGTGTGTATATGTATGTATGTATGTCAGTATGTATATTTTTTTGAAGCCCAGACTGACCTTCTGAGAATGATCTAGAGTTGCCAATCCCTCTGTCTCCCCCTCCCAAGTGTTGGGATTACAAGTATGTGCCGCCACACCCAGCCCACTTGTTCTGTTTTTCAAGTTCATTTCTGCACAACACAAGAGTAAGTGTTTATAAATGGCACGGGGCTTGCTGAAGAAAGGCACGTCTGGGTAGGAGTATGTCTGGCTGAAAGAACCCAGGTACATAGGGAATGCCTGAGTATATTTAATAGAGATTGTGGGATGATAGGCCTGAGCCACAAGCCTGGCTGTGAATTACTTATAGCAGCACATGAAAACGTGTGACCAAGCTGGGCACGGCGGTGCACACCTCTCACGCTAGCACTCAGGAGGCAGAGACAGGTGATCTGGTCTACATGGTGAGTTCCAGGACAACCAAGGCTCCAGACGTAAGTGGGAACTTAGCTCAGAGCGGCCGGGCTTCTTGTGTGTTAGGCATACATGGCTGGTGGCCATTGCACTGGGCTGCATAGCTCTCAAGCAAGCACTTGCAGCTAAGCAGTCAAACTAAAACGTTTAGAACATCACCACTGGGCTGGCCCACTGACTGCCAGTTGGTGTCCTCTGTTCCCAGTCATTCACGTGTTAGTCCATGTGAGGGCCTCTCACCCATCCAACGTGTTACATTATGTTTGGCCAAGTAAAGCGGAGATCCATTTCTCAGAAATAAAAGTATATTTGGGAGTGTTGTATGGTGTACCATGTGCATGCAGTTCCTGCAAGTACCAGAAGGGGGCGCCGGATCCCCTGGGACTGTACTTACAGAGGGTTGTAAGTCATCACGTGAGTGCTGGGAACTAAATCCCGTCCTCTTCAAGAGCAGAAAATGCTTCTAACCACCAAGCCATTTCTCCAGCCCCTAAATGTGTTTTTAAGCTTGTGAACTATGTTACATAAAAGTCCACGCAGTGGTTTCCCTTGCCGCCTCCGTATGGCCGCAGAGCACACTGACTGTAGGGAGAGCTCTGAGACACAGCCACTTACTACGCGGGCTTTCAGCTTCCCGCCTTTTTATCATCCCTGGTCCCCTTAACCAATCACTCTCTGTCCCTGTTCCACAAGGACTGCAGGTATCCATCCCATCACGTAGTGCACTAAGAGAATAGAAACCTAGCAAACGAAATAACTTAAAATCCAAGAAGGATGTGTTTGGTGAGGAAGTAGAAAAATTAGAATCCTGTGCACTGCTCTTAGGAATCTCAAATGCTATGGAAACCTGTCAGTTCCTCAAAAAATTAAAAATAGAGCTACCTCAAGAACCAGCTATTCTATTTCGGGTTCTATAATTGAAACGAGAGAAACCAGAAGCAGGCATGTGGAGAGAGTTAAACGCCTACATTTCCAGAAGCACTGTTCACACCCAGAAGGTGCTAACAATACACACATTTGCCCAGGGGTAATGGGTCAGTGCTACGTGGTACATGCCTGCAATAGAATCTTATTTTGCTTTAAAGGAAGTGGAATATATTGGTGCATGTTACATCGTGTGAATTTTTATATTATTTTTATTTTAAATGATGTGTATGGATAGGTGTCTCTCTGTGGGCCCGTGCACGCGGAGGCCCGAGTCCCTGTAGAGGAAGCCCGGCGCAGGAATCCTTGGTCCCTTAGGTCATCTGGGAACGCTATGAGACCTGATCCATTGCTCCAGCACGGTGGATAAGAAGAGACAGTCCGTGATTTTTAAGCTTTATTATAGAAGAGTAGAGTGAGAGGGGGAGGTAGGAAAATGAAAGCCAGCCATGACCACGTGGAAAGAGGGGGAAGAGAATAGAGAAAGAGAAAGATAAGAGAAAGGGAGAGAAAGAGAGAAGAAAAGAGGGTAAGAGAGAAGGGCAAGAGACGAGAGAGCGAGGAGGGGCCAAGAAGCCTCTTTTATAGTGGGCCGGGCTGCCTGGCTCAGCCAGAATACTAGGGGCCTGGGGCGTGGCCTTACGTCACTGATAGCCACAGGGTTATGTCCAACAGCGGTCCTGTGGTGTCCGTGGGTGCAGCGGTCCTGCGGTGTCCGTGTCCTGTGGTGTCCGTGGGTGCAGCAGTCCTGCGGTGTCCGTGGGTACAGCGGTCCTGTGTTGTCCGTGGGTACAACGGTCCTGTGTTGTCCGTGGGTGCAGCGGTCCTGTGTTGTCCGAGGGTGCAGCAGTCCTGTGGTGTCCATGTGTGCAGCAGTCCTGTGGTGTCCGTGGGTACAGCGGCCCTGTGGTGTCCGTGGGTGCAGCGGTCCTGTGGTGTCCGTGGGTGCAGCAGTCCTGTGGTGTCCGTGGGTGCAGTGGTCCTGCGGTGTCCGTGGGTGCAGCGGCCCTGTGGTTTTCATGAGACACTCTTTCACTGCGGGACAATCTTCTCCAATCTTCAGCTCTTAAAATCTTCCCAGCCCTTCTTCCTCGACAGTCTCTGGGCCTTGGAGAGTGTGTGATGTAGAGGTCAGGTTTTGACTGAGCACCCCACAGTTTCTTATTCTCTGCTCTCTGTTGTGAGTTTCTGTATTAACTGCCTTTCACTGCACAAAGAAACTTCTCTGATGAGGCCCGAGATCTGCACTAATCTATAGATCTACAATATAATCTATTCTCTTTAGAGTAAGTTTGATACTGTATCCATTTAGCAAAATAATAGTAGTAAGCTTACTCCTGGGACCTATGAACTCCACACCTATGGGGTTTTGTCCAAATTTAAGGTATTGGGCATGTGTTTCTTTCTGTGGTATGGGCCTTGAATCCGATCAGAAAGTGGCTGGTTAGCATTAGTGCCACTGTTGATCACAGGGGCATATCTCGCCACACCAGTCATTATGTGGCTCACGAGGTCATGGCTGTGCAGGAATGCGGACGACTCCTCTTCCAGCACTGCTGGTACTCTGAAAGCTAGTTACCAAGGGAGCCAGCTGGCTCGATACCCCCATGTCCTGTCACCAAAATATGACAGTATGTCTGGTAGGCAGTTGTGTTCATCTGGTTTCTATTGCGGTGATAAACATCATGACCAAATTCAACCTGGAGAAGGAAGGGTTTGTGTCATCTGATAATTCCAAGTCATGACAGTCCGTCACCGAGGGAAATCAGGGCAGGGACGCCAGCCAGGAGCCCAGAGATGGGAGCTGATGCAGGAAGGGCGACGGACCCTGCTTACTGGCTTACTCTAACGGCTTGCTCAGCCTGCTTTCTCATAGCACCCAGGACACCAGCCCAGGGTGGCGCCATCCACAGTGGACTGAGCCCTCCTCCACCAATCGCTAATCAGGAAACCGGCCTCCACAGATCCGCGTATGTGCCAGTCTGACGGAAGTGTTTTCTCAGTCGAGGTTCCCTCTTTCCAAATGACTCTCGCTTATGCCAAACTGACAAAAAGCCCAAACCAAAAAAGGAATGACAATAGCCTGTATTGTTTAGTGGATCTCTAGAATATCCGAGGGAGTATCTTAGTTAGGGTTTCTATTGCTGTGATAAAATGACCAAAAGCAGGGTAAAACCAGTCAGGAACCTGCAGGCAGGAGCTGATGGGGTGATGGGGCTCAGTGGCTTGTCCCCATGGTCTGTTCAGCCTGTCTTCATACAACACCCAGGACACCAGCCCAGGGGTGGCACCAACCACACTAAAGCAGACCCTCTCATATCAATCACCAATCAGAAAAATGCCTTAAAGACTTGCCTACAGGCCGATCCTACAGGGACATTTTCTTAATTGAGGTTCCTTCTTCCTAGATGGCCATAGCTGGTATAGGAAAGTGCTGTACATCTAGGGTGGAATTTTTATTTAGCAAATCTATGGATTCTGGGAAAAGCACTATCCCATGTGTAGGGCAACTCTAATTAAATTCATATTATATATGAATATATAATATATACATAATATATGTGAATATATAATATGTGTTCATATATTCTATTATATTATTGTATTATGTACAATATAGTGTTATGTTACATTATATATAATTATATAATTGCATATTATATCATACATTATGTCATATGTTATATAATCATATATGTTATATAATATTATTAGATTATATATCTCTGTGTGTATATATGTGTGTGTATACATGGAAGCTTATAAAACAATGTTTCAGAATGACTTTGTTAAACATCTCTTTTTTATTAAGATTTATTTATTTATATGTAAGTATACTATAGCTATCTTCAGAAACCTTTTCTTCTCTCTCTGGCCCAGCTCGCTCCAGCCCAAAGATTGATTTATTTATTATATGTAAGTACACTGTAGCTGACTTCAGACACACCAGAAAAGGGCATCAGATCTCATTACGGATGGTTGTGAGCCACCATGTGGTTGCTGGGATTTGAACTCAGGACCTTCAGAAGAGCAGCCAGTGCTCTTAACTGCTGAGCCATCTCTCCAGCCCCACAAACACCTTTACTGCTAGTTACCCTCTGCCCACCCTTTCCTCTGCTCCCCCCTCCCCTTCCCAATCCTTCCCCATTTAACCCTCTCTCCCACTAGTCCCCATTTCTCTTTTCGTTGTCTTTATTTATATTGATAATGACTTTATTTACTCGTCTTTTCTGTGTACCGAAATGCCCCTGGTACTGAATTCTCCCCCTGTCAGAGCAGAGTGGGGTGGAAAGGAAATCCCACGAGCAGCAGGTGCATCTTCTGCAGCAGCAGCAGCAGGTGCATCTTCTGCAGCAGCAGCAGCAGCAGCAGCAGCAGCAGCAGGCCCCACATCCCAGCCAGCACGTCCTGGCTCTTGGCTCTGTGAACGTCCGTTATTCAAAGTAACCAGATTTCAACAATCAGAGAAATCTGATTAATCCTCAGAGAACTGCTTTAGTGGGAAGGTGAGGCTCGCGTTCTGTCACGTGCCGTCAGGAGTTATAATTGCCCGGGAATGCGTTATCTTGCACCAGAATGCAAACAAGCCTCTCTCCCAGCTCCAAATACACAGCCCAGTTTATCCTTGTTGCAGTTTTAGAGATGGACACAGAGCAGTGTTTACAAGCTGCTGTGAGCAGCCGGCTCTGTTCTCTGATAGCTTTGTCGCGTGGTGCGCTCCAGTGATTAAGGATGGATTGCCAGAGTTAAAGTAGAAGACACAGCCATAAAGACCGGAAAGGTAATACATGTGAAGAGCGAGGCTCGCGCTTGCCCTCTTGCTCTTCCCTTCCTGTTCCCCCTCCCTCCCCATGCCCCACCCACGTGCTCAGGCCGGCCTCTACTCCTCTACTTCTCTGCGCTCTCTCTCTCTCTCTCTCTCTCTCTCTCTCTCTCTCTCTCTCTCTCTCTCTCTCTCTCTCTCTCTCTCTCTCTCTCTCTCTCTCTCTGCCTCTCTCTGCCTTTCTCTGCCTCTACTACCCTCTTGACTCCCCTCCCCATGCCTTAAATAAACTCTATTCTATACTAAAAAAAGGAAAAGGAAAGAAAAACTTAGTTTGTGGAAAAGATGCCAAGGTATAAATCAATGAAAAAGTTACCAAAAAATAAAAATAAAAAATAAAGGCACATAAGCCCATAATTTCTGAGAATGAAAAATTTAATAAAACATCATCTTCATCATCATAGCAATAACAATAATGACGCTCTACCTGCACCAAAGACAGAGTTACTATTGGCTTGGTTTATAAATACGTCTTTCACATTGATTAAAAGCCCTCACCTTCTGTATTAGTTACTATTCTGTGGCTGTGACAAAACACTGTGGCCAAGGTAATTTATAACCAAAGAGTTCGCGTGGGCTGGGCTTGGTGGCGCACGCCTGTAATCCCAGCACTTGGGAGGCAGAGGCAGGTGGATTTCTGAGTTCGAGGCCAGCCTGGTCTACAGAGTGAGTTCCAGGACAACCAGGGCTACACAGAGAAACCCTGTCTCAAAAAAAAAAAAAAAAAAGAGTTTGCGTGGGATTGTGTGGGATTGTGGCTCCAGGGATTAACGTCCAGGATGGCTGAGCCGGGCGTCGATGCAGACTGGACACTGAGCCCTCACACCTTGTGGTTCATGCGCCAGTGTGCAGCCGCAAGGAGGGGGAGGCTCTTAGTTCTCAACGCCTACCCAGTGACCACTTCCTCCAGGAAGGCCGTCCCTCCTAAGATGCCCCAAATACTGCCAACAGCTGGGCACCAAGGATGTAAACTTGGGAGCCTGTGGGGCCGTCATCAAACCACCACATTGTCCTACTAAAACAGTGGTCATGAGACAAGATCAAGGACAAGATGTTGGGGGGGGACACAAATGGTGAATAAGTACGACAAAAATCAAAAACACCCTCATGCCTTTTAGTAGTTGAAGGAATGAAAACAAATGTAATGACGACAGCGTCTTATCAGATCAGCTTCATCTCCTCCTCCTCCTCCTCCTCCTCCTCCTCCTCCTCCTCCTCCTCCATCATCACTGTCCATTTTCAGAGTCCCCGCAGTGCTGGGGCGTGTGGCCTGAGCCGATGCAACCTTTCTGTTTTTGAGAAACAGGATGTAAGAGCTGAAAATGAGGAGGAGGGGAAGCTTGCCTTTGCAGCGTCTGAGCAGGAGAGGTAATTCACAGCGCCGTAGAACACGTGTGGAAGGGTTTCCACAGCAGGTGTTTGCGCTGGCGAAAGGCCGAAGACCAAACAAAACAGTCTGCAGATCACGGGGCACACTCAGCTCTTGCAGAGGTTCAGTGCTCCCTTCTCAGTTCGAGACTTGTCTTCCACACACCAGCCGCTCTCCAGTGTCCTCCCGTTTCTGAGATGTTCATTCCACCAGGGAGCTCCACCGTTCCTCTTTCTGCTCATTCGACATTTACTGAGTAAATCCCCTATGTCAAGCACTGCACGGCACAGAGACAGATATTTGGAACTGTCTCCTAGGGGTGGAGTGGTTCCCTGTCCACTTACATAGTATGTTAGTCACTTTTCTGTCATGGTAACAAATATCTCGAGGTAATTAACTTACAAAGAAAAAGTTCAGCTGGGCGGTGGTGGCACACGCCTTTAATCCCAGCACTTGGGAGGCAGAGGCAGGCGGGTTTCTGAGTTCGAGGCCAGCCTGGTCTACAAAGTGAGTTCCAGGACAGCCAGGGCTACACAGAGAAACCCTGTCTCGAAAAAAAAAAAAAAAAAAAACAAACAAAAAAAAAAAAAAAAGGAAAAGAAAAGAAAAAGAAAACTTTCGCTTTGACGCCAAGTGTAGAGGTGTGGTTGGCTGGCTTCCTAACTCCCTAAAGGCGCTGTTCTTCACAGGCCCAGGAAGCCAGAGAGTTAAGGAAAAACAGGGTTCCATATAACCAATGACTGAAGACTGATGACTGGTCCCCACCTCTTAGAGCTTCCGCCATTTCCAAATATCACCTCCCTGGATATCAGCTGTCCAATACGTTGGTTTTGTGAAGACATTTAAAATCCAAATTATAGCCGGGCAGTGGGGGCGCACGCCTTTGATCCCAGAACTCAAGAGGCAGAGGCAGAGGCAGGCGGATCTCTGAGTTCTAGGCCAGCCTGGTGTACAGAATGAGTTCCAGGACAGCCAGGAACTCTCCCTTTCAAGAAACCCTGTCTCAAAACAAACAAACCAAATTATATAAAGGAGACAGAGATCTTTTGGTAAGCGATGCCTTAGCTGGTTGTAGGACTGAGACCCAGCTGTGCTGGCCTCCCCAGCCAAGCCATGCAGCTTTGAGGCGAGGACAGAAGAGCGTGTGTGGTAGTCTGACTCGGCAGGAACATGGCTGACTGCTGAGGGAGAGCGGGAGATCTGCATCGCCACTTCGTGTGCCCTGATGGCCTTCTGAAGTGGCATCCTCTTCTAGCTAGAAGAACAGTAATTGATAACTAGCATCCTGAGTGTCCTGCAGACACCGATGCAGTTATTCCTGACCCAATCCTCCCGGGGAAGCAGGGTTATCTTTGTAGGGAGCAAGAAACTGAGACCCAGAAATATTAATTAAATGATTTCCCCAAGTCACAGCCGTTATCAGGCTCCAGTCGATCTAAGCATCTTGGTTCTGTGTGTTAGGATTTCGTGTGCTTGGCTGTCTTGTTTCAACACACTGCCACGCATGCAAAGTCATTGGCTCCATGAACCAAAGAATGCGCATGCTGGGAATGAAATCCAGTGAACTAGAAGCTCCAGAGCCTGACGAAATACACCTACTTGCTTTGATAATCTTCCAGACCTATGCTTGAGAACGCATGGAGAGAAAGCCCTATCACACCATCCAAAGCCCTTCCAAATCCTAACAGATCCGTGATGGCTGAATTCACACACCTAGTCCGTCCCTCGCCACCGCGGGGTGTCTTGAAGATGGAGTCACAGACTGTCGGCCCCCTACCTCGCAGACGTCAGCTGGGAAGCCCTTAAGGCGTTGCCTTGTTGAACCTCCCACCCCTTCAAAACTGTGACTTAGCTGACAGGTTCCAAGAACATGTTCTTGAATGTGAGAGAATTGGAGACTTTTTTTTTTTAATGTCACTTTTTTTTTTTTTTTTTTTTTTTTTTTGGTTTTTCGAGACAGGGTTTCTCTGTGTAGTTCCGGCTGTCCTGGAACTCACTCTGTAGACCAGGCTGGCCTCGAACTCAGAAATCCGCCTGTCTCTGCCTCCCAAGTGCTGGGATTAAAGGCGTGCCCCACCACCGCCCGGCTTAATGTCACTTTTTCTAAGCCTGAAGCTCTGAGGGAGGAGAGGATGTGAGTATTGGATTCCTATTCCAGAGTCACAATGGACACGTTTGAAGGGGGTGCCAGACAAATGGGCCCTCGCTTTGTCGGTGAGCGCAGTGATAAACTGGTAAGCGGGGTGCGCGTGCACAATTGTGTGTCATGGGAACCGGCGGGCGGGCGAGCTGCAGGCCACGGTAGAAAGGCCACTGAAGGCTTGCATGTCTGCGCAGAGTAATAGTGGTGTAATCCCTCCCCATCCCTCACCCCCTCGCTCGCACCATGGGATGTGCCGGGAGGTGCCGGGAGGACGCTCAGCCCTTCTCAGTCCATCCTTAGCATGGCATTTGTTTAAACAGAGCGTGAGAATGGGAGGGAGGGAGGGGATGGACAAACAACCGCTCCTCCTCTCCTACCCAGGAGGCTTTGCGGCTTTTCCCCTGCGGTAACCTTAGCTGAACCCCATATATCTCAGCTCTGGGGACCAGTCTCAGAGAAACACTCGGTATAAGGGCTGAGGGTAGTTGTACGGCCCCGGTGCTTTTCTCTGCGTTCTTGGGGGTGAGCACACGGCACCCTCCAGTGATCCAGTCTCCTCTTCTACTTTCTACTTGCTGAGGCTAAGGCTCGGAGAAGCGCACATGGCCTGAGCTCACAGTCCCAACAGAGGAGCTGAGGTTCAGGTCCAAGTCCTCTGACCACCCTCTGGTTCAGACTTTTTGCCTTTGCCCTCGGTTTTCTTGGCCACAGAACTCTGGCTTCCACGTCCTCCCTGTGCTCGGTCCTCCAGCCAAATTCCCACAGTGTTTGAGCTGACTGTCTTCGACGAGACTTGCCAGTTTTAACAGCGGATTATCGTCATTTATACAACATGGGTCCTGCATGCAGAGATCGTTTTGTTTGTTTGTTTGTTTGTTTTTTGTCTGTTTGTTTGTTTCTCCTTGGCAGTGTGTCTTCCACTTGTGAAGTCTGCCATCTGCAGATAAGAAGGAGGTGCCTCTGATGAGAACTGGTGGGAACCAGGGACATTCTGGGGTACAAATTTGGTAACGGGCAGAGCTGAGAACGATGGGCTTCTGGGCTTGTTAAGTTCGAGCAGATCCCTGCACCGTCCTGTGCATCTTTCCCTCCATGTCGGGGCCCTGACCTGCCCAGGGCCTCTGTTGCTCCGGAGCTGTGACTGTTTCCTGCCAGCCGAGCCGAAACTTCCACAGATCCCTGGACGGCAGGTGGCAGGGCTGCCTCTGCCTCCTCTCCCTTCAGTCACACTGAGAGACCGTCTTGATGTCAGCTGTTCTTATATGGCACAGACTGACACGCCACAGGGACTTCAAAACACTGTGAAATGCCCTCCTCGGCTGTTCAGTCTGCCAAGAATGCCCACTCCCTATCCCTCTGTCTGTCAAATCTGTCTGTCTCTGTAAGGGTGGGAAAATCTCAATGAACGAAGACCCCGGGCTCAGATAGTATGCAAAAACAGAGAAATATCCAGTGGGGGTGGGGGTGGGGAGGGGTGTCAACCATTCTCTAAAATGGTGAGCCTAGACAAAGGCACGCAGGCCTTCATATAGGGAATGCTCTAGGGTTAGTAATATAAAATTTCACTGGTGGGTGCTAGGGGGGTCACAGGTGGTCAGTGGTCTGCATTCCTACGTCACGAACATCCAACCATGAGATGAATTAGGGCTGCCCAGTGCAGACGGCCCATTCTGCGGTAAGGCCTCTTCCTTGACTCTCAGGACGTGACTGAGAGCAAGGAGTTCACATCCTGATCCAGTTTGGTGCAGAAGAGGCTTGTCTTGGGAATGAGCCCATTGCTGCCGTTCCTGCTGTGGGCCACCCTTCAACACATTTTGGGGTGTGTTGCTCAAGAGCTTGACATTTTTCTCTTTAACCATTTCTTAACCACCGGGTCTGAGCTACATTGGCACAATGTTTCGCTCATAATTCGACTGAAATAATTGCCAATAAGTTAGTAATGGGCCAGGAGGAAGAAGCGAGGGTACACAATCTGTGAGTAGAATTACTACCCCTGTTCAGCATACAGCCTCACACAGGACATCTAATCTGAGTGCCTGTGCTACCATCAGGCAGTCAAAGGCGGAATAAGCCTGTTCGAGGTCAGGCTTGACTGACACGCATGCTGTCTGAAGGAACAAGACCAGCAGATGGCTCAGATGCCACTGCTCCTGCCCTCCCTCACAGCAAAGTCTTAGCAAGTCCGGAAGATTGCCCTCGTGTCTTGCTTCGGAAAGCCACAAACTGTTGCCCGCCCCCCATGGGGAGATCATAGGTTTTCTATAATATACTTCCTCTAAAAAAGTACCAAAGTCAGACTGCCTTGACCCATCGTCTGCCTGCCGCAGCCCAAGGGGGTAAAGACCCGTGTGGAGAGGGCGCACTGACGCTGTCCCTGGCATATCCTGATGCACTGGGGCCTCTGCCAAGGACAGGTGTGCTGAAATACAGAAAGGCCACGGAGAAGCAGCCTGTGTCTCCATGCACAGCCCACTGCCAAGCAAAGCCTTGCTGACTCCCAGCGTGCACTGGCCCCTCGGAGGGCAGCATGAAGCTGTTCCTACCCTCAGTACCATACCCCACCACTTCAGCTTCTGTGGCATGGCTACCTGATGCTGCCCACATGCTCTGTGAGTGTCTTCCTACCACCTGCTGTGGAAGAGTCCAGAGTCCACTTTAAATACCGAGGGCGACATCCCTTAAGTGCATAGCCCCTGGGAATGGAGGAAATCCCTCTGGTCCTGTCTCCTACCAGGCAGGGCAACCCATTTATCAGGCACCTCTGCCCCGTCTTCCATCTTTCTTTCTTTCTTTCTTTCTTTCTTTCTTTCTTTCTTTTCTTTTCTTTTCTTTTCTTTTCTTTTTTCTTTTTTTTGGTTTCTTTTCTTTTTTTTTTTTTTTTTTTTTTTTTTTTTTGGTTTTTCGAGACAGGGTTTCTCTGTGTAGCCCTGGCTGTCCTGGAACTCACTTTGTAGACCAGGCTGGCCTCAAACTCAGGAATCTGCTTGCCTCTGGCTCCCAAGTGCTGGGATTAAAGGCGTGTGCCACCACTGCCCAGCGACTCCCTGCTTTCAAAAAAGGTAGGTGCAATTTTGAGCCCATTACACTCAGGCTGGGTCACTATGTTCCATAGGTCAGTATGTGAGGGACATGAGATGGCGTCCCTCCATTTCCCGTGGCCTGTGTCCAGGTTTGGGTCAGTCCAATTGTGCAGACTTAGATGCATGTAAGTGAGGAGAGGAACTCACTCAGTCTCCTCCAAGTTTTTCCCAGTTCACTTAACTGTTTATGTTTCTTTTTTTTTTAAGATTTATTTATTTATTTAATGTATATGAATGCACTGTAGCTGTACTGATGGTTGTGAGCCATCCCATGGTTGAAGGTACAGATGGTTGTGAGCTACCATGTGGTTGCTGGGATTTGAACTCAGGACCTTCGGAAGAGCAGTCAGTGCCCTTAACCGCTGAGCCATCTCTCCAGCCCTGCTTATGTTTCTACTCGTCTCCTTTCCTTTGGTAGACTGTTTATCACTGATGATACATTGCTCATAAATAAGTATTTGAAGAAAATGCCTTCTAATTTTCCACACAGAAGTAATTTATAGAGAAATTATCATTTTTACAGAAATATATCATTTTTACAGAAAAAGGTGAAGAGATACAATCTGTAATTTGACTAGTACAATTAATCCCATAAAGAAAAATGATGATGTGACCGACCACAGTGTCACCTGTGTGTATGGAGACACAGAGTTAGAGCCTTTTAGTTTTAATCAGTTTTAATGAGAGGTGGAATGGAGCAGAAAGGAAGAGAAAAATATGAGTGCCTTATGATTCCAAAGCTAAGTGTACCTTCATGAAGACGTACGCTTGCTCTCTTTGTGTGCGCATGCTCGTTTGTGCGCATCCCGCAGGTACTGGGGCTTTGTGTCGTGGGTCTCATCGAGCAAAGGCTGAGAGCTGCCTTTCCGAGGCCCCTTGGCCTCGGACCAGCCACACCTCTGTGACTACTTCCTCTAGCCACTTTGGACACCACTTCCCTTTCTCCAGCTGAACTTTCAAATAGATTTTCCCCCTCTGAGCCAAGTCGAGCATTCCTGACTGGTTGTGCCATCTTGTTGGGCCCTCGTTTTTGGAGGGGAGTTTCAGAAATAGTGATAAGCAAACACTGGATAAATGACATTCGTGGCTTCTACTTGCATATAAATGATGCCTGCTGCTGTTTTTAAGTGTTGCTCAATTTAACGTGGTATTCTGCCGCCCGCCTGCGTGCCTGTAGCCGTGTATAAGGTATGGAACCTCGGGTGAGGCAGGCTGGTGCCGTGGTGTAGCGCCCTGATGAGGATTTGCAAATGTCTGTCCGCCTTTGAGTTACTTGAGGCAGGTCAATGACAGGAATGCTAGGAATGTTGCAGAAGAGCTGTCTTCACTACTGCATTTCTCCTTAGGAGCTGTGCTAGTTCAGTGAGAAATGTCGTCACTAAAAGTGGGTAGTTAAACACTTGGCCCACAGCCCGTGGTTCTGTTTAGGAAGATGGAACCTTTAAGGGGTGTGGCCTTGCTGTAGGAAATATGTCACTGGGGTGGGCCTTAAATTTGTATAACCCCGCCCCACTCCCCCCTTTGCTTCCTGTGCAAAGATGCTATCAGCTAGCTTCCTGTTTCTGCCACCTTGCCCTGCAGTCCTCACCATTATTCTCTCTCCCTCTCCCTCTCCCTCTCCCTCTCCCTCCCCCTCCCCCTGTCCCTCCCCCTTCTCCTCCCCCTCCCCCTGTCCCTCTCCTTCCTCCCCTCCCCCTATACCCCCTTTCTTCCTCCCTCTTTCTGGAACTGTAAGCCAACATCGGCCCTTTCTTCCATAAGTTTCGTTTGGTTACGGTGTAGCCAATACAGGCGCCCACTGAGAACATGCAGTTCAGTGGTGTCTGTGAACAAACACCTGGATGTTTGTAACACTGGCAGACAGCTAAATGCCGACTGCGTGCCATACAGCGCAGCCCGCGCACCGAGCTGCTGGCGGTGTGTGCACACGAAAGGCTACAGTGGCGGCCCTCGGAGATGCCAGCCCTCAGTTCAGCGCCTGGCTGTTAAGTTACTGTCAGACATAGCAACGCCTTTCCTTAAGACAGAACTCACGAGTTGAGAGGAGGTGAAATGAAAGGAAGGAAACAGAGCCAGCTTTCCAGTCCTTATCAGACTTAAATATTAATAGATACTTGGCATGAGGCAGCGGACCTCGTTTCCTGATCCTTCGCGGTAGGGCAGGCTTCGGGCTGGGTGTATGTTGCTAATTCTCCATTTGACTGTATTTGTTACTCATCATGTTTCCGTGTCCTGACGAGAGGGTGACAGATCGGTAGACACCAAAAGGTATCAGCAGGTGAGGATGGGTCTGCCTTGACCTGGATTTCTTGTCACATCTCCTCATCTACATGAAATATAAAAGTAAGAGAACGTACTCTAAAGGGTCTGATGCGTACCATTGCTTATGGAATTAAACAGAGGGCAACTCTTAACTGCCTGGAACGCTGACTCCAGTTCCAGGGGATCCAACGCCTTGTGACTTCAGCAGGCGCCAGTATTCATATGCACTTCCTCTCTCTCTCTCTCTCTCTCTCTCTCTTCCCTCCCCCTCCCCCTTATCCTTTATACAAACACACAAAGATGCACCAACATATATACACACATACCCACACACAAACAAACATATACTCACAGAGAAATACATGCAGACACAAACACATAAACCCATGCACAGACACAGTGTACCCATGCACAGACACAGTGTACACACACATACATGTAAAGACACACATGCACTCTCACACATAGACATACATGCACTCACATACATACACACATACTGATGCACAGACACATATACACATGTATGCACACATGCACAGACATATGCACTCACATGCCCAGACACACATGCGCATTCACACATGCACGCACATGCACACATACACATACCCCCTCACCAATAATCATATACACCGAAACTTTTTTTTTTTTTTTTTTTGGTTTTTTCGAGACAGGGTTTCTCTGTATAGCCCTGGCTGTCCTGGAACTCACTCCTTAGACCAGGCTGGCCTCGAACTCAGAAATCCGCCTGCCTCTGCCTCCCAAGTGCTGGGATTAAAGGCGTGCACCACCACCGCCCGGCCAGAAACAATTTTAAAAATAAAATTTTCGAGGCTTTAAAAAAAAAAAAAGAATAATTTGTCTAAAAGTAAGGACTGGCATGATAGGTTCTCCTAACAAATTGCCATCAGAGGAGTCTTACAGGGAAGGCCGTGGGCACCTCTAGCCCAGCCACTGTCCTGTCTGAGACACAATTCCAGTTTCCACCATGTGTCTTACAGAGCAACTCAAAGGAGCCAGTGAGAGGCATGAGGGGGCGTGTCCAGGACCCTGAGCAGCACTGCCTCCTTGTGGCCAAGGGAACAGCATGCAACCCACACAAACCAAAGACAGCTCTCCACGGGCACTTCACGTACCTCCACAGTTGACCTAAAACCGCGGCTAGTTTTGCTAGCCTCCCCCCCCACACACACACACACACTTGTCCAGACTTTCTTCTCCCTACAGCTTAGGGACAGCCTGTAAGTTACTAGCTCTCGCAGCAGGGCTTTTATCTCCTACTCCCCAGTACTGGTAATGAGACTGTATTTCTGATGTATTGGTCATTTAATGTCTGGGAGAAAGAGTGTAGCAAATAAACAACCTCTGACTGCATTTCTATTTAACTCCATGCTGCTTACAGGAGCGGATGGAGGAAATAAAATGTGTGTGTTATTCTAAGTAAATTCAGTTGAAAGTTATCCATCTTTCTCCGTTACATTCTCTTTCTTGTGTAAGGAGAAAATTATGTCAAGCATGGTATATCTGAAGGTCCCATACATAAAGACTAACCATAAATCCACAGTGTCCAGAAAACATAATATGGACATGAAGAATGAATCCTACTTGGAATTTTTTCTTTAAAAAGGTGGGTGGGGGGTGGGGGGAGCTGGAGAGATGGCTCAGCGGTTAAGAGCACTGACTGCTCTTCTAGAGGTCCTGAGTTCAAATCCCAGCAACCATATGGTGGCTCACAGCCATCTGTAATGTGGATCTAATGTCCTCTCCTGGTATGTCTGAAAACAGCAACAGTGTACTCACATACATTAAATAAATAAATAATCTTTAAAAATAAATAAATAGGTGATTTCTCACGAGGAAATGAACATTCTAAAATTTGTCAAAATAACATGAAGAGACATACTCTAGGGGCCGGAGAGATGGCTCAGTGGTTAGGAGCACTTGATACTCCTGCAGAGGACCTGGGTTCAGTTCCAGCACCCATGTGGCAGCTCACAACTGTCTGTACCTCTAGTTCCAGAGCGTTTGCATGGTGCACATACACACATGCAAGGTAAATACTCTACATATAATATTTAAGAAAAATAAATAAAAAGAGAGGAGGGGGAAGGCGGGACTGTTGGAAAGACCTTTGTTACAGCAACAGCTGGCCTATTGTGGCTCTGAAGCACTCTTCCCTCAGGGGTGGAGTGAAGCCATCCGCTGAGCCAGGCGGGCCCGCACCCTGGTCCTTGTCTGTGCCCCTGAAGCAGCTGTGAATGCTACCCTATGACAGCAGTTCTCACTGAAGACCCGCTCACTCAGACCCGGGAGGAAGCCAGGCTGTCCGTAGCCTAAGGAGCAAGAATGTTTGTGATCATGAGAGTCAGACTCTGCCCTGCAATCCTGCAACCTTCGGGGCTACTTAGTGGTCCCCGGAGACCGGCGTCTGGGAGCTGAATGCCGCAGGCGAACTTTCTCTCGACCTGGCATGGCTCTCCGAAGAAATAAACTGTAGACCTCAAACTTTGACCTAGTAAATAGAAGAATGATGTAAATAAAGAAGGACAAAGAGGAAGCAACACAGAACGAGGAGGGAAACGGTGCGCTTTAAACCACGCGCCTTCTCAGAGCCACCGGTTCTTGGTTTTGTGTTTTTTGTTTGTTTGTTTGTTTTTAATGTTTTTTTCCAAGACAGGGTTTCTCTGTATAGCCCTGGCTGTCCTGGAACTCACTCTGTAGACCAGGCTGGCCTCAAACTCAGAAATCTGCCTGCCTCTGCCTCCCAAGTGCTGGGATTAAAGGTGTGTGCTACCACCGCCTGACTTGAGCGACCAGTTTTTAATTCCTCAGCCATTTATAGTGGGGAGGTCTGATCTTAAGTTTAAGGACGCTTTAATTTGTGATGCTCCCTGGGTTAAGAACTGCTAAATATTTGGTGCCTTTTTGAAATCCACTGTAATCACAGTTGGCCTTGTACAGACAGTACTCGGTACCTTGTGTAAATACCCTTGGGGCGTTCGTTTACTGTGGCCCCGCTGTGACAAATGATGCAAAACAGCAGAGTAATTAATTCCTTTTAAGTTCAGTTCGGGAAGCCAAACTGGGCCGTCTGACTGGCTTCCCTCTAAACACCTAAGCCCTTTCCCGATGTGGCAGCCTGTGTTTCTGGGCCCCTGGTGGCTTTTGCTCCAGCCTCTGCTTGCCCAACTGTGCAGTGCCTCCACTCCCCCAACCCCTAACCCCCTACCCCCGCCTTCAACCCTCCCAGCACCCCGAATAATCCTGGGCAATCTCTCTGCTGTAAATAGCCTTAACTTGATCTCCGAAGGATGTTTTCTGCCACATAAAATAATATATTCCCATGTTGGGGGATGAGGGGGTTAAAGCCGTGGACTGTATTAAATCAGCAACCTAGACTGACGTCACACGGTGAGGACAGCCAGCTACAGCAGGGCAGACTTTGTAAGGTTGATGGGTGCAGAATTCTGTAGAATAGGGAGCATATGTATACATATATGTAGCATATGTGTATGTATGTATATGCGTATATGTATGTGTGTATGTGTGTATATGCGTGTATGTATGTGTATGTGTGTACATGTGTGTATGTGTGTACATGCATGTATGTGTATATGTGTGTATGTATATGTATGTGTGTATGTGTGTGTACATGCGTGTATGTGTATATGTGTGTGTATATGTATGTGTGTATGTGTGTGTATGTATGTGTATGTGTACGTATATGTATGTGTGTATGTGTATATATGTATGTGTATGTGTGTATGGGTATATTATAGGTATGTGTATGTGTGTATATGTGTATGTGTAGGTGTGTGTAGCTGTATCTGAATCTGTATATGTATATGTATATATAGCATATGTATATGTGACAAAGATGTACGTGGGTCCTGGGACTCTAACTCAGGTCGTCAGGCTTGGTAGCAGTACCTTTACCGGCTGAGCCTTCTCCCTGATCCCCCTCCCTCCATTCACTGTTCCGCTGGTTTGGCACTGCCCTCTGCTTCTGAGGGCCCACTACCCCCTGGAGACCCCCATAAGCACCCCTCTAGTTGCACTGGCTCCTTTCCCCTGGCTATGCAGTGCCTTTGCCTTGAATTCGCATTCTAGCTGGTTGTTAGCCCTGGCTCAACACGATGGCATGAGCTTGCAGCGTCACGAGTCATGTCCTAGGAAGGGCAGAAATGTTCTCTGGCTTCCCTGTGTGGTTCCCTGAGCAGCACGGCGTGGACGACCCCAGGTAGAGCGTTCCCAATAGATGACTGCAGCCAGAGGCTGAGGGCGCAGATAGCACCACTGACGCACACTGACAATGTCTGGAGTGCTTGTGTGTGACGTCTCTATGCTGAGGCCGATGGGAGAACACACTGTAAACGTGTGACTCTCCTGGGCATCAAGGCTGGAATTTTAGGACAGGGACCTGGTCACCTTGGAGGCTAGAAATTGGGAGTGGCCTAATTTTGGTGGGCCCAGAAGCCCTCTGCAGCCCTGTGGACGCCACTGGAGTCTCACTGAACGGGCTTGGGCCAGGCTGAAAGCACTGCCCTTTCTCCATCCTTACCTCTGGGGAAGCTTCCCAAGGCTTCTTCTTGCAGTGTACGGTGGGACAATCACCCCCATGTTCTAGGTTCCCTGGCACACAGTGGAGGCTTGTCAGCTCCTAATTAAAACCCAAATTCACGAAGTACTGACTAATGTGATAGACATGGGTCTTAGCTCTTTACATAAAATTAGAGTATTTAATACTTAGAACTACCATAGACTGATCCCATTGTTTTAAAAAGTAAAATTGACATAAAACCCAAACTGCTTGAGGCTGAAGTCTCAACACTGCCAGCCATTGGCCTACCAGAGACACGAATGCTCATCTGTAAGGGTTTTTAAAGAAAATTCTTCCAGGGCTGGAAAATGTTAGGTTTGGCTTCCAGAAGTAAGTACACTGCAGCTCACAACCATCAGAAACGCCCGTTCTAGGGGATACTGCGCCACCTTCTGGCCTCTGTGGGTATCAGGCATTCATCTGGTGCAATACGTACATAAATTTTAACAAAAAAAGAAAATTCTTTTAACAATGGACATCTATGGGAGTGTTGCCTGCATGAGTTCTCTTACTTCTCAGAAAAGCCCTGATGTATGTTTGGTTGTTACCAATGCATAGACGGTAACATCGGAAGGGGCTGTAACTGCAGTTCTTGGGATAGTTAACCACAGAACTGGAGTTCAAGGCCAGGTGAATGGCCCGAGATCAGAAAGAAATACAGAAATAGCACCACCCGCGTTACATGCTAAAGTGATATCAGGGTGCTGGAAGGAACTTTATCATGCCAAGTACAGACAGAGATGTGAATCCAAGCAATATAGTCTCTCCGGTCCTCATGGAGTTCGTAGCTGAGATCCGTGGCTTACGCACAGATCGGTGGCTTACACACAGCTGAGATTCGCGACTCAGGAGACACCACAGCAAGAAGACAAGGGCTCTGGTCTTTCCGAGTATGTTTTGTAAAGACGCAGGAAGGTGCACCTACCGCAGCCTCTTTCCTGAGAATTTCACTGGCAGCCTGTCCCAAACCCAAAGATGAACTGAAAGGTACCGAGGGTGCTAGGCGTGAGGAAGGAGGGGGATTTGAGGGGCAAACGGGACCACATCTGGCGTTCTGGAGTGAAACACAAGAGAGGCAATGAAATGAACACTGTGAGATTTAAGACGGGCAGTGGTAACGAAAAGCCCCGATGCTTTTATGAACGGGAGTAGGAAGTGGTGACCATGGAAGCGTGGAAACCAATGTGTGGTGCATTTCTTTCCTAATCCTACCAACAAAGAGCCACACATGTAGTGGTTTAAGAACGGAAATTATGAAGCCAGATCGTGGCAGTGCACGCCTTTAATCCCAGGGAGCTAGAGGCAGGTGGTTCTCTGAGTTCAAGGGTAGGCTGGTCTAAAGAGTGAGTACCAGGATTGCCAGGGTTACAGAAAGCCCAATGTGGTAACTGAGACAAAGCTGTAACCCTACCCGTGGGAGGTGAAGACAAGAGGAGTTTATAGTGGTTTCAATAGTAGGTGTGGCCTTGCTGGAGGAAGTGTGTCACTGTGGGGGTGGGCTTTGAAGTCCTATGCTAAGGTGCCCCAGTGCAGAGGTGCCTCCTCCCGGCTGCCTTCCCATGGAGATGTAGAGTTCTTGGCTCCTCCAGCACCCTGTCTGCCCGCCACTGATGTGCTTCCCGGCAGGATGATAACGGACTGAACCTCTAAAACTGTAAGCCATGCCTTGGTCATGGTTTCTTTTCACATCAATGGAAACCCTAAGACAGAGTTCAAGGCCAACCTCAGCTACATAAAAAGTGTGAGACCAGCTTGGGCTACCTGAGACCTTGTCTGCGTGAGCCAAATAAATAAATAAATAAATTAGTTAATTAATGAATGAGTAAGTAGTTTAATTATTCTACATCAATTTATTATCTTGAGGTGGTAGTTTGAGGTGTTATTATTTGAAGAAATTAACCTGGCGTGATAGAATGGCATTTCCTAGATTTTTTTTAAACAATATGGGATTGGGGGGTGGTTAGATAATAATTAAATTTAGAGACAGGGTCTCACTGTGTACCCCTTGACTGGTCTGGAATTCTCTATGTAAACCATCCCGACCTCAAAGTCACAGAGGTCCGTCTGCATCTGCCGCTCTGAGTACTGGAATTAAATCCACATGCTACCATACCCAGTGAGGGGTGGTGATTTTTGAGATAGCCTCTTACTACATAGCTCAGGCTAACTTCAAACTTGTGGTCTTCCTGCCCCGACCTCTCAGGTTTACATATGCATACCATTGCACTCAGTTGAAACTCTGGACTCTATTGGCTTCATAAAAATTGTATTTACGTCCAACCTCAAGTCTTCTGGCAGGAAAACAAATTTCTTCATGAAAAATAGGTCCAAGAGGACAAATTTTATTACATTTTTTCGATTTCTTATGTTTTGTTTTTTAAGATTTATTTAAAAGCCCTGATCACATGGCACTAGAATTCATACTTATGGTTAAATAAACAATACATATGTTTAAACCAAGCTTGAACAAGAGGCACTTCGAGTCTCTGTGTTCGGGATTGGTTTAGTAGCCTTTGTATTCGCTGTGTTCAGAGCTCCTGCTCTGTTCCACACCGACGCCTGATAGGCGCCTGTTCTTGCAGGAAGCGGTTCACCAGCCTTCAGTTCTTCCCCTGCTTTTCTGCCTCAGCCGTTTGCAGTCCCAAACCTTATCTGATGAGTAATTCCTTCATCTTAATGGACGAGAAACCTAGAAAAACTGCACCTGCGGAATAAATTAACTTATACACTAAGCCTCTTGGAGAATTCCATAGCTTTCCAAATCAAGCATGCTCTTGGAAGTTCACAAGGTGAGAGCAACAGTTAGGCTCTTTTCAAAGTATTGCCACACCCTGTCTAGTGCAGGGTATTAGTAGTTCTTTGATTTTTGTACCAATCACCAAATACACAGCCCCCAAGCCATAGGGGAAATGGTCAGGTTTGATAGAGAATTAAAGAAAGCATATCTGCCCCAGACAAAAACTTACTGCGCACTATGCTTGAGCTGTGCTTACTATAGTCAAATTTCAGCTGATTGACTTATTGGGCTGGTAATCTGGAGCCCCGCAATCAATTAGTAATGTCTGCATGGGTGCCAAATTTGGAACTGGAAATCTAAGTGGTTGTGGGTGTTTGAATATGCTTGGCCCATGGGAAGTGACACCATTAGGAGATGTGGCCTTGTTGGAAGGGATGTGTCATTATGGTGGCGGGCTTTGAGGGCTCCTAGAGCTCAAGCTCCACCCAGTGTGGAAGAGTTTCTCATGACTGCAGTCAGATCAGTTAAGATGCAGAACCCTCAGCTCCTTCTCTAGCACCGTGCCTGCCTGCACGCTGTGGCACTGTCTGACATGACAATAGTGGATTGACCCTCTAAGCCTGTAAGCCAGATCCAATTAAATGTTGTCCTTTATACGAGTTACCTTATCTCTTCACAACAGTGGAAACCTTAAGATGGTGGTGAATATTTTTTATCCTTAATAACTCTACATAGTGTCAATATAATGTTCCCCCCTCCCACCCCATTTTAACGGGTGTCTTGGTGGAAGGAAAGCATTTGGACTTTGGAATCAGATTGCAGCCACACATCTGCCTAGCTGTATGACTGCCAGAGGTGGTAGGCTTTTCTGTGCTCTATGAAACGGGTCTAACAATGCCAATATGGCATGATGACTAGACCAATCATCAGAACAACAGCACACAGTGCACAAGGGCCCTTGAAGACCTTCCCAGGTGAGACCTGCTTGGTCGTTTCCATTTTTACCTCGTGCTCTTGACACACAGCTTCCTCTCATGACATAGTCTTTAGGTCTTGAGGCTAGGAGGACTAGCCGAAGCTAAGCCAATCATTCATTCAGAGTTAAGCTTCTGGCTCCTCTCAGACAGCTGAGTCTTCTCTCTGGGGAATCTGTGAGTGGTGGCTGGGGAGTGAGACCTTTGATCTCTGTTAGCATGTGGCCACAGAGCCATGTGGGTTCTCTGTGTGAGGTCAAGAAAGAATATCTGACAGTCTAGCTTCCAAAAGTGGGGCACCTGGGCCAGGCTGGACCCTCTCCTCTCTGGGCCTGGTGCTTGGTCATCCTTCCTACCCCAAGTGCATTCCCACTGTAGGCTGTAGGTTTCCAGTCTCATTCAGATTTAGACAAGATCCAGACTCGAAATACTTCTGACCCACATAGCAATTATTACTGATTTTTTTAAAGATTTATTTATTATTATATATAAGTACACTGTAGCTGTTGTTAGACACACCAGGAGAGAGCATCAGATCTCATTATGGATGGTTGTGAGCCACCATGTGACTTTCTGAAGAGCAGTCAGTGCTCTTAACCACTGAGCCATCTCTCCAGCTCCCTGTGTCTGATTCTTAAGGAGTCTGATTTCTGTACAGCTATGGCTTAATGACACTCTGCCCATGTTTCCCATTTTCCCAATACAGAGAAGCCCTAGAACCCAAAGTCACTTTTAAAGGCCTTACTTATAACTATGTTGTGTTAAATGACTGGACTATAGTATTTACTAATGATGACATACTGGGAAATTTTGTTTCTTGCAGAGGTATAAGTAGATAAGATTTATTCCCTAAAATGGTTATCATTGAATGGGCTGTTAAATTCAAACAACGCCACAGTCAGATTTTTGTGGTTGGTGTTGTTTGTTTTGTGTTTTTTAAGAGGATGTTCAGGTAAGTTGGCACTGCAGGTTGAAAGTTCCGCCATCCCCACGTCACAGGGTCCACTGCAGCTGTAGAAATGTCCCAGGCAAGTGCACAGCCAGGTGGAGACCAGAAGCAAGATGTGTGGCACTTAGGTTCAGCATGGTCTAACATGGTTATCTTTGTCCCCACGTCTCCTGCATCTGGCCATAGTTCATCTTCTACTGATGTAATCTGACCAACCCGAGCCACAAAGAGGGAATGCCAGTATCACGCTACTGTGTCTTTTCCTGAATGCTGCCCCTTGTAGAATAAACTCTTTCTACCTAAGAGCATTTGCCTTTCTGTGCTCACGCACACTACCTGTGGCCAGCAGGACAGCACACACCTAGAGCCCCAGCGCTCATGAGACAGGCAGACATTCCAGGCTACCTTGGCCCCACAGTGAGTTCCAGGCCAGTCTCAGGCACATAACAGATACACAACGAGACTCCTCTTCAAAAGTAAACTTAAGTAATGGAGGAAAAGGAGATCGGTGATCTCAATGTAGTTTTTACATAATCACATGTACATGCACCCACATACACACATATATGTAGACACATACACTCATGCCCCCCACACATTGTACACACATACATATACCCCCTACAACCAAACACAAATGCATATAAACACACACATACATACATGCAGGCACACACATACTCAAACACATACACATACTTGCACACACATATGCAGGTACACATGCATTCACATAGACATGTACATACACGAGTGAGAAATTCTGAGAAATTCTCTAAAGTCTTTAGAAGTCTCCCTATGTGCAATGGTTGGAAATTACACTTTCCCAGATACTTATCGGTAGGAACTCAACCAAGGCTGCCAAGGAAAGCTAGCCTTTCCCATGTTCTCATCCCAGAGCTGACCACAAACAGGACAAACATTTGCTCATTAGTTTGCATGTCAGCTAAACACCTGCAGACTGTTTAGTGTCCTACATGTGAGTTATGACACATTGATTCGTTAAAATATAGTTTCAAATTATTCTGATAATAGCATGGAGATTTTAAAGGAGTATTTGTAACTTCAACATTTTCAATCCTTTTTAAAGATTTATTTATTTACTCATTTTATGTATATATGAGTACACTGTAGCTGTACTGATGGTTGTGAGCCATCATATGGTTGCTGGGAATTCGAATTCAGGACCTCTGCTTACTCCAGTCTAAAGATTTATTTATTATTATCATATCTGTCTTCAGACACACCAGAAGAGGGCATCAGATCTCATTATGGATGGTTGTGAGCCATCATATGGTTGCTGGGATTTGAATTCAGGACCTTTGGGAGAGCAGTCGGTGCCCTTAAACTCTGAGCCATCTCTCCAGCCCTCAATCCTTACTTTTCACAATGGTACTGAAACGCTATAGCCTTCCCTTTAGCCCACCGCACACCAGAGGTAGTGGGAAAGACAGTGGGGAGGGGAAATGGACCTGTTTGGAAAGGTTCTTCGGAGCAGCTCCCATCTGTGTTCCTGGAAGTTGAGCGGTAGCTCAGTCCACTCGCAGACACGTCTCAGATACCTACCCCCCCCCCCCCGCAGTCCACCTCGGCAGAGTCAGGATAGCAAACAGGAGCAGTGGCACGACCTGGGGGTTCTCAGGAAAGTGAAGAGCAGCGAAGTCTCAAGACCCACCCTCAGCTAGCTCTGTGAGAAGCCCAGCCCCGCCTCTGCAGCTGTCTGTCATCTGTCCGTCCTATTCACACTCTCCAAACAGCACCCGCCCTCCACCGTCTCCGTCTCACCTCAGCACAGGCTTTGCCTCTGCATTCCTTCTGTCCCTGTTGACATCACTCCGCCAGTCAGCCCAAACCTGTGGAAGCAGCAAGAAACTGCAGCACAACAGCAGAAGTGTTTTGTTTCTGTTTGTTTGTTTGTTTGCTTGTTTGTTGTTTTTGGTGTGTTTCTCTCTATAGAGTCCCAACAAACGCAGCTCAACTACGCAGTGTAAGGCGGACCGATGCATGTGTGTTGTTAGTGAAGCATCCTTCACCACGTGTCCTTCCGCGGGCTGGCTTTAGCACATCTTCTCTCCTGTGCCTGCTTCAGCTAAACGTTCCTTCACGAGTCTGCCTCAGTCCTTCACCTGTGTCCACTTCAGGAAAACACTCCTTCACATGTTCGCCCCAGCAAAGCTCCGCCCGACACAACCGACTCTCCAGAGAACCCCGAAGTCTCCACTTCAAATACGTTTGTTCTTTATGACTTCCTCGTGAATCAAACCTTAATTGTGTCTTTGTATCAGACAGATAGCTCAGTGACTCTAAAGCCGCAGTAGATTATTGAATCACTTAGGGTGACTCATCCAGACACAGAGACACACATAGAACTCGAGTGTTCAGGAAGGATGCAGTTGGCGATCAGCATGCGTCTGGTCGATGCAGCTTCTCACAGCGTGCGTGCGTGCGTGAGTGCATGCCTGCGTCGTCGTCTGAAAGTTCCGAATCCCAGCGCTCTCTCAGTAGCTGTGCGCCTTCAGACAGCCAGGCAGCTTCTCTGGGCCTCAGCATCACAGGTACAGGGCAAAAGGGACAGCCACCTCACAGTGTGCACCCCAGTATCCAACAGTGTGTGTGGACATAGGTCAGAAGTCATGGACTCCGTGAGAGTGTGAGGCACTGTTGCTAGTTTGGTTGCTGGGGCCCTGGGGGCATCACCATTGTATGGAATTTTGCTCCCTAGTGTCAGCTGAGGAGATGGAAGGTGCCTTTCACCTTACTGAGGCTTGAGAACATAAAACGGAAAAGGAAGTTTGGCCTGATGACACACAGGCAATGCACTGGCTCCTCTTTCAAAGGACCCAGGTTCAACACCCAGTACTCACACAGTCCCTTACAACCATCTGTAACTCCAGTTCCAGGGGATCCACCTGTTTCTGGCCTCACACACCACATACATGAGGTGCATGCACATGCAAAACACTCACACACATAAAAGTAAGTCTAAAAACACGAATGAGCACAAAGGCTGTTTTAACGTTCTTAGTATATTATTATATGTTTGATTATGTATGGGGGAGGGTGGGTAGAAATGAGAAGTGTGGGTGCCTGTGGAGACAAGGGGTGCTGGACCCCACGAAACTGGAGTTAAAGGCTGTTGTGAGAAGCCGGGCGGTGATGGCGCACGCCTGTAATCCCAGCACTCAGGAGGCAGAGGCAGGCAGGTTTCTGAGTTCGAGGCCAGCCTGGTCTACAGAGGGAGTTCCAGGACAGCCAGGGCTATACAGAGAAACCCTGTCTCAAAAAACAAAAATACAAAAACAAAAACAAAAAAAAGGCTGTTGTGAGCCACCTAAAATGGGTATCAGAACCCAAACTAGGTCCTCCCAGGAGCAATGTATCTTCTTAGCCACTGAGCTATCTCTCCCATTTCCAAATGCTGTTTTGTTTGTGTTTATATTTGCTTGTTTGTTTGTTTGTTTGTTTGGTGGTGGCGGTGATTTAGTTTTGGTTTGGTTTCATTTTTCGAGATAGGGGTTCTTTGTGTAGCCCATGGTACTCATTCTACAGACCAGGCTGGCCTCGAACTCATGAGGTTGACCTGCCTCTGTCTCTTAGGCCTGCACCACCACCGCCCGGCTCACAGGCTGTTTTTAAAAGGAGCTTTGGAAGGCAGCAAGGCAGCACACTTTTACAGAGAGAGGGCTTTCCAACTAGAAACATATCAGGAAATCTGATTAATGCTTTAGACAAGTGCCCCCTTTTCTTTTCCTTTTCTTCTCTCCATGAACAAGACCCTTGGATAATATTTCTTTTCCCACCTCAGAGATGAATTCTGAATTCTTCATTATGCCTCTGCTCAAACTTGGCAGCCGAGCGTGACTGGCAACCAAAGCAAATGAAAACATTTCCCCGGGCTGGCTCAGCGGTTAAGAGCACTGACTGCTCTCCCGGAGGTCCTGAGTTCAATTCCCAGCAACCACATGGTGGCTCACAACCATCCATAAAGAGATCTGACTCCCTCTTCTGGTGTGTCTGAAGACAGCTACAGTGTACTTACATACATAAAATAAATAAGTAAATAAAAATAAATCTTTAAAAAAAGAAGGAAGGAAGGAAAGGAAGGAAGGGAAGAAAGAAAGAAAGAAAGAAAGAAAGAAAGAAAGAAAGAAAGGAAGGAAGGAAGGAAGGAAGGAAGAAAGGAAGGAAGGGAAAGAAAGAGAGAGAGAGGGAGGGAGGAAGGAAGAAAGAAAAGAAAGAAAAGAAAGGAAGGAAGGAAGGAAGGAAGGAAGGAAGGAAGGAAGGAAGGAAGAAAACCAAACATTTCTGTTTTCTTTCCTCTGAGCGTAGGAGCAGATACATTAGCTTGTGATTGGAAAGGTGGCCTACGGGGGATGGGGGATGTAACAGAGATGCTTCGTGACTGGCAGGCTCAGAAGGAACGCCTTCCTGAGTTCAGAGGCAAGAGAGGCGTCACCTCCAGCAACTCTGCTTTTGGCGCTACAGATGGAATGTTCCACAGCTCAAGCGGCGAAGGTCGCACAGCCTCAGAAGATAATTGCGTGGATAAATGCAGGAAGTACAGGCCTTCCCGGCTCACACACAGCCCCATCCCAGCAGTTATCAGAGAGACTGCGTGCCAGTCAAACCACAGGAGCCTCCTGTGGTAATGACTCCTAAGGTACAACGTTCCTATGGTAACAGGAAAATGGGTGCTGTCAGGATCGCGACACTAAGTAACACCACTAAACTTTATGCTGGCGAATGGCTTCCAGTTTTCTCAGGGAACGTTGTTTTCAGTAAAGGGGACAGCCAATGGTCGACACTACTTTGGCCTCTCTTCTGGGCATCGGACACCCTTGACATTGAATACGTAGGAGGGAAGAAAATGGAAGGGCAGAAGTATCGATAAGCCAGCTTCTCATGGGGAGGCTGCAATGTGTGCTTATGGAGCTGGAAACACCCGAGTACGTATCTAGCGAATCTGGCTAGAGAATTGTGTTGGCTGATCTTGTGTGTCCGTTTATCACATCTAGGAGAGGGGACGTCACCTGAAGAACTGCCTCCATCAAACTGACGTGCGGGTGTATCTAGGGGGCACTTTCTTGATGTATGATTGGTGTGCAAGCGTCCAGCCCACTGTGAGCAGTGCCGTCCGCAGGCAGGCGGTCCTGGGGAGCTGAACAAATCGGAGGAAATCCGTAGTAAGCAGGGCGCCTCCGTGGTCTCTGCTTAAGTCCCCGTCCACCCTGTCATCTCTCAGTGACAGATTGTAACCTGAAAGCCAGGGTTTTCCCTTTCCTCCCTGAGTTGATTTTGGATGGTATTTTTCTCCCAACAACAGACAGTAACAAACGTCACAGGACTTGGGAAAGTGAACCGAGGAACCGTGACCATTCGGCTGTGCTCAGCTAGAATCTGGGCGTCGTAGGGCTGTCTTTATTTTATTGTTATTTTGAGACGTAGCCCAGGCTAGCAGCAAGACTTGCTGGGCTCACGATATAGGCTGCAGCAGCCTGCTTAGAGATGCTATTTTCTCTTCAGTTCAATGCTGAACTGGTCACCCTGGTCTCCGCAGCTCCCGGTAAGACCACAGGGGTGGCTAAGTGGTAGCACTTCCCGCTTGTTCTAAGCTGACCCTCTGACCTCCCGTGGCCACCCTCTCTGGGAAGCTGTAGCCCTTCTCTATAATTCACTCCGTGGGGCTGCCTCTCCGATACCTGCCCTGAGGTGGCTGGCTGCTACCGGCTGCCTCTCCGATGCCTGCCCTGAGGTGGCTGGCTTGCTAGCCTGTCCCTGAGCTCTTCTGGGAATTTGCCTCGTTAACGTTTACCCATCTTTATTAATTTCTACTTTTTGGTCTGTGTGTGTGCATAAAGCTGGGCTGTCGGGACCTGGTCTGTTCTCAGGGCTTAGAGCAGCGTCCATGGTAGATGCTCTGGTAAAACCCACTTTGAACGATGAAGGAATCATTTTAAGCAACAGGAAGATCTGATGACCTTTCCTATTTCGTCTTTTTATTTGCAGGGAGGGCGGCATGGGCAGGTTAAGACAGGGTTTCTCTGTGTAGCCCTGGCTGAGCCCTGGCTGTCCTGGAACTCACTCTGTAGACCAGACTCAGACTCACAGAGATCCTGGCCTCTGCTTTCTGCGTGCTGGGATTAAAGCTGTGTGCCGTGACCACCCGGTTCGTTTAGTATTTCTAACGAGTTCTCTAATTAGTCTAGCTAGACTCCTAAGGATTAAGGAAGAAAGTGAAATTATTGAAATGTTTACCCTTTGGCTGATTCAACTTTTCTGAGTTCTGCGTTTGTGGTCTGCATCTGTGAAGAGGACTGGACTGTGGATGGTGATCTGATAGGTCCCCTGGCGTCATCACCGCGCGTGGGGTGATATGGTAGGTAGCCATAAACTCCAAGAAAGTGTTAATAGAAACAAAAAGCGTGAGTGCTTTTCTAGTCTCTGGCCCTACTTTTGACTGATGCCAGTGAAGTAGGAAGCAGGCCCAGCGGTGGGATCAAGTCCAAGTTAACACACGTGACTACAGTCCCTCTGACTCTTGGGGCCAAGCCACACCCCTTCCCTAAAGGCGCGGTTGAGACCAAATCCATTGACCTGAGTAAAGAATTTTTTGTTTATTTGTCCTTGAAGGACTATTTATGGCATCTTAACCATGTGACACTCTTGAGACTGTAATTACAGAGTTTCATTTGAGAAAAATCTAGAACATTCCTAGTCTTGCTTTCTCCATCTGGGATTTTGTATTGAGGGTCTTATCTTGGTAGCCCCCCCTGCAGAAACTGGTGGCCTGCCCCACCCCTCCTCCTTGAGCGTCCCCATAGGCCACTGGGCGGTTTCCTTGGTTTTTGAAACACTGTCCCTAGGCAGATGGACCAGGCTACCTAAAATGTAGATTTTGTGAGCTTCTTCTAGTGTTGGGACTAGGGCCTGCAAGACGGAGAATCAAACGGCAGCCTGCGAGGTTTTCAGGAATGAAGCTAGAGGTTTAAACATTGATTGATCAAACGGATTTGAAAACAAAACAGAACCGCTTGCCCTGGTTTTCTTTTCATATATTTAGCAAAGGTGCACAGGGTGAGCCCATTCTCCTTCGCTGATGTTTATTTCTTAAAGTTTGGTTTGGTTTGTTTTTTCCCCCTCTTTATAGGAGAATTTCCCTCTCATGACCAAAAGAAAAGCAAAAGAGAAAAGTAATTATAAGAGATAAATTACAATATGTAATTCTGCCTTATATGGAGGGAAATTAATGTTTGTGTCTTTTTTTTTCCCCGCTCATTTTTATTAGCTCTTTGAGAATTTCATACAATGTATGTTTTAAGGAATTTAATTTTATCTTATGTGTATAGTTGTTTTGTCTGCATATAGGCAGGCATGTGCGCTGTGTGTGCCCTATGTGTGCACAGTGCCCATGGAGGCCAGAAGATTCCCCTGGAACTGGAGTTGCAGACAGTTGTGAGCTGCCATGTGGGTGCTGGGATTTGAACCTGGGCCCTCTAGAAGCAGCAACCAGTGCTCTTGACCACTGAGCCGGCTCTCCAATTGAGTCTACAGTGTATTCTGTGTGCGTTCACTACCTGCCCGCTGCGCTCTGCCCAAATCTATTCTCTCTTCCTTTCCCACACGACTCATTTGAGTCTTCTTTTTTTTCTTTTTCTTTTTAAAGATTTATTTATTTATTATATATAAGTACACTATAGCTGTCTTCAGACACACCAGAAGAGGGTGTCAGGTCTCATTACAGACAGCTGTGAGCCACCATGTGGTTGCTGGAATTTGAACTCAGGACCTCCGGAAGAGCAGTCAGTGCTCTTAACCACTAAGCCTTCTCTCCAGCCCTGAGTCTTATTTTCTTGATCCATTTGTTTCCATTGTATTTGCATACGTTTATAATTCACATACTTTTATCCTGTGTTTTAGAATATTTGCTGGATTCCAGTTAGCTCTTTAACACTTCCACCTTGTTGGCCTCCTACACAGTCAGTTCTAACCCCATGTCCATTTATAGAGCAACTTTTCATTACTGAGGCGTGAATCCAGGCTAAGGGCACTTTGGACAGTAAATCTTTATTTAGAGAGAGGGTCTTGTTTCTCAGATTGGACTCAGCCTTCCTTGGGAATTACAGGGGGTGAGTGTGTGTGTGTGTGTGTGTGTGTGTGCGCGCGCATGCTTGTGCTTGTGCTTTTAAAGGATATGTAAGTTTAACAGTTGTGTGTTTCCCTTAAACATAAGCTCTTGTCAATCACCTGTGGCTCCTCATGGAAATTTCCAAAAAAATAAGCACTGCATAGGCCGGGCATGGTGGCACACGCCTGTAATCCCAGCACTCTGGGAGGCAGGGGCAGGCGGATTTCTGAGTTCAAGGCCAGCCTGGTCTACAGAGTGAGTTCCAGGACAGCCAGGGCTACACAGAGAAACCCTATCTCGAAAAAACCAAGTCCAAAAAAACCAAAAAAAAAAAAAAAAAAAAAAAAAGCACTGCATAGAATTCCAGAGATTTCCTTCTTGAGCCCAAGTATTTGCTACTTCACACGACACAGGATCCAGTTCCACGTGTGGGCATACTTAGCATCCAGGCTGGTTGTAGGCTGTGGGAGCCAGGGCTTTGCTTTCTTTGAGACATTCCTCTTTAGACACATTAGTGGTTTCTCACAAGGCACATTTCCAAACGGCTATAGATGCAGTCGGTAATGACTGTAAATGAACCGAACACCAGAGGGCGCTAGAGGAACACCGTTGTCTGCATTCATGGCACCCTGAACAATTTAAAAAAAAAAAAAAAAAAAAAGGCCATGAAATTGAAAAAGAGCAAAGAGGTTGGGGGGGGGGCATATGGGAAGATTTGGAAGGAAAAAAGGGAAGATGAAGTAGTGTGATCATATTATAATCTCAAAAGATAAAAGGAATATTTTAAAGCAGTATTTCTCTAGCAACATGCTACCTTGCCCTGAACAGATTGTTTTGAAGTGATAGGATACAACGTTATGAGTGACCTATCTTTCCCAGCATCTGGAATTTGGGTTTTTGTTTGTTTGTTTGGTTGGTTGGCTGGTTTTTTTGTTTTGTTTTTTTGTTTTGTTTTGTTGTTGTTGTTGTTGTTTGTTTGTTTTGTCAAGACAGGGTTTCTCTGTGTAGCTCCTGCTGTCCTGGAACTCACTCTGTAGACCAGGCTGGCCTTGAACTCAGAAATCCGCCTGCCTCTGCCTCCCACGTGCAGGGATTTCAGGTGTGCGCCACCACGCCCGGCTTGGAATTTGGGTTTTTAGCAAACATTTGAATGTGAATGACTGGAGTTTGAATCTTAAACATCATTTAGGGAGTCCAGCCAACCTATGCAAACAAACAAACCAGATAAGGCTCACGCTTTGCCAGCTTTAAACATGTAATGTCTCATTATGATCCATGTAAATTAATATCATCAGGTGTTTTGCATCATAAGCTGAAGTAATAAATCTGTGTGAATAGCAACATAGATATTTTTTGTACTAGTGCGATAATTAAAATCTGGGCTCAATACTGATAGAAGAAACTTTCTTATTACAAACACTGTGACCTTAAAACCTCAAAGTGAAAAACCTCAAGCCAGTGCCCATGTGAGAGTGCAGACTTCTGTAAGCTGCTCCTAAAATTCTTACAAAAAGCACCAAAACACTGAACACATCAATTAAAAATTACATAGAGCTTGCTCAAAGACTTGAATGGGGAATATTACCCTCTCGGATAGCAAACTGTGTTTTTTTAAAGATCTTAATTGTGTGTGTGTGTGTGTGTGTGTGTGTGTGTGTTGCTTTCATGTATGTGCTCCATGTGTGTGCAGAGCCTGAGGAATCTAGAACAGGGTAGCAGATCCCCCCCCACCCCCCAGAATTTGAGTTATAGACAGTGGTGAGCAGCCACGTGTGTGCCGGGAACTGAACCCTGGCCCTCTGCACAAAGACCCAGTGCTCTGAGCTGTTTGCTGTCTCCCTAGTTCTATCAAATGTATGCGGAATCTATCCTGACATTTTTCTTAAATGCAGGCATAGAAACAAAGACCAAACAGAACAGCGAGCGTGGCGTCCATTCATGTGCCTGGCACCTGTTATCGGTGTCACAGATGAAGAGAGGAAGTGGCCGAAGGTCGGCTGTGGTCAGAGGCATTTGGTTTTCTATAGTGATGTCTGTAGGTATTATAAATAATATATATGTACATACTTATTAAACAGAGAGAGAAGGCAAACGTCTACCTCTTTCAACTCTGCTAACCATAGAAAAATCACTCGCTGGAGTAATGTAGAATTCAGTTCTTAAAACACAATGCACACGGCCTTGTGTAGGAAACAGAATGTAAATGAGGCCCTGTGGTCAGGGGGTGCCCCATATGTGAACAACCCAACTCTGATGGCAGGCTGGAGAAGATCTTAGGAATCCAGAATGCCTGGGGTGGGGTGGCTTGGAACCTGCACCCCTCAGCATTAATAAAGCCTCAGGCCCAAAGCAAGCAGAGCCCATGGGAGAAGGTGGTGAGTCTGAGGTGACCCAACGTGAGCCTGGGGCCACCCTAGTCCATGCTGCAGGCCTTTCTCGGCTTTAAGAGGACCTCTGAGGGTCAGGATTGGCATCCTCACGGGACTTGGTGTGAGGGTTTGAGGATGAAGCCGTTTGCTTACCCAGCCTGGTGATTCAGTGCTCCATATACTCTTCTGAAGCGTGAGGTCTGTGTCTACGATGTGGATGGAGATCCCCGTCCTCCTGGATTACCCACGCATTGCGAAGGAGGAAATTTATAAACAGTTCAATGAACTCGAGCCCCACCCCCACCCCAGTCCTGCTACACCGACAGCCTCTGCATCTTTCACACATCACAGATCCATTGCTTTATGCACACATGGAACTTGAGTGGGTGGTGAATCCAGGAATCCCTGGCGTTTGCATATGCAAAGCTCTGGCCTGCTGATTGAAACTGACCTGGCTTCCTTCCAAACCAGGACAGACCCATGCTGCTTCTGGACCATTACCACATCTCTTGGGGTATGGGGCAGTGTAGAAAAGGAACTTCTGAGCAGATATTACGAAGAAGCATTTTTCAAGTCATTCTTTGCCTTAGATATGCCTGTTTCTTAGACTAAACAACCAGCAGCTCATTGTCATGAGGGTCATTGTAATGGCAGCCAGTGGTTTTGTGAATTTTACACACCTATTTGGGAGCTATTCATTTTAGTTTGGCTGTATCTGCACGTGTGTGTATACACACACACACACACACACACACACACACACATTTATATACATATACATAAATCCTAGCCAGGTTTAATACCAGCAATGAGGAGATAGAGGCAGGTGAGTCTTTGTGAGTTTGAGGCCACCCTGATCTGCAGAGTGGGTTCCAGAACAGTCAGAACTGCAAAGAGAGACTCTATCACCAAAAAGCAAAATCAAACAAAACCCCCCAAAAACCAAAGCTTGAAAGACATGCTATTCTCTTTATTGCTATTAAAAAGAGGTGTGTGGTGATGGGGGTGTTGGAGCGATGGCTCGGGACTTGAGAGCACTGGCGTTCTTGCAGAGGACTGAATTCAATTCTCAGCACCCACACGGCAGCTCACAACCACGGATACCTCCAGTCCCAAGAGACCTAACGCCCTCATCTGGCCTCCGCAGGCACTGCACACACATAGTGCTCATACATACACGCAGGCAAACACTAGTAGACATAATTTTAATTAAAAAGGAAAGAAACAGGTGCTAAGTAGCAAAGGCAGATAATGGACAGTAGGAGCCACTGGGATGTTTCTGACCTCTACACCTCATCTTTCATTATCAATACTTTCAAAACATGCTCCTCGTATTTCCCAGGGTGAGTCCTCTCTAGTCTTTGATGCCCGGTTTTTCATCCTTTTTTTTATTAATATTTCAGGACCGAAGTAGTTATCTTTAAGTTTCATAAAGCACCTGCAGGCTGTGATTCACTTTGAAGTGAGCCAAGAGCTCTTTTGTCATGTAGAGTGCAGTGGCTATGTTTGCTGGCATATATGTATGTATGTATGTGCACCATGTGCATGCAGTGCCTGTGGAGGCCAGAAGAGGGTGCCATATCTCTGGGACTGGAGCTACAGATGGTTGTGAGCCACCATACAGTGCTGGGGCAGCCCAGATCCACTGAGCCATCCCTCCAGCCCTGTGTGTGTTCAGGCTTTTGCATTTGTCTTTCAGTATAGCTTTAGATGTCTTTTTTTTGTTGTTGTTTTGTTTTGCTTTTGTTTGTTTTTTGTTTTTTGAGACAGGGTTTCTCTGTGTAGTCCTGGCTGTCCTGGAGCTCACTCTGTAGACCAGGCTGGCCTTGAACTCAGAAATCCGCCTGCCTCTGCCTCCCAAGTGCTGGGATTACAGGCGGGCGCCACCACGCCCGGCAGCTTTAGATGTCTACAGATAGGAACTGTTTTAAGTATCTCAAAGTCTATATAAAATACCTTGTCTGGTACAAGAAAGTCATTCCATAAATACTTGTTGACTCTAGAAAGTCTTTTCCTAAAGGTGAGACTTGTCTCTAAATAATACAATCTGGGGGCTGACATCACACAGGCGTCCCTGCTGGGTTTTGGGCTGAGTTTGGGCTTGAAGTTGGATCATATTCAGCTTAGAAAAGCATGTGAGATAAGTGGCCATTGCCAGCCCCGCCCCCAAAACAAGCAGAGGGGAAGCCAGCCAGAATTCAAATAGAGTGCCATATGTGTCCTACACAGTGTCCCTTGGATAATGCCGTCCCTGAATATTTGAAGGGAAGGTATGACTCACATGTAGAGAGAGCCTTGTTACAAAATCATAGAAAGCGTGAAGCAGTAAGACTGTGGTATGCAAAGACAAAGTGCACTTACTCTGAAGAAACAAGCAGCATGCAGGCTGACTTTGAAATGGTGACCCCAGACACAGACGTGCAGGCCTTCTTATAGGAACCAGTGGAACTCTCTAGAAGATTAGGTCATCTACAAGTCCATTGGTGGGTGCTGAGGGTTCACAGGCAGTCAGAAGTCTGCATTCCTATGTCTTGATTGTTTAACTCTAGGGTGAGATAGGGCTGCCCAGCCTTCTAAGATAAGAGAGTTCCCCTTTTTTTGTGGTTATCCCCAGGCTGTTCTTTGGGAGGGGGTTTTATGTTCTTGTTATGGATTTTATGGTCTATCCTTGGAGCTGGTGTCTTATGACTTAGTTTCTGGGACTGTCCCTGGAGCTGGTGCCTTACAGACTTTCTTCAAAACGAGACCTGGTCCTTAAATGGGGACAAGTGGGGGTGTTTGTTGGCCTTTCATATACATGCACACATATATGTGCACTCATACATGCTCACATAAACACACACACATAAACATGCTCTCGCACACATACGCATGCACTCTTACACACATGCACACATACAATAAGTACATATACTCATATACACTCATAGTTAAAGCAAGTTCCTAAGCTGGTTCTCATGCTTCTTTGAATCATTTACTTCTTTTTAAAAAAAAAAATCTTAGCCGGGCGGTGGTGGTGCACACCCGTAATCCCAGCACTCTGGGAGGCAGAGGCAGGCAGATTTCTGAGTTCGAGGCCAGCCTGGTCTACAGAGTGAGTTCCAGGACAGCCAGGGCTACACAGAGAAACCCTGTCTCAAAAAAAACAAATCCAAAAATACCAAAAAATATATGTATATGTATATGTGTATATATGTATACACATATATATGTGTGTATACATATATATATACACTATATATACGTATATATATACAATATATATACTGTAACTCTACAGATGGTTGTGAGCCATCATGTGGTTTCTGGGAATTGAACTTAGAACCTCTGCTCACTCCAGCTACGCTTGCTTTGGCCCGAAGATTTATTTATTATTATATGTAAGTACACTGTAGCTGTCTTCAGACGCACCAGAAGAGGGTGTCAGATCTCTTTATGGCTGGTTGTGAGTCAACATGTGGTTGCCGGGATTTGAACTCAGGACCTCTGGAAGAACAGTCAGTGCTCTTAACCACTGAGCCATCTCTCCAGCCCACCAAAATGAGTTTTAAATAATCTCCCAATCCTGTCTTTTCTGCTCCACCTGCCTTCTTTTCTTTTCTTTTCTTTTCTTTTCTTCTTCCTTTTCTTTTCTTTTCTTTTCTTTTCTTTTCTTTTCTTTTCTTTTCTTTTCTTTTGGTAAGCTAACCAGTCCAGGAGGGATGTGACCCATCTCTGCCATTCTGGCTGGGAGATCCTCTCCGATGGCCATGACATAAAGTAGCCAGCTAAATGCTGCCTTGTGCAACTCTCTTTTCCTTCCTCTGAGACAGAGGTTAACTGTGTTGACACAAGACGGGTAAATACAATTTCAGTTGAGTCAGGGTTCAGGGCGCTTGTCTTAAAGGAGCCCTGGCACTTTCCTTTGGCCCTAAGCCAGAGCTCCTGGTGAAGTGGCATAAGTCCAGGTGTGTTCCTTGGGCTCACGGGAATCGCAGATCACCACACTCATGACTGGACGCCGTGGTTCCTGTACAGTATCCTGTATCCCCACCCGCCTGTAGTTTCTTCCTGTCCTGGGAAAGTGTGCGGTGGGGCCAGCAGGAAACAGGTTGAGTGCAGACAGATGTGCTGGTGATGTTTCCTCTCTCCAGTTAGTGTTTCCTTTAACATTAGAGCAGTGGTTCTCAACCTTCCTAATGCTGCGACCCTTTAATACAGTTCCTCATGCTGTGGGGACCCCCACACACACACCATAAAATCATTTTCATTGTTACCTCATAACTTGTAACTTTACTACTATTATGAACTGTACAGTAAATATCTGTGTTTTCTGATGGTCTTGGGCAACCCCTGAGAAAGGGTCACTCCATGCCTCAACAGGATTTCGAACTGCAGGTTGACAGCAGCTGTTTTAGATATTCATGGAAGTCAGTGACCCCCTCAGATCCTCGAATTATACTAAGATGGGCTTGTCTATACATAAGTGGGGACATATAGATAAACATATATGTATGCCTATACATATGTATGCATGTATATACATGTCTTAATCAGGATTTCTATTCCTGCACAATCATGACCAAGAAGCAAGTTGGGGAGGAAAGGGTTTATTCAGCTTACACTTCCACATTGCTATTCATCACCAAAGGAAGTCAGGACTGGAACTCAAGCAGGTCAGGAAGCAGGAGCTGATGCAGAGGCCATGGAGGGATGTTACTTACTGCTTGTTTCCCCTGGCTTGCTCAGCTTGCTTTCTTATAGAACCCAAGACTACCAGCCCAGGGATGGCCCCACCCACAATGGGCCCTCCCCCCTTGATCACTAATTGAGAACATGCCCCACAGCTGGATCTCATGGAGGCATTTCCTCACCTGAAACTCCTTTCTCTGTGATAACTCCAGCCTGTGTCAAGTTGACACACAAACCCAGCCAGTATAATACATATGTGTAAATAAAAATGTGTACATAACACACACACACACACACCTTCCACATCAGGAAAGCCTCGAGTGCAAAGGAGCACTATAGACCCCCTTAGTGTTAAGGCAGGACTGTATTATTGTTGTTGTTGTTGTTGTTGTTGTTATCATTACTATTACTATTATCTTCCTCCTTTATGTTAAGTGAGGGTGGTTTTATTCTCTTCCTTACGTGTCTTATCTCGACTCTCTGCTTCTCACCCAACACATCATAGCCCTAATTATGTTGTGTGTTTTTGGAATACCTTATTTTTACATTCATGTATTTGTGCGTATGAAGTGGGCAGACGGCAGTGTACATGTGGAGGTCAGAGGGCAGCTTCTGGGAGTCAGATCTCTCCTTCCAACATGGCTGCCTGGGATGGAACTCAAGCAGTCAGCCCAGTGGCATTTTACCAGCCATATTTAAATTTTGTTTTCAAGGATTCTTTTTCTGATGGTTCTTCCCTCCCTCTCTCCCTCCCTCCCTCCTTCTTTCCCTCCCTCTCTCCCTCCCTCCTTCCCTCCCTTCCTCCCTCCCTCCCTCCCTTCTTTCTTCCCTCCCTCCCTCCTTCCTTCCCTCCCTCCCTTCTTTCCTTCCTCCCTCCCTCCCTCTCTCCCTCTCTCTCTCCTTCCCTCCCTCCCTCCCTTTCTCCCTTCCTTCCTTCCTTCTTTCCTTCCTTCCTTCCTCCCTCCCTCCCTCTCTCCCTCCCTCTCTCCTTCCTCCCTCTCTCCCTCTCTCCCTTCCTTCCTTCCTTCCTTCCCCCCCTCCTTCCAGTTCCTTGTTTGTTTTCCTGTTATCTCCTAGAGTTGCCTGTAAAATTCCCTACAGCTCTTTGTTGAATTGCTGTGCTGCTGGTGTGCCCAGCCCTGGATCTAGGGACTTTCACCGGAATCCTTTTGTTTACCCCACCCTAGCCCTCCCTCACTGCAGCCACTTCCTGTTGTAGATGCTATCACTTCCCCTTAAAGGGTGAGGACCGAATCCTGTGGAGGTTAAAGTGTTCACTCCCTGTAGCACAGCACCAAACCCCAACTTTCCAATTTCAAGTTCCCTAGACTGCCCGCCTGCGGTCTGATGCTGCTAACTCTGGCCTGGACGGAAGAGTCTGCAAGGTCTGGGACACTGGGCTGGTCTTTGGATTGCGTGTCTGTTATCTCTGGTCTCCAGGAAGACTCCATACATTGCTGCTTATAAGTTGGCAATTTTTCACTTTTATCGGCGTTGCCTGAGGGTTCTCGGAGAGGTCAAATAAAGCAACTGTTTCTTCTGACCCACCCTGCGATTATGAGCTTCTGTTCTGGGGTTGTTCCCTTATACCTGATATCCAGTTTGAAAGAAGAGGAAATACGAAATGGCCTCAGCTTATCAATGCCCCAAGTCACGCAAGCTGAATTTGCTGGAGGCCATCTCATTTCATCTTACTCTGAAGCCTGCAACTGACCTACTGTGGGATTCTACCTTTGGGAGTAGAAGTCCCGGTTACCAGCTGACTTCCAGGGCTCAAGGAGGGACACCCTCTTATTTTAGAGTGTCAAGAGCATTGTTTAAGGGCACAGGGCAACATTGTTAACAAGATGTCTCAGATGGCAAAGCAAAGAGAAAACTTTGTAGCAGAAGCAAAGCTATACCCACCAAGGGTTTAAAAAGGAAATTGTACTGCTCTCCTCTTGAAACCTTGGTACTTCCTACAGTTTGAATAGTTTTATGGCTTTTAAATTTTAAGTTTTAAACCGGGCGTGGTGGCACACGCCTGTAATCCCAGCACTTGGGAGGCAGAGGCAGGCGGATTTCTGAGTTCGAGGCCAGCCTGGTCTACAGAGTGAGTTCCAGGACAGCCAGGGCTACACACAGAGAAACCCTGTCTCAAAAAACCAAAAAAAAAAAAAAAAAAAAAATTTTAAGTTTTATAGCATAAACATAAACATAAGTTGTTCACACTTTTTTGTTTGTTTATTCATTTATTTATTTATTTATTTATTGGATTTGTTTTTTTCGAGACAGGGTTTCTCTGCATAGCCCTGGCTGTCCTGGAACTCACTCTGTAGACCAGGCTGGCCTCGAACTCAGAAATCCGCCTCCTTCTGCCTCCCAGAGTGCTGGGATTACAAGCATGCACCCCCACCACCCAGCAGTTGTCCACACTTTTAACTCAGTGGTCTTAATTAGCCTCTGAGATGTTTATTGCACAGCACTCTGTAGACAGGGTGACAAAGATATAACCCTGGGTCTGCTGAGCAGTGGTGGGCTGGATCTGCTGTACTGGTGGCATTCAGGGCCAAGACTCGGACATCTTGGCAAAGGTTATGTTTATCAGTTTTATCCTCGTGCCCTGTTCCCCACTGAACTCGTCACTGCTGGTATATGATGGACACTTGATCTCTCCACTCCTTATTGAAGGCTCTCCTCCACTGCCCTTTATGTAGCCAGGCAATTATCCTGGTCTTACAGCACACGCTCCTTCATTCATTACGCTGTGAACGCCCCAAGGTTGGGAACGCTGGCTCTTTCCTTGACCCTATTCGCAACCTTGACTGGGACGTTGAAAAACCCCAGCAAGTGCAGCATGGGAGGAGGATGGGATGGCAGTGCTGCCCGCCCCTCACCCCCACCCGCACCCCCGGCCCCTTGAGGGGATGGCTTCCTCCTCCTTCGTCAACAGTGCTTCTCAACCTTCCTAATGCTGCGACCCTTTAATACAGTTCCTCACGGTGTGGTGACCCCAACCACAAAATTATTCTCTTTGCGACTTCATAACTATAATTTTGCTACTTTTTATGGATCATAGTGAGAATATATTTTCTGATGGTCTTAGGCGACCCCTATGAAAGGGTTCTTTGACTCTCAAAGGGGTTAGGACGGACAGGCTGAGAACTGCAGCTCTAAATACAAGCTCCAGACTCCTGTGCAGTCAGGGTTGCAGAAGGCTGCAGAGGTCACGGGGGAGCCAGCCCTCACCGTGGGGTCAGGGAAGCATGGCTGCGGCTGTCGCATCCCACTGCTGTCCCTTCCTGCTGCTGCTGCTGAAGGCCTTGCCTTCCCCTCACGAGCTGCTGTCCTTGTCCAAAGCTATTGTCGCTATCCAGAGCCTAGAAAGGTTGGTTAAACAAAACAGTACTGACTCCACTTCCTGTTGTTTTTCCTCTTTTATTTTTCCTCTGAAGTAGAAACAAAAAAGCATTTTGAACTCAGTTTGAAACATGTCCAAAGCTGTTGTTGGAATTTACCTTTGAGCCTTTTGTGAATCAAGAAAATCAACCTCACTAGAGGACGCTTCCCGGCGGCCTTTGACCTGCATATTTCAGTTGGTCTTGAACATTTCTTCTTCTTCTTCTTCTTCTTCTTCTTCTTCTTCTTCTTCTTCTTCTTCTTCTTCTTCTTCTTCTTCCTCTTCCTCTTCCTCTTCCTCTTCCTCTTCCTCTTCTCCTCCTCCTCTCCTCCTTCTCCTTTTTTAAGAGGAAAAATTGCCCGTCCTCTGATGAAGTGCTTGCTAGGTACTTATGTTTGTTTAGGTACATGAAGACAACTCTTAAAGTCTAAGTCTGTTTCTAGAATTTGTCAGAACTCTGAAAACACCGTTCTCACGTGGCTACTCTCTTCCCTGTGCACTTACAGGTCAGGAGGATGTGCCTCCAGCAGATATGTCAGTGAGTGCTCCCTGGATGCCAGGAGCTAGACCAGGCTCTGGGGACACAAGAACCAGTAAGAGATGAGTCACATCCCAGCCAAGGAGAGTGACCGCAGAGGAGAGTGACAGCAGAGGTTTATAAGATGGTCAGGCAGGGAGGTGGTGGTGGGGGAATGACAGATTCACAACACACAGCGGCACAGAGTGGCGCAGGGCATAGAGGAGCAGCAGGGAGCCAGGAAGTGGGGTGGTGGGGCTAACAGAGCAGGGCGCTGGGGATGAAGGAGTGAGCTGGACTCCTGGAGGGGTGGGGTGGGAAGTCAGGCCAAACCTGTTGAGGTCAACACCTGTGGTCCAGCTCCCTGAGAGGGGAGGGGAGGGATGGGGCTGGCCCTGCATCGGCCTGCGGGGGGGAGCCTTGAAACTCTACAAGGCCTCCCGGTGGCCTGTTAGAAACTGCCATTTGACACCTACATTGGGGACATGCCTGAAAGGTAGACGGACAGACAGATCCAGGCAGGGGTTAAAGGAGCCTTTTGTTGGGACAGGAGTGGCAGGATGGAGGATATTGTGAGTTCTAAGAGTGGTAACTGCTGACTCTGGCTGTGGATATGCAGCGTGGGGGTGGCAGGGGACATTAGGTGAGCTCCCACATAAAAAACACAGGTGACCACGAAAATGCCAGCAGTTCAGAGGTCAGGAGATTCCTGTGTGGATCAGTTAAGGGTGGGGATCGAGGGCCGAGCTGCTCTGCTGGGTAGCTGCATGCACTGCCCAGCTTTGGCCCTGATGTGGAGTTGGAAATCATGTCTCTTTAAAATTCGTGAATGATAATATAGGTGTCAATTGGCTTTTTGGCATTAATTAATAATACCTAATTTAAAAAATGAAAAGGTGTATAAATATAGACAAAAACAAATATATGCCTATGGTCTGTGGTGTGTGTGTGTGTGTGTGTGTGTGTGTCTGTGTGTGCGCACATGCTGACTTACCTTATTAATGAGCAGGATGAATTATTGTATGAAAATTTGCATCATGAGATGCATTTGTAGGGCCAGAAAGATGGATCAGGGCTTAACAGCACTGATGACTCTTCCGTCCTGCATTCCGTTCCCAGCACTAATGTTGGGTGGCTCACAGCCACCTGCAACTCCAGATCTAGGGGATCCGAGGCCCTTTCCTGGCCTCTGTGAACAATGCATCCATATGCCTATGCCCCCCACACAGACACATATCAGTTCTGCTTTTTAAAATAATAAAACTAAATCCTATTTATTTATTTATTTATTTATTTTAATTTATTTACATTTCAAGTGTTATCCCTTTACCCCATTTCCCCCCTCCCAGGAAACTCCCTCTCCCATTCCCCCTTCCCCGGCTTCTGTGAGGGTGTTCCTCCACCTCCCCACCCACCTCCACCTCCCCGCCCTCAACTCCCCTACACTGGGGCATCTATCGAACCTTCATAGGACCAAGGACCTCTCCTCCCATTGATGCCTGACAAGGCCATCCTCTGCTACATCTGCAGCTGGAGCCATGTGTACTCCTTGGTTGGTGCCTTAGTCCCTGGGAGCTCTGGGGGGTCTGGTTGGTTGATATTGTTGTTCTTCCTATGGGGTTGCAAACCCTTCAGCGACTTCAGTCCTTTCTCTGACTCCTCCACTGGGGACCCCACACTCAGTGCAATGGTTGGCTGTGAGCATCCGACTCTATTTGTAAGGCTCTGGCAGAGCTTCTCAGGAGACAGTCTCTGGATGGCCTTTCCTTCAGTTTCTGTTCTGCACTTTGTCACCATATTTGCTCCAGTGAGTATTTTGTTCCCCTTTCTAAGAAGGACCAAAACACTCACACTTTGGTCTTCTGTTTTCTTAAGCTTCATGTGGTCTGTGAATTGTATCTTGGATATTTATAGCTTTGGGGCTGATATCCACTTATCGGTGAGTGCATACCATGTGTGTTCTTTTGTGATTGGGTTACCTCGCTCAGGATGATAGTTTCTAGGTGCCTGTGCCTCCCTCCTCCCCAGACACATATCAGTTCTGTTTTTTAAAATAATAAAAGTAATTTTTTTTTGGTTTTTTTTGAGACAGGGTTTCTCTGTGTAGTCCTGGCTGTCCTGGAACTCACTTGGTAGACCAGGCTGGCCTCGAACTCAGAAATCTGCCTGCCTCTGCCTCCAAAGTGCTGAGATTAAAGGCATGCGCCACCACGCCCGGCTTAGTAATTTTTTTAAGAAGAAAAAGTGTTTGTGTGAGTCATGGAGACTCATAATCCCTGTACCTGAGAGGCTGAGGCAGGAGGGTTGCTATGAGTTTGAGGCCAGTTCCTGAAGAATGAACATCTTGGGTTCTTGACAAATATGGTATTTCAGTTTCCTTTTTGAAAAAATGCATTATGAAAAACTCAATTTGAGTCTCTTTAAAATATTTATAAAGATTTTTTTTTATTTTTTTTTTATTTTTGTTTTTTGAGACAGGGTTTCTCTATGTAGCCCTGGCTGTCCTGGAACTCACTCTGTAGACCAGGCTGGCCTGGAACTCAGAAATCTGCCTGCCTCTGCCTCCCAAGTGCTGGGATTACAGGTGTGTGCCACCACTGCCCGGCAAGATTTATTTTTATTTATATGTATGTATGTGTGTAGACATGTGTGTGAGCATATGTGGGTATTGTGTGAGTGTCTGTGTGGATGTGTGTAAGTGCCTGTGTAGGTATGTTTGTGAGTTTCTCTCACTGTGTGTGTGTGTGTGTGTGTGTGCAGATACTTGTATATGAGTGCAGGTGTCTGCAGAGGGCAGAACAGAGCAGGTATCAGAGCTCTTAGAGATGGAGTTCCAGGGTCCTGGGAGTTGAACCCAGATCCTCTAGACAAGTAATATGTCTTAACCACTGAGCCTCTCTCCAGCATACTAGATTTTTCAAAATTCTTCAATTTTTAAAAAAGATTATTTATTTTATGTATATGAGTACACGGTGGCTGTCTTCAGACACACCAGAAGAGGGCATCGGATGCCATTACAGATGATCATGAGTCACCATGTGGTTGCTGGGAAATGAACTCAGGACCTCTGGAAAAGAGCAGCCAGTGCCCTTAACCACTGAGCCATTTCTCCAGCCCAAAATTCTTCAATTTTTAAGAATTTCTAAGTTGTCTCACTCCCATAAACTTGTGAAGAATTATCTCTCAGTTTCAAAAAAGCCAGTTAATTCTAATAGTAAATAAAAGCCTGACAAAAATATGTAAAAATCTGAGGCCAGGTATTTTGAGAAGAATTATTGTATACAAATGGGGAACCACAAAATAGTGTTTAGGAAATTATGCATCAACCTCTGCGTCCTTACAAAGGCCACAGCAAAGCCACAGCACTTGTGGGTGGAAAAATCCTGGCCTTCCTAATAGGATAACATTTCCTAGAGGTGGTGCAAGAGTTGATCCTTGGTGGACAAACTTGTTCAACAACAAGAAAAGTACAGCTTTGTGTAGAGCAGAGCAATTACTGGCTTACTGAGAACCTTTCTGATTTTCAGGCATTTGAGGACGGTTCCTAGAAAAACTAGCATTGTGTCTTGACTTCATTTGCCTACCTGCAGCAATGGATACAGGACACAAGGGAAAAAAATAATTTCTATATCCACCAGTGTACATTACAAAGCCAATTCTTTGGGTTCTGTGGGGCTCCTGAGCCCAAGTTGTGGGAGGTTATTTCCCAACGTCTACCTGACCATGCACAGGGTGATTGGTTAAGCATTAGGTAACCTGTAGAGACTTGGGGACCCAGATAGCAGAATGCAAGAATTTCAGGCACACCTGAAGGCCAACTGCTCGTTCCCTGGCAATGCTCACGTGGGCCTGGGAAAGCGATGCTGTTTGCAAATGGCTGGATTTGCAGCGGAGCTAAAGCAGCAGACCTGTGGCTCTCGACCCCTTTAGGAGTTGCACATCAGATATTTATGATTCATAACAGTAGCAAAATTACAGTTATGAATTAGCAACAAAAGAGTTCTATGATTGGGGGGTCCCCACAGCATGAGGAACTGAATTACAGGGTCACAACATTAGGAAGGCTGAGAACCACTGAGCTAAAGGACTGTTAGTAAGAAGGAGAGATGAAGCTGGGCGTAGTGGCTCACGCCTTTAATCCCAGCACTTGGGAGGCAGAGTCAGGCAGATTTCTGAGTTCTAGACCATCCTGGTCTACAGAGTGAGTTCCAGGACAGCCAGGGCTACACAGAGAAACCCTGTCTCAAAAAAAAAAAAAAAAAAAAAAGGAGAGAGGAGGTCAAAATGAAATAATGTATGGGCCTTATTCCTTCAGAGTCATGATTCTCAGGCCTCGGAATCCATTGTGCCTTTGTGAGAAAGACATCAACTCCAAATTTCATAGTGTCTTCCACTGTCTATTTGCCTTTGCTCTTCTGCCTCCTCCTCCTCTTCCTCTTCCTGATACTCCTCTTCCTCCTCCTTCTAAGTTAGAATAATTTACACCTAACTTAATTTTTATTAACATTTTATTCATTTTGTGGTGTGTGTGGGGTCAGGCCTAGGGCCCCATGCCTACCAGGTGGCGCTCCACCCCGAGTATGTCTCTCCCTGTCTTTGTTTTTCACACCTTCACAGCCTCCCTTACAGATCTCAGGGGCTGAGGCCACCATCAGCTCCACCCAGCCATGTGAGATGCTTCCCAGGGGTGTGTCACCTCCCCTGGCTGAGGACAGGCTCTTGGGTCGGACTTGGGTGGTAACAGGACAGCGGGCAGAGACCCCAATCGGCAGTGCTCGCCTTCGCTGGTGAGGCTGAGAGAGTCCTTTTCTTCCTCTTCTTTTTCTTTACTTTGTCTAGTCTGGTTAAAAACCAAAGTGTGTGTTTCTTTTTTAAATCAAAGGAGGATGAACATTAAAAAGGTTAAATTATCATAACCATGGATGTTTTCAGTCTAGATACCACTCTTCACAATGTAATCCAGCTATAACTCATAGTACGCGACATTAATGTGATATTAGTCACAAATATCATGACTAGGGCACCAGAACCACCAATGGCTTTGCTTCTGGAGTCACTGGAGATTCTTATCTCAGTCGCTGTCAATGTATACTATGCATTAATACTTGTATTTTACAAGACTAGAGAACACTGCTTGGGTGAACTCCTCTCCCACCTTCTAGGATATGATGTGAAATAAATTCTATTTTTGTCTAGAAAATGGAATGTTATCATCAGAGATAAGGGTTCTGGGAGAACTGAAGTTGAGTATTCCTGCTCTCCTTAGTAGGAGGGGTCTCAGATTTGATCTCGTTGCGTGATAGGCTACGGTTCTGGGATGGGCGGACACAGATCACACACCGCCATCTTGTACAATACATGCTATGTTCGGAATCTAATGTGGAATTTAATTCTGGGCAGAGGCAAAAGTAAAATGGTGGAGCCTTTTGTTTGTTTGTTTGTTCTCTGCAAGGCAGGGTTTCTCCCTGTCACTCTGACTGGCCTTGAACTCAGAAATCCTCCTGCCTCTGCCTCCTGAGTACCAGGATTAAAGGTGTGTGCCACTACTTCCCAACATAATGGTGTTTTTTTTTTTTTTTCAACACTTGGCAAGAAGCAAGAAATTATCCATTCTACAAGTGCATCTACTGAAATTCCTCGTGTGCTTCTATTGTTTCTCCTAGTTGAACAGCAGTAAGGACTAAGGGAATATTTTGTGTACAGTGATGAGGAACCAGGAACAGAGGCAGCAGAGGCAAAGAGAGAGTCTAGACGTGATTACACACCCAAGGGTAAAAGGTGGGAAGCGATACTTTTTTAGACTTTGCCATTCAAGGAAGATTGGGTCTGCCTGTCATTATTAGTGACTGCTGATACAGGTTCAGGCATGATCCCTTTCGTGAATCACCTTCAGCGGGGCAGCATCTCCATAGTTTTCCCGTACATGTCCTGTCATCAGACTGGGGAGGGTCCTTTCTTGGGAGTCTTGATTGGGAACACCATCGTCCAATCAGATAAAATGCATGTAGTTGTGAGAAAGGTACCATTTAAGTTGCAGACACAGCCACCTAGCACTTGTGTGAATGTCCATGCTGTCATTATCTGTTTTATGTGCCGGTGACACCTCTCATTTAAACATTCCAACCGTCATTTACGTTGCTGTAGGAAGCGAGGCATTGATGGAAGGAACAAGGTGGCTTCCATGCTCTGGACCATAAAAGCAAGACACCAGACCCTCTGATTTGGGCTCAGTAGACATCAATCTGTGTGTCTATCCAGAGCCAAAAACATAGAGGTTTAGATTTTTAAGTCTGAATAAAAATGATTTAAATGTACAGAAAATTAATTCAAATGGGGGTGCTATGAAAGATGTCCCTAGAGCAGTGCAGTGTCACTTGCTTAAGACTAGGATTCATGGGGTCCTCGTAACAAGGTAGATGTTGAAGTTTGGGTCAACCCATACATGCACAAGACAGGCAGAGCTCTGATAAAACTATGGCCGTGGCTGCAGCCTGGAAGTGACATTTCAGAACTTGTTAACCTTTGACCCGGAAATGGATAGAGCACACTAGACCGCAGAGATGTTGAACTCTGTGCAGACGCTCAGGGAGGGCTTAGGTTTGGCTGCCATGGGTACGTAGGAGAAAGTTGAAATCTTCAGGGACACGGACTATGATGACAGGCCACACTTGTGCTCCAGCCAGCCTGGTGACAGTAGTCACTCACCAACCTCGTTTTGCAAACCACCTTTCCCAGGACTTAAATATTTACACAGTATTTGCGATGTCTGAGGCAGCACAGATCATCTGGAGATGGCTTAGAGCCCATGGGAGGGCGGACTTAGACTGATTTAAATACTACGATGCTTTTTATAAGGGACCTCAGCATCTTTGGGTTTGGGAGCTAATTTCCTGAGGGATAACAATGTGGCAGGTAATCCAACAAACACCATGGAGCCTTTCATTCAGAAAAATTTAGACACTGGCAAATGACGTACTGAGTGATACCAAAGAAGAGGAGGCTGGCAGAAAAATAACCATGCGGCTCTAGGGGTGATATACGTGTGATATACATACAACACATGTATCTTATATAACATATTAAATTAAATATATATTAAACACTTTATTTATGTCTGTATAAAATTACATACTAAACACTATGTCAATATAAAGTTACACACACACACACACACACACACACACATGTATATATTGGTTTTTTCAAGACAGGGTTTCTCTGTGTAGCCCTGGCTGTCCTAGAACTCACTCTGTAGACCAGACTGGCTTCAAACTCAGAAATCCGCCTGCCTCTGCCACCCAAGTGCTGGGATTAAAGGCGTGCACCACCACCGCCCGGCTTTCATATATATTAAACTTGACCTAATGCCTCTATGTGTACATTATGTATATGAGTGACCACAGAAGCTAAAAGAGGGTGTCAGATGCCCTGAATCTGCTGTAACAGGTGGATTTCTCTCTCTCTCTCTCTCTCTCTCTCTCTCTCTCTCTCTTCTGTGTGGGGGTTGGAAACCCAACTGGGGTCCTCTGGAGGAGTAGCAGGTGCTCCTAAACACCAAGACACCCCTCCAGCCCTTACAATATATTTTTTAGATAGAGGTGTAATTTGGAAATGTTGAAAATAGCTTTTTGTCTTGTTTTGTTTTGTTTTTCAGTACTGGATTTCTTTGTATAGCCTTGTCTATCCTGGAATTCCCTCTGTAAACCAGGCTGGCCTCTAGCTCACAGAGATTCACCTGCCTCTGCCTCTGCCTCAGCCTCCCCAGTGCTGGGATTAAAGGCATGTGCCACTACTGCTTAGCTCAAAAATAACTACATTTTTACAGTATTCCATTTTAAAAAGCTGACTCTGGCCTTTTAAAACAAGGTGATAATTCATAATAAAGTGTAAAAAGGTTTTAAAAGTTCTGGTTCCAGTCAGTAAACCTTCTCTTGGAACCACATTTGTTTGTCTGAACAGCTGAAGGTTTATAAAACGGAGAAGCTGAGGTTTATAATGCCATGCGCACAGAACCTTTACAAATGGCCCCAGAACCGGCATTTTTTTTTTTAAGATTTATTTATTTATTTATTAAACGTGGATACACCGTATCTGTCTTCAGACTCACCAGAAGAGGGTGTCAGATCTGATTACGGGTAGTTTTGAGCCATCATGTGTTGCTGGGATTTGAACTCAGGACCTTCGGAAGAGCAGTCGGTGCTCTAAACTGCAGAGCCATCTCTCCAGACCCCACTAGAACTAGTTCTTACTGGCGTGCAACCCAACTTGCTCTAGCCTTTCATTTTTACTCATTCAATTTTGGACGGCTCAGCAAAATGCCAGAAACTGCCTGGCCCACTCTCAAGCTATGGTAAGACCTACCGAGACACTTTTGGGGGAGCTTGTGGGGACTCCTTTAAAAGTCAGGCACACCCGGGACTAAGGAGATGGCTCAGCGGTTAAGAGCACCGACTGCTCTTCCAGAGGTCCTGAGTTCAAATCCCAGCAACCACATGGTGGCTCACAACCATCTGTAATGGGATCTGATGCCCTCTTCTGGTGTGTCTGAAGATAGCTGCATTGTACTCATATAAATAAACATTAAAAGAAAATTTCAGGCACAGCATGAATAAACCTTTCTTTAGCCCTGATTCACTCAGATGAACCCAGCCAGGAAAAGACCAGTAGTTTATGTCTTATTTTTCTACTGAATATATAGAACTTAGATTTGCACTCTTACTAACATAACTAAAGATTTTGAGGTATTTTTGTCCCGGTGAATTTTGGGTCAACCCATACATGCACAAGACAGGCAGAGCTCTGATAAAACTATGGCCATGGCTGCAGCCTGGAAGTGGCATTTCAGAACTTGTTAACCTTTGACCCGGAAATGGATAGAGCACACTAGACCGCAGAGATGTTGAACTCTGTGCAGACGCTCAGGGAGGGCTTAGGTTTGGCTGCCATGGGTGTGTAGGAGAAAGTTGAAATCTTCAGGGACACTGACTATGATGACAGGCCACACTTGTGCTCCAGCCAGCCTGGTGACAGTAGTCACTCACCAACCTCGTTTTGCAAACCACCTTTCCCAGGACTTAAAAATTCACTGGGACAAAAATAACGGTGTTGTGTGGCAGTGTGTCCTGGGTCAGGGAAAGAAGTGTCACGTCCCACTAACTTCTAACTAGTAATACAACCTACTGGGCATCCCAGAAATCAGTCTCTGCTGGGACTGCTAAGCCCTCGTACCCTTTGTGATGTTTGTGTCTACTGGTTCCTGGCCCAGTTTAAAAGGACACACGGAGGGGGGTAGGGTGGGGTGGGGGTGGGAAGGGAGACAGAGACACACACAGACATACACACAGATAGATAGACACACACACACACACACACACACACACACACATAGATCAACTACTTCATCTTTTGATTCATACTATATTCAGCTAGTCAGTGTGAGAGGTGTGTGTGTTTGTGTATGTGTGTGTGTGTGTGTGTGTGTGTGTGTGTTTGGCTGTGCGTTTATGCGTGCATAAACGGGCATGCATGCACACAGATTTCGGATGGATGCAGCCCTAGGGCATGGCTAAGGAGGATATTAAAGACTTGAGATTTCTGCACCAAGAATGCAGGACCTTACAACATAACTAGACCAAGGGGAAGGGAACAGGGAACAGAGGACAAAAAGCTTGAAAATCTGGAAGCAGAAGGGAAAAAAAAAGCCGTAGCCAGGGCAGGCAGGAAGCTGGTTTTTCTCAGACCACCAAGCCCAGTGAACCTTTAGCGGGAAGGAAGGCAGCGCCCGGCTAACACAACGTTTCTCTGTGATCTGCTGAATGGCGGACGCCATCGCTCCTGGGGCTGAAGCTTGTTTTCTAGAACGCTGGCTCCCCAGCCAGGCTTCCTGAATTTCTGGAGAAGCCATCTGCCAGGTGGAGCAGGATGGAAGGGTGGGTCAGGGCGATCCGGGCTTCCCGGCACAGCCGCCTTACCGCACACACCCACAGCCGGTTCCTTCCTGGTCGCGGCTGGGGATCTCTCCTGTCCCTTCGAGCCAATTTCAAGTTGGCCGCCAGCCAAATATGAATCCAGAAGGATGTGTACGAATGTGCAGCTCGAACCACAAAGATAAAAGTGTAAGAATACTTCTCCCAAACTGGTTTAAAAAGGAAAAATCTCTAAGTGTTGTGGGAGATCCTGGGAAATTAGACTCTCAGTTTGCACCGGCTTTCGTTCTTACATGGCTTGTGTTTGCTTTACAGCTGGACAGGAATAAAACAGGAATTTCCCACTTGATACCACTTTTACTGTCATTCGCAAGAGCCTGCACATCACATCTCCCCTAGCCTCCAGCCCCTAGCGATTTATCCAGACACCGCCCCTCCCACCCCACCTCCTGAGCTATGGAGGGAGGAGTCTGGTAATTCTACACCTGTTCAAGTCCCCGCCCACCAACTTGTTAAGCTTCCCAAACAAGTGTAAGACCAAGCATGGGAACTTCCAGTCTCTGGACCTGGGGCAGGAGGTGGTTCTGGTCGCCACTGGGACTGACTTTGAGTCAGTTTAGTTTAGTTCCGAGTCTCCGATGAATCTGCTACAATGGCCGTTGATGACAGCAATTTATATTCCAGAACAAAGAACAAGTTAAATTCATCACAAAATGAATTTAAATCGTTGAGACGGAGCAGCCTGCCACTTGAACTTCCCATCGGAAATCACGTTAAAGGAAAACTTCAAAGAAACATCAAAAACCTGGAACCTTTTCATCTGAGGCGTCCCAAAAAGAGACCGTCCATATTCCCAGGTAGGAATTGTTTGAATTCGTACTTTCCGGTTAAAATGAAACAAACAAACAAAAAAAAGCAACGTATACAATCAAATTGTAAATAACGTAGGTACTTTTTGGCGGCTGGAACGGCAACTTAAGTAAGACCTTAAGGACTTAGAAACCGTCTCTCAAATATGTCCTTGAAGAGTTAGAACTGTCTTTGCATTTCAAAGCGCCGTATGTCTTTTTCCTTTTACCTGATTGGCTGGGAGTCCTTTCAGGCTCTGTTGTTGATAGGCGGCTGGGCAGTTGTGGATTGTTAGCATCCGCGGGTTTGTGGAACTGCTTTGCTTGCAAGCCTAAGAATTCTGTGTAGCATTACTGCCAAAGGTTGGATTGTTGAGCGATGCTGACTGACAGTGTGTGTGTGTGTGTGTGTGTGTGTGTGTGTGTGTGTGTGTAGCAGAAATCAACAGCAGTAAATTCTCCGGTGCGTGCTTCAAATTCCAACCCTGCATCAGAGCCTGAGACCATTTGTAGTCACGGACTCAAATCAACAACGTAGTGGGGTGGGGGTGGGGGGATGGGGGTGGGAGGGAGTGGGGGTGTATTTAAATGACAGGAGAAACCTGAATCTCAGTCTTGGAAAGGGTCTGTGACGTCTGTGACATTGGCCTTCAACATTCTTCAGGGAGTTTATTGTGCATAGGGTTAGAGAACAGAAGACACCTGTCACGGGAGCCCGAACAGTTCACCCAACTGTGCTAAGTGACCTCTGCGGCTTGAATTATTTAAATGACTTTATTTCGATGCCATTTGCCTTGGAATTTCTAGGAAACACTGAATATGCCTTTTTGTTGTGGTTTAATGTTTTATTGCTGTTCTTTAAAACGTAGGACAGATTTGTAACAACGCAGAGGGCTGGCCCTGTTGTATTGGAAAATGAGAAAATAATGTGGTCCAAGATTATTTCATAAAAATTATATTGAGGGGCTGGAGAGCTGGCTCAGTAGTTAAGAGCACTGACTGTTCTTCCGAAGGTTCTGAGTTCAAGTCCCAGCAACCACATGGTGGCTTACAACCATCCGTAATGAGATCTGACGCCCTCTTCTGTGGTGTCTGAAGACAGCTGCAGTGTACTCACCTACAAAAAAATAATTAATCTTTAAAACAATATTGAGTTTCTTAGTATCTGACTCTTTATACTGTTTTAGGGAATTAAGTAGAAAATAATTTGGGGATCTTAGAAGCACCAGGTCACAAACTGAAATTACAGTTCTTTTTACTTTTATTTTATACATATGAGTGTTTTGCCGTGTGTGTGTGTGTGTGTGTGTGTGTGTGTGTGTCTTCATGCCCGGTGACTACAGAGAACAGAAGAGAGTGCCAGATCCCCTGGGACTGGAGTTACACATTGTTGTGAGACACCACGTAGGTGCTGGGAATCAAATCCAAATCCTTCAAAAGAACAAGTGTCCTTAACCACTGAGCCTCACCAACACACACACACACACACACACACACACACACACACTTTGTGGAGCTGTTGCTGTATCTAGGTTCTTGTTATTTCTCTGTTTTGTGCTCTTGTGGTGGGGAGGAATGTAAGAGGACCAGGGTTGAATCGGCCAGAGGACGGGAGCTTTCAATGTGCTGGGAAAGGAGAGAAGGGGTGAGAGGGCACGACGAGCACGCTGGCTTTTGGATGTCTAAGGTAAAGCCCTTTGGACCTGGAATCTCCAGCTTCACCCATCGCTAACGTGGTGGTTTGGGTAAGAATGGCCCCATAGGCTTGAATGTATTTGAATGCTTCGGGAGCGGCCCTATTTGAAAGGATTATGAGGTGTGGCCTTGTTGGAGGATGGGTGTCCCTGGGCGTGGCCTTTGGAGTTTTTAAGAAGTTTTAAGAACCCAAGCTAGGACCAGAGAGGCTCTTCTCTCCTCCTGCCTTTGGATCCAGATGTGAAGCTCTCAGCTCCTTCTCCAGCATCACGTCTGCCTGTGTGCCACCGTGCTGTGCTCCCTACCACGATGAGAGTGGACTGAACCTTTGAAACTGTAAGGCAGCCCCAATTAAGTGATTTCCTTTGTAAGCGTTCTTCGATCATGGTGTCTGTTCACAGCAATAGAACAGAGATTCAGATGGCTACCAAGCACTCAAACTGGCCTTGTTTTCTGGAAAGCCACAGCAGGCAGGAATCACTTTCATCACTTTCAGATAGGTGTGTGTGTGTGTGTGTGTGTGTGTGTGTGTATGTGTGAGTGTATAAATGTATTTATGTGTGTGACTGTGTGCATGTATGTGTATGTAAGTGTGTGTGCAGTGTGTGTGTGTGTATGTAAGTGTGTATGCAGTGTGTGTGTGTATGGGGGGTTCCCTCATTTCTTCTACAATCATCTACTTTCTTCCTGACTGCTATTGTTGGTTGGTGTCAGACTGGATTTACATATGTCACCATCCATTCTGTGGTCTCCCACTGTCTCCAGCACAGCTCCCCGACCCGACCCACTTCCCCAAGGCTTAGAGCACCTTGGTCCTGAGCCATGGTCCCCACCTGGCCTTACTGTCCCGTGGCCCAGCTGTGCACAGCCTCTTATCCTGCACTTTGCGGAAATCTCCCTTTCGAACATTGACTTGACAGAACTGATTTGTCAAGGTGAAGTGTGACCCATGGAAGTCCGTGGAGCTAGGTCTAGCCGGCGTCCGAGGGTGGCTGCCTGTGTGTGCCCAGCCTCCTCACAGGCTGCTGGGGACAACTATATTCTTTGTTTCTGGCCCTGTGTTTGTCTGTTTTGGGTGCTTTGGGTTGGAAGTGTTTGCAGTACTGAGGTTTGAACCTAGGGTCTCACAGGTGCTCCGAGCAAGGCTCTACCACTGAGCGCTATCTCCAGAATTCTTTTTTTTACTTCTTTAAAAGACTTTTGTTATTTATTGTTTGTGGTTGCGCGCGCGCGCGCGTGTGTGTGTGTGTGTGTGTGTGTGTGTGTGTGAATGTGCACTTCTGCATGCATGTACAAGAGAAGGGGAGGGAGGGAGGTGAGGAGGGAGGAGAGGAAACAGAAGGGAGAGGGGAGGGAGGTGTTATATACTCTGGAACTGGGGTTCCAGGAGGTTTTAAGCCCCTGACATGGGTGCTGGGGACTGAACGTGGCTCCTCTGAGCTGCCCACCCATCCCTCCAGCCCCCTCTTCTCGCGCTGTGTTTCATTCTGGTCTCGATCTCACTATAGGCCTGGATGGACTTCAAGCTGTAATCCTCCTCTCTCAGCCTTCTAAGCAGCTGTGGCCCTGGACCTAGCTTGGTTCTTCCTATTTCTGCCCATAGTTCCCTCTATGCGTACAGCATCAGGAGCCAGGCCGTGCCCACCCCTGCCACCTGGGGACCTGCCCTCAGTCTGAGCAACCCTGGCTACTGGAGTTCTACCTCCCTCTGTTCTCCTATGGCTCCCCTGTCCCGGGGCTCGCACCAACTGCTCTCCGCAGTGGGTGACCGTGAAGAACGGTTGGCTGTCCGTCCCGACACGGTTCCTGCAAACAGAAACACACACTGGTTGTGACATGAGTTCCCAGTGTGTGCTGCTATACAGGTACACAGAAACAACAGACTTAATAAAGGGGCAAGAGCGGGGCGTTTAGAGTGCAAAGGTGTCTCCCGTGGTTAGTAAACTCTTGGGCCTGAGGCTCTGGACTGGAGCCTTCGGCCCTTACCGCTGTGCCCCACTGATGGTATGTATGCTCCTTGGCTGCTGAGGCCATCTGTCTTATGAGAAGCAGGACTTGAGAACGTGGGTTCTGGTCCGCGCTCCTGCCCATTCATTCTCTTGTGCCCAAAGGCAGCTGGAGCCTCCACCTTCTGGAGTCTCCTATCTTCAGTAAGCGCTTCTTGATGGGTTGATCCAATTCATTCATTCACACCTTAATTCACAAACTGTTCATTTAGCTCTTGCATCAGAATGGCAAACGTGCCTTCAAGGGTCTAACTCCATTACCTTTTGTTGTTGTTGTTGTTCTCTGTCATTTACCTTTGGGGGCCATCATTTACCTATCTAAAAGGTAAATCGGTTTCTTTTATTTCTTAATTATTTATCTGGCAATCTTAGGATACTCACCAATTAGATAAAGTCCAAACTCTACTAGAAGTTTAAGAAATAGCAAGTCCTAGCCGGGCGTGGTGGCGCACGCCTATAATCCCAGCACTTGGGAGGCAGAGGCATGCGGATTTCTGAGTTCAAGGCCAGCCTGGTCTACAGAGGGAGTTCCAGGACAGTCAGGGCTATACAGAGAAACCCTGTCTCGAAAAATCCAAAATCAAAAAAAAAAAAAAAAAAAAAAAAAAGCAAGTCCACCTACTGAGCCCAACTCCGCCCAGCCCCAGCCCCGCCCAACTCCGCCCAGCCCCGCCCAGCTCTGCCTAGCCCCAGCCCTAGCCCCGCCCAGCTCTGCCTAGCCCCAGCCCCAGCCCTGCCCAGCCCCAGCCCCAGCCCCAGCCCCTTCCGCAGTCTTTCTAGGCGTTCCCAGTTTCAGATGTCAGCCCTCCGTGCTTGCTTTACCAGGGTTAGGCATTCTGATGCAGGTGCTCCAGCGCCTGAACTTTGTTCGCTGTTGTGTGTCTGTCATCTCAGAGTGGTGCCCTGGGTGACATCTCAGTGGCCTCTGGGAGGACAACGGAGAGCTTGGCCTGTCTATAGACAGTTACTGTTACAAAGTGTTTCCCGGGCTTGTGCTCTATCGTCTGAGGCTCGGTGGTCACTGGGTGATGACAGCAGCCGTGGCGCCTTCTCTGCTCTGTGCCCACCACAGTTCTGTGTGTGACGTGCCTACATGCTGCTAGAGTCATCAGGCCTGGATAAAAAAACCCAGGTGATTGATGGCACAGGCCACGCAGCCACCTCTCCACCAGCCCCGCCCTGCCTGCCTGATCTAAAGGCTACCTTAGAAAGCTGCTTTGTGGGGCGGGCATGGCGCACGCCTGTAATCCTAGCACTTGGGAGGCAGAGGCAGGCGGATTTCTGAGTTCGAGGCCAGCCTGGTCTACAGAGTGAGTTCCAGGACAGCCAGGACCACACAGAGAAACCCTGTCTCGAAAAACCAAAAAAACAAAAACAAAAACAAAAACAAAACAAACAAACAAACAAAAACAAAAACAAAAATCACTCTGGATTTTTAAGGAAAATTAACTAGCCTTAATTGTTGCTTTAAATATGTAATCTTTGTTTAATTATGTACTTAATATTTTGTATCACAGCTATCTCAGTATGTAAGTTCTACTTACGTATTACTTTATAGTTTCCAAGATGGTTTTATTTTTATTACCTTTGACCCTCACAGTTATTGAAACTCAAAAGCATTAATCTGGGGTTAGCTCAGGGCACAATACTTTTTTTTTCAAGATGAGTTTTTCTGTGTTGCTTAAATAATAAACATTGTTTACTGTCAAAGTTACTAAGGCAATAAAGGTTTGGCTTTATTTTAATTTTTCTTTTCTTTTCTTTTTTTATTTTTTTCAAGACAGGGTTTCTATACTCTTCTACCTGGTCTTTTGAAGAAAAACAAATTGCCGATAATATGGTTTGTTTACTTATCACTTATTTGCATATAGGCAAAAGGAAATATTTTTACACTTGCGAAGAGACTGCCTGGGAGCCAGTATAGGCAGAAAGCCACTGCTCCGAGGCTCAGCTTTGAGCTTCTTTCCTTGTGGTGTGTGTGTGTGTGTGTGTGTGTGTGTGTGCGCGCGCGCACACGCTTAGGTGTATTACATAATGTAGCCCTCTGGAAATATGTACACGTAAATCTATATTTATGGCTCTGTATTCACTGATTTACCTGGGTCTGATCTAAACACTCCATGTGTTGCTTTGCAGATATGTGTGTATGGTTACAGATCTGAGATCTGTACACCCTTTCCCCTCCCCAAGATTTATTTGTTTTACTTTATGTGTGTGTATAAGTGCTTGTACCTACGCCTGTGTAACATAGGCTTGCAGTGCCTGTGGACCCCACACGAGGGTGTCTGAGATGATCGTGAGCCACCGTGTGGGTGCTGGGAACTGAACAAGGGTCCTCTGGAGGAACAGCCAGTGCTCCTGGCCACTAAGCCATCTCTCCGGCTCTTGGAGCATCATTTTTAGTTTTCATAGATCAAAAGTGTATACTCAAAGGTGAATAGAAGGATACAGGAGAGAGGGAGGGAAGGAAGGAGGGAGAGAGAGAGAGTGCGCTCCATTCAACAAAACCTGAATATCTCACAGAAAACATTTGGCCAGGTCTAAGGTATGAGGGAGCCCTGTAGCTCACCCGCCTGATCGCTTATTGGTTGCTTTACTTGGACAAAGGTGAGTGGAATTATGAACCTGTGCTCAGATTTCTCTGAATCTGAAACCCATGCTTCTGTGGTGCCTCCAAGAGCTGTACTGACATCATGTCACCTGGCACGGAATCTGAAACTAGCCAGGGAGTGTCTTCCTACGGAACAGCCCCAGGACTGGTCACAAGTGCTCACCAGGACTTCTCCAGGTCTCTCCTTGCAATCTGTGTCTCAGTAAACTAGTCTCCGGAAAAGTGTCATAGGTCAATGTCCCTCCCCCCAGGGTCCGGAAAGAGTCTCTTGCCTTGTAAGCTCTCCGGATGCTTACAAAGCTAAGAGAATATTCACTTGCCAAGGTAAAGCATTATTTTTCAAATCATAGTTCTGGGAGGACCTTATACAGAATGCTGGACCCCAGGATGGGAGACTGGAGTCTCTAACTCTAATTTAGAGCTAGGCTACCTCCTGCATTGCTAATGTCTTCCCACTTGTGCCTGATACTTGTCCTGTCTCCTGGTCAAGAATTGCTCTGTTAAGTGGAAAGACCTTCAAACATTGAAGCTACCCTCACCCAGTCTCAATGTTTACAATTATAATGCATAAGCCCGGCAGCCCTCCTTCATGGCCCCACCTGACCCTGCGCACTCATCTGCCTCCTCTGTCAGATCTGCAACCTCTGAAAAGCACAGCGGCGGGCACAGAGGCTCAGAGTGGCCTCAAACAGAAACTCGCCGGGCTTTTTGGTTTGTTGTTGTTGTTCGTTTGTTTCCAAATAGTCCCTTGCTTTGAGAGACATTATTTACAAACGTACAGATGTTCTTTAAATGCCGGAGGAGGAAAAAGAATACCCCACCTCTTCTTTGCAAGGTTCCATACCTAAAAACAAAGTTCTTCAACTCTTTATAGACCGGCTGAAGAAATGGTTCAATGCTAAAGAGCACTGGCTGCCCTTCTGACAGGTCCCCGAGCCCACACGCAGTTCACACTCATCTATAGCCAAGTTCTAGAGAGTCAGACGCCCTCCTCTGGCCTCCACAGGTACTGCACACACGTGGTTGACAAACATACATGCAGGTAAACCTTATACACATAAAATAAAAATAAATAAGCCTTTAAATGAAAAGCTTCCATTACAAGAAGAACAAGTAAGGAAACTGCAAGTCTACCTGATTAGTTAAAGAAGGTTTGGAGGGTGTAAGCGTTTCAGAGGTACACATTGCTTAATTTCTACTAAGTTAGAAATAACTTTGCTGCTTGGAGTTTATATAGCTGTCCAGTTCTTCAATCAGAGGAGGTGACAGAATCCTTTTGCCTAACTTAATATTTGAAGTCATGGCAGAAGCCTTTTTATTGGCAGCAGATCACTTCCTGTTTCAACACTAGACTATTCCACACACCACACAAACACAGGTGGGTGAGAGGAAAGAAAATGCTCAAAGGCGATTTGGGGTGGGGGGGGCACAGAGTAAGAACACAGGATCTGCACCAGGGGAGTCATAGAAGAACTGACGATGTTGAAGATGGGGGAGAGACTATTTTTTAAGACAAGAGAAATAAGATAACGTGGAGTCCCAGGCACATTCACAGTTGCCTCCCCCAGCAGGGAACAGATGAAGTGTTTTACAGTAGAAGGTTTGTTGACATAACAAGATAATCTGTGGATATGGACCTGTATCTGGGCGCTAGGCTGGAGCGCACTGGAAGCTTGGTTGATGTCACCTACTAACTTAGAAAGGGAGGGGTCAGCCGGGCGTGGTGGCGCATGCCTGTAATCCCAGCACTTGGGAGGCAGAGGCAGGCGGATTTCTGAGTTCGAGGCCAGCCTGGTCTACAGAGTGAGTTCCAGGACAGCCAGGACTACACAGAAAAACCCTGTCTCAAAAAAAAAAAAAAAAAAAAAAAAAGAAAAAAGAAAAAAAGAAAAGAAAGGGAGGGGTCCCCATGGAACTGATGCTTCTGAACGCTTCCTGGCACCACAGAAAAAGACAAAGCAGCAAAGGCATGGATTACAAAAAGAAACTGTGGGCTCCCGAGGCTGTGGGACTTGTCTCATAGGAGAGAGGGAGCCCTGGGGGAGGGCACCGAGAGATCTAGGGTGGTGCGCAGAGCTGGTGCCTCGCAGTTCCCTGGGCCCCTGTGTTGATCTGCATGGCACTAGCTTATCCCAGTGACCGCATCTCCCTACAGCATCTGTAACATACGCAGTTTACAGGGGAGAGTGCAGGGTGCTCTCATCGTCTTTGAAAATGAGTGTGTCAAGGGGAAGGGAAAACGTTCGCAAATCCACTACGCTCTGTCCACTGCTCAGTTTGAGTTCCGTGTTTATGAGTTTAGCTTCTTTTTTGGTGTGGAAGCTCAGGATTTAAAACACCATGAAATGCATTAAAGCGCAAAAGGGCTGCACAAAATCCACATTTAGTCAGTCGACTGGAATTCTGTCCCTTCCCTGAACCACAATGTTTATAAACCCTTAATCTCCTCTACCCTGTAATTATAATCTCAATGGACCACACCGAGGCTTGCACTCATTGCCAAGCGGGCCTGTGCAGCACATCGGCTTAAATGCTGTGTAATAGGACTGGGGAGCATCGTGGGGTTTTAAATAAAATTATAAACGGGAAATGCCGTGAATTTTATCCCGAGTGGCATGTTTCTGCCTTTAGTATTTAAGCAAAGTGATTAAGTAGTAGTAGTTGCCCTAGAGAGAGGGGGAGGGGGCGAGGGAGAGGGAGGAGAAAGAGTAGGGAGGGAAGGAGGGAGGGGGGAGAGGAGGAAGTGAGGGAGGGAGGGAGGAGGAAGAGGAGGGGAGGGGAGGGAAGAGGGGAGGAGAGGAGAGGAAAGGAGGGGAGGGGAGAGGAGAAGAGAGGGGAGGGGAGCGGAGGGGAGGGGAGGGGAGGGAGGGGAGGAGAGACTTACTCCTTTATTAGCAGCCTCTGTTACTGACCCATTCCCAAAATAATAGAATTAATCTCCTCTCAGGGCCACCGTTTCTGCCGACCTTTATCTGTTTGTGTATTTGCTTTATTGTTGACACAGTATCTGCCATGTGGCCTCAGACTCAGTTCCCAAGGCCGGCATGACAGGCTTGTGTTTTGGAAGTTAGCTAAGGCCCCATCTTTTATTATGACATCCCACAAAGCTAAAGTTTGACATGGGTTATGGAAAGAACATACAAACTATAGAAATACTCTACTTCTAAATTATTAGAATTTGAGTTTGGGATAATGATATATTTTTTGAGCCGGGCAGTGGTGGTGCACACCTTTATTCCCAGCACTTGGGAGGCAGAGGCAGGCAGATTTCCGAGTCTGAGGCCAGCCTGGTCTACAGAGTGAGTTCCAGGACAGCCAGGGCTATACAGAGAAACCCTGTCTTGAAAAAAGCAAATAACAAACAACAACAACACAACAACAACAACAAAGACATACTTTTTGTAAAGCCACTTAGAATCTTTAAACTGGGAATTTTGCCAAGTCAGCACACCATCAGCTGTTTTAATAATTTGTCATGGACAGTTTTTAAAGTCAGTAAGACTTGTGGCAGGCATCTCTCTGAGAGACATTATTTTTCTTATTTAAATGTACTTTTTGAGGATCTCCTACATGGTACCATCTTTACATCATTTCCACCCCTCCCTCTCCTCTCTCCACTCCTCCCTCTCTTCCCTCCACTCCTTCTCCTCCCTCCACTCCTCCCTCTCCTCTCCCTCCTCCCTCCACTCCTCCCTCCACTCCTCCCTCTTCTCCCTCCATTCCTCCCTCTCCTCCCTCCACTCCTCCCTCTTTCATCCCTCTCCTCCCTCCATTCCTCCCTCTCCTCCATCCACTCCTCCCTCTCCTCCCTCCACTCCTCTCTACTCTCTCCACTCCTCCCTCCTCCCTCTACTCCTCCCCTGTCCCTCCACTCTCTCTCACATATATGACTTTTTCTGTTTATATTATTGCACACATATACAGCCTACCGATCCCGTTTAGCATTGCTCATCCGCACCCGTGTTTAGGCTGACCACTCGGGATTAGATGACCTGCCCGGAGACTCATCCCTGGTGAAAACAGACTCCCCGGCTTTCAGCTGCGCTGGATTGCCTGCAGCTCTTCATCTAGGAGTGAGGCCTTATGAAATTCCTGCGGCTACCAGTGCTGTCAACACTGAGGCAGCTTGACTGTGCTTGGCCCAGTGAGCATGTGGGCTTTAAGACCCTCATCCTAGTTACCAGGAAGCCAGTCTTCTCCTAACAGCCTTCAGATGAAGATGTAGAACTCTCAGCTCCTCCAGCACCATGCCTACCAGGATGCTGCCATGCTTCCCACTATGGTGATAATGGACTGAACCTCTGAACCTGTAAGCCAGTCCCAATTAAATGACTGTCCTTATAAGAGTTGTCTTGGTCATGGTATCTGCTCACAGCAGTAAAACCCTAAGACAGACATTGTGTGAGTCTTGGTTAGGTGACCAGATTGTTCATATCTGCTGAGTACAGTTTCCCTGTCTGTCTAAGATGCTATGTCAGGGCACCTGCCCTGGTCCTCTGGCCACAGTTTACCTTTCACATGATGCTCCTGGGCCTTGGGTCTTTCTACGTATTCTTCTTACAGGTGTGACTTTGAGTGTTGAAGATTTGCTTTACTCTTTTTGGCTTTAGTTGCAGAAGGTGATGGTTTGGGGGGATGAAGAACATATGCAAGAAAATACCTCCCTTGGCGGGAAGCATGACAGAGAGTCAATGGATTAATGAATTATGAAAACAGCCGCATAGGAGGTCGGATTGGAGGCCTTTCGTCAGACAGAGAAGCACAGAGCTGCACAGTCAGCTTGCATCACGCTCTGCTGACATCTGCCTGTCACAAGCCTGTCACAGAGACCCAGAGAGGAGTTCTGGAACATTCCTGTGTGGAGAAAAGCGTGAGAGGCGCCCCACCGCTTTGTGGTGGGCCCAACCCTGTACTCGCTGAGCACCTCCAAATCCCGCCCCTCACTGCTGCTCAGACACGGTGGTTAGCGCAGCTCTGGGGAGACACATGGGTAGCAGCATCCGGGTCTAACATGGCCTCAGTTTCCAGTCCGTTCTTCAGACAGGAAGTGTGTATTTCTTAGGAGAGAACAGCATCACGTGTGTGTGTGGGTGGGGGGGTTGGCTCAGGTAAAGGACCATATCTCCTCATATCCTCCAAGATATGAGGAAATAGTGGTTGGGCTCCTATAGCAACACGTCTCTGGAGGGGACGGGCCTGTCCCTTTTAAAAGACAAGCCTTAGTTCATGGGTCTTGTTAGCTGAGCACCGTGACTCTTGACTCTCAAAGGAAACTCCGGCATATCTCGGAAGATAACCTGGTAAAGGTTAAAAAAAGAAAATTAAATACAGGACATAAAAAAATTATAACTAATTAACCTCAAGTTTACCTTGAATTTTTTTTTTAATTTCAAGGTAATTTTTAAGTTCTTTTTTCTTGTTTCCATGTTCAGAAATTTATAACTAAAAGACTTTCAAACATGTATCCTAATAGTTAAATTTTAAAAGATATCATTTTTCCTTCATACAACATAATAACCAGATCTCATTATGAATCAGCCAGGCATGGTAGAGCATGCCTTTAAATCCCAGCACCCAGGAGGCTGAGGCAGGTGGATCTCTGAGTTCAAGGCCAGCCTGGTCTACATAGCAAGTTCCAGGGCTACACAGAGAAACCCTGTCTCAGGGGGAGTTTCTTGGTTAAAAGAGCAATGAATAGAGACAGAAAAATGTCTTCTGTTGTTGAAAAAGTGTGCACTCTGCAAGGAGAGGGCTCGCTTCTGTGGGTTATCAGATTTCAACGAGCACTCCCAAAAGACGTCGCCTTATTATTTCATATGCTCCTCAGCTTAAAAAACTACCCACCTGAAAGTCCTGAAGAGACAGGCAAAGATGTAAGAAATAGTGAATAGTGATAAATTAATATTTGGAAAAAAATTGAAGAGAATACATTTGTAAAGAGATAGCTAGATTTCCTAAGTTCAGAAACTGTAAGGTAAAGAGGTGGTTCACTTTGGTGTGGTTTTACTATGATGAAGATTGCTGAGGAAGCTGTGTAGACTGCTTAACCCCTTACACACACACACACAAACACACACACACAAACACACACACACACACCAAAACAAACCAGAGAGGAACAATTGCAGAAGAGAAACAAACAAAAGAACTCACATAAATTCAGCCGAGTGTTAGCTGGGAGCATTGTTCTCTCATGGACTATGTAAAAATCAACCGTGTTTCCACTCGGTGCCTGCTGGCTTCTCAGGCCGGATGCTGTGACTTCTGTCCTTCTCAAGGGCATCACGTCCTCCGGCGACTGAGCTTGCTTCTGTTGGTGCTCTGCCGGGGCCATGTGTGGGTTTGTGTCTCACTGTCTCTGTCTGTAGAGTCAGAAGTGAAATTCAAGCTTCCTTCCTTGGTTTCTGTGAATAAAACTCAACTAGGAAAATGACTCTGTGCTGTGCTGGGCAGTGGTGGCGCATGCCTTTAATCCCAGCATTTGGGAGGCAGAGGCAGGCGGATCTCTGAGTTCAAGGACAGCCTGGTCTACAGAGTGAGTTCCAGGACAGCCTGGTCTGGTCTATAGAGAAACCCTGTCTTGAAAAAAACAAACAAACAAAAAAAAACAAAAAAGAAGAAGAAGAAGAAGAAGAAGAAGAAGAAGAAGAAGAAAGGAAGGAAGGAAGGAAGGAAGGAAGGAAGGAAGGAAGGAAGGAAGGAAGGAAGAAAGAAAGTCTCTGCAGATTTCCTGGCTATCAAGAGACAAGAGAATCAGTAAATATACTCAGTACAAGAAACTAGCTTTGTAGCCGGGCGGTGGTGGCGCATGCCTGTAATCCCAGCACTTGGAAGGCAGAGGCAGGCGGATTTCTGAGTTCGAAGCCAGCCTGGTCTACAGAGTGAGTTCCAGGACAGCTAGGGCTACACAGAGAAACCCTGTCTCAGAAAAAAAAAAAAAAAAAAGGAAAAAGAAAAAGAAAAAAGAAACTAGCTTTGTTTGCTTGTTGGGTTTTTTTTTTATTGTTTTGTTTTGTTTGTGTGTTTGCTTTTAGATAAGGATGTAGTCTGAGCTAATCTGGGATTCTGTGTAGATCAGGCTGTACTTGAACTCACAGAAATCTGCCTGCTTCTGCCTCCTGAGTACTGGGATTAAAGACGTGTGCCACCTCACCCTGTCACTTGTTGAGGTTTTATATGCTATGTAGCCCAGGATGGCCTCGAACTCTTGGTGCTCATGTCTCAGCCTCCTTACTGCTGGGATTGCAGGAGGATCACTGTGCAGGGGGTGGGGGTGGGGTGGGGCTAGATGGCCCTGCTCTTGATGTGCCTTGCCAGCTGCTTTTCTGTTCGAGGTTTCCTGGTGCTTGCTGTGTCAGTCGGCATGCTGCAGTCTGCTGGTCGGTCGCAGTGAGTCTTTCAGATTCTTTTACTGTGTCCTCAGCATCTCCCTTTCATCTTCTGCTAACCCATTCTGCTCCTTCTTCTGGTGCCGGGATGTCTGTGTTCTTTTTATCAGACTTGTCACTGATCTCCCAAAACCAATCCAACGGCTCAACAATCAAAGTCCACCAGAGATGACTGCCTTCAATTAAGCCTGTAGTCACCCCGAGTGTCCATGAGAACCAGGAGCTTGTGGCTGCTGAGAAATACACATATAATATTTACATATGCAAATATATACTCATATGCCCATATATATACATATATATCCTATGTACTGATGATATATAAACGGAGCTTCAGGCCGGGCGTGGTGGCGCACGCCTGTAATCCCAGTACTTGGGAGGCAGAGGCAGGCGGATTTCTGAGTTCGAGGCCAGCCTGGTCTACAGAGTGAGTTCCAGGACAGCCAGGACTACACAGAGAAACCCTGTCTCAAAAACCAAATAAATAAATAAACAAACAAAAAAAAATAAATAAATAAATAAATGGAGCTTTAGATAGATAGATAGATAGATAGATAGATAGATAGATAGATAGATAGGCAGGCAGACAGTTTAATCTGATTCTAGTAGAGTGTGTCTTCCGATTAGCCTGCTATAGAGAAACTCTAGTCCGGGGAGACTCTTCCTGTATAATGTAAACACCATTTAACCCACTTTACACATACAACAAACTGATTGCCGACAAAGCCTTGGAAGGATGGCCTCAAATTGGAGATCAGGCTAGCCCCGTCATCCCTGTCACCCAGCCCTCCCTACAGGGATCACCTCACAGTGGAAGCCCTGTCAGTCAAGCTGTCCAGCCCACTCATCCCTGAGGGATGAGACTGAGAATCCCTGGGTCTCTGGAGGACTGGTTCGTTATGGGCTTTTCAGTGACCCTTTGAGCTAGGGCCTATAAAGACAAAGTTTGTTCTGGGAAAGCCAGTGAGCCTGGCTGGTGCGGTCCCTGCTGCCTGCTCCAGGAGCAGTCCGAGAGGCCAGTGGGGTGTCCTGAGTGAGCAGGTCTTCATACTGAAGATTCAGAGCAGTTTGTGAGCTCTGAGGACTCATATGGGCGGTGTGATGTAGTGAAGGCCCCTTTACAACCCAACTCACTTTTTGTCTATCTCCCTATTGAAAGAAAATCTAATCACCAAAAATCAGAAACTAATTAGAAAGCCATTACTAAGTATATAGTTGTTGATATTATGCACTTGTAAATCTTGTATAAATACTATATTTTATTTTTAAAAAAAAAAGACTTGCAGTTTTCAAGAGTGTACCAACTCCACCGTGTTAAAAAATATGTCTATGCACATATTCTTTCTAGTAATTTTTACTTATGTTTATGTTATCTCCCTGTCTTAAGTATTAGCCTTTTTTTTTATTTTAGATGGTGTATATTTTGGGGTGCTATGTGCACATGAATGCAGAGGCCGTTCCCCTAACCCTACAGTTACAGGTAGATGACAGATGACAGCTGCTTGATGTTGGAGATGGGGGTCAAACCTGGGTCCTCTGGAAGAGCAGTTCATGCTCCCACGCTCTGAGCCGTCTCTCCAGCCCATTAGCTGTTCTGACTAGCCATGTTTTAATCTCCGTCTGTGCCGCGTGCTCGGGAATGCAGACTCCCTCAAGAGCTGCACTGAACTCTCCTCTTTCCACATGCGTGTTATCAGAGGCCGCTTTGCCCCCACACCTTAGGGCAGAGGTTCTCACCCTTCCCAACGCCGCGGTCCTTTAATGCAGTTCCTCGAGTTGTGGTCACCCCTAACCATAAAATTATTGTTGTTGCTACTTCAGAACTGTAATTTCGCTGCTGTTGTGAGTAGGGATGTAAATATCTGATACGCAGCATATCTGATATGCAAACCCTGTGAACGGGTCATTCAACCCCCAAAGGCCTTTTCACCCACTGTTTGAGAAACACTGCCTTAAGTGCTTCCTCCCAGGCGCCAATCACAAGCCCGAATTTTACTAAGGCCCGCCCCCGCCCCGCCCCCCAGCGGGGTTCATCTGCCTCTGGTGGATTCTATCCTGCAATAGTGAGGTGGATTTTTTGGATTGTGCCTCTCTTGTGCTCGCCATTGCTTTCAGAGTTAGGCCCTGCGAGCCCTTGCAGGCGGGCTCGTGTGCAGAGGGAAGGCTCCTTCTGGGAATGCGGTCAAGCCCCGCTGAGTCCCAGCTGCTGTCCGCCATACTTATTTACGTTCAGTTTCAAGGCCAATCTCAAATACCATGTTTTTGCTGCTCAATCTGTTCTTTATGCTCACACGGCCAGATAATTTCCTGCCCGTGTTGTCCTGTTGTCCTGAAGTCCTGTAGGCCTCCATACACCCGAGCTTTTAAATCTGTCATTCGGTTCTGCACTTGTACATTGGCGTTGCCATTTTCTATTCCAAACCTTTGAGCACAGAATCCATACATCACATGAACAAATGATTGAATGAAGAATGAATCAATGAATGTTTTGCCTGTGACTTTTTTGTTTGTTTGTTTGTTGTTTTTTTCGAGACAGGGTTTCTCTGTGTAGCCCTGGCTGTCCTGGAACTCACTCTGTAGACCAGGCTGGCCTCGAACTCAGAAATCTGCCTGCCTCTGCCTCCCAAGTGCTGGGATTAAAGGCATGTGCCACCACCGCCCGGCGCCTGTGGCCTTTTAAATTGAATTTTAAATATGCTTTTTGAGACTTTCATAAGAGTACTTTTTTTTTACATCATTTTATCCCTCCCTCTCCCCCTCCAACTCCTTCCATGACCTCTCACTCCTTCTAAAATTTATGACCTCTTATTCTATAATTATTATTGTTACATACACACACACATACACACACACACACACACACACACACACACAGACACACACACACACACACACGTTGAACTTACTTAATATCCCTGGTCCCATATGCTTAGGACTGACCTGTGGGCATAGGATAACCCCAGCAGGGGCTTTTCCCTGAAGACTGGTTCTCCCTTTCTCCACAGCCATTAATTTCCTGTACTTCTTCTTCATCTAGGAGTAGGGCCTTGTGAGATTTCATGTTATAGGTATTGCCAGTACTCTGGTCTCCTTTAGGTGGCCATATTGTTGGGATCTCATGGGTGTGGCTTCTCTGTCATAACTAGAAGACACTGTCTTCTAGCACACTTCCTGGTCCCCTGGCTCTTAAACTCTGTCCACTCCTTCTTCCATGATGATCCCTGAGGCTTAGGTATAGGGATGTATAATAGATTTATCAGCTGGGGCTGGGCGCCCCCAGGCAGATGGTCTCTGCTTTTGACTAGTCATGCCTTTCTGTAATGGTCTCCATTCATTGACAATATCCACAGAGATGGTGATGACTAATTTTGTATTTGTTTTTTATTATAATAACTCCCCCCACCCCCATGGGGCTGGAGAGATGGCTCAGTGGTTAAGAGCACTGACTGCTCTTCCAGAGGTCCTGAGTTCAATTCTCAGCAACCACATGGTGGCTCCCAACCATCTGAAATGAGATCTGATGCCCTCTTCTGGTGTGTCTGAAGACAGCTGCAGTGTACTCATATAAATAAAAATAAATCTTTTAAAAAAATAAAACATAAGAAAACCTCCCCCTTGTCACTTTGCCTCTGTTTTAGTATGTCCCTGCTGAACAACACGTTCCTTTGGCAATTCAAGCCCCGGGCAGATTTATGTAAGTGATAAGTGTAATATCCTTCTCAGGACCTGTGAGCTAAGGAAAATATTTTTCCATCAAAGGCAGCCTCTTGTTTTCCACGTCTCCTCCTGCCACGCCCTGGATAGAGCTGCTATCAGCTTATCGCAGGTTTGATCAAATTACCTAATGGTCTTGACATGTGTCCCTTACTAATTTATCTGGTTCCTACATACAAGGCTGCCTCAAATCATCTGACAGTTTACAGAATCACAAAGTCAAAGGTTTCCAGGGTGCTTCCTCCCTGTCGGGCGTTGTTCTTGGTGCCGCCCTGCGGGGCTGTGCTGTGTAGTCCTGTAGGAGATTAAAGCAGAAGGACAGAAGAGGCTTAGCAGTGGGAGAAAGAAAGAAAAGTGGAACTCTGAAAATGATCAGTGTGGCCGCAGCACACAAAACGCTTGCATAAATATTTACGTATAGCATCTTTGTCCTAAGAAGGCTTACGCAAAGGGTAACTCGTTGAGGTACACCATGGACTGTTTACCCTACAAAGTGCCACAACACGCATTTCCAGACGAACCAGCCTTATAGCTGACACAACTCCTTGGGGGCAAGGACTTTATATGTTTGGCACAAGCACACCTATTGTACATCGGTGCTGTTAAATATTTAATAACACTTCCTCCCACACTGGTTCCTGGCAAGGCCGGCCTTCCTGACTTTTCATGTCCACAATCAAAACTGTATTTGTACATTAATCATTCGAGGTGTGGTGTAATTCCTAAGCCCAAGTGAGGAGACACCTTCTTCTGTAGGTCTGGGATCTGCTGCGGGTGATGAGAATGTACGTAATTAGCAACAAATATTAAACGTTGATCATTTTTCTTTTTGAACGTCTTGGTCTGGAGAGATGGCTCAGCGGCTAAGAATACTTGTTGAGGTACAATATGCATGGTTTACCTGGTGACCCAGAGGACCTGGTTCAGGTCCCAGGTCCCACATGGAAGCGCAACCGTTTATAATTCCAGTTTCGATATCCTCTTCTGAACTCCTCTGACTTCTGTACAGGTGGTGCACAAACATGCATATACATGAAAAGAGATAAAAATATTTTTAAAGATGTATTTATTTACTATATGTGAGTACACTGTGGCTGTCTTCAGATACTCCAGAAGAGGGCATCAGATCTCGTTACAGATGGTTGTGAGCCACCATATGGCTGCTGGGAATTGAACTCAGGACCTTTGGAAGAGCAGTCGGTGCTCTTAATCACTGAGCCATCTCTCCAGCCCCAAAATAATTTTTTAATCTTTTCATTTTTACGAATGTCCCTAAAATCGAGCCACAGTTTTGGAAGTGACTCTAGGACCCGGCTTTGCCATCCAAGTACCATAACTCGCTTCGGTTCCCTGAAAATCACTTTGTTAATCTCTGAAGCAATCAATCCTCCTCGGCTCATCCCAGACCCCTAGGTCATTTTCCATCCCAAGATGTGATATTTGTGCTTATGGATTCAGAATAAAAGATACGTTCTTTTATTATTATTATTATTTTTTGATGACAACAAAGTGTACCACTACTGTTTAATTTGCTACCTCACTTGTTTCTTCAAGGGGAATTGACCCAGTACTCGCCGCGTGGAAGACAGTAGTTGCGGCAATCAGTGGAAATTCCAAAGTGGACACATAGAGAGTGACGTAATTATTTAATTCTGTGCACTTGGTGTCAACAGGAGCCTAAACAAGGCCAGAGAGATGGTGATGCCAGTGTGGCCAGTGTGGTCAGTGAAGCCAATGTGGTCGGGGTGGGGGTGAGGCCCTGTTTCTAGATTATGAGCTATGGGCAGCAATTAACGACTGTGGGGAAGGGAGAATCCGTGTCCCCAGGGACGAGCCCCCTAATTGATTATCCATCCCCCAGCGGTCAGCTCTAAACACATACACAAAGGAGTAACATTTAACAGACCCAGCAGGTTGTACTTATACATGCAGTCATATGTATGTATGTAATAAAGGAAAAGAGGTCATGAAATTGAGAAGGAGGAGGAAGAGGAGGAGGAAGAACAGCCCACGCACAGAAAAATTACAAAATAATTTTAGTAAAACATGTTCAACTGTCAACAGGAGCCTAAACAAGGCCAGAGAGATGGTGTTGCCAGTTGACAAGCCAATGTGGAGACAAAAGTCTACTGACCACATGAACTCTGTCCCTTGGTTTATCACGAGAATGAAAATCTCATCTTTCTGGTTGCGGAAGAACAAGAAAGGTGACAGATACACAGAGGCAGAAAGGCTTGCTGTGCATATGAGCCCTGGGCTTGAGAAGTTTCCTGTGTAAAGACACTGGTGCAGTATGGCGCTGCGGGTTTTCACCGCGGGAAAGCCTTCCTCCCACCTTTTCCCACCTCTCTGGTGGTTTTTGCCAGATTCCGGTGTCTGATGTTTGGAGCTTGCTATTTTTATACATGCAAAAACAAAACAAAACAAAAACAAACAAACACCACCACCACCACCCCCACTTCTTGCTATAGCAACACTAGTGGGTCCATGGAAGGATTTAATCTGCCCTTTTCCCTCTGTGGACAGCCTCTTCCCAGGGCCCAGGTTTATCTACCTAAAGTGAAGCCATCCGGCCCCTTGCAAAGGCTGTGGGGGTCGCGCTTTACCAGCCCTTCTTCCTTGGCTTGGCGCTCCCAGTGTGTGAGCGTTTGTTTATGCACGCCGGGTCTCCTAGGGTGACTCCCGTGAACTGGAAAGATCCGCACAGGCAGCGTAGACAGCATCGCTCCCCGTAGCCGCGTCGTCTTTGGAGTCCGGCGAAGTGAAGACCGGTCCACTTTTTCTTTGAGGACACTGAGCGCGTGGCATGCACTTCCGTCCGAACCATCCACAGTAGCCCAGCGCCGCGCTTCCCATCCATCACAGCGGCACCTCGCTGTGTTACCCAACAACATTTAATCACGGATGCTGTAGAGCGGGCATGGACCTACCAAGGAGCTCGTGAATCATACATTACTTTCCATGATCATGATTCACAAGTGCTTGCTACATCATTCATGTATGTAATATTTTTAAAGATTTATTTATTTTATGTATATGAGTACACTGTAGCTGTACAGATGGTTGTGAGCCACCATGTGGCGAAATTGAACTCAGGACCTCTGCTCCAGCCCAAAGATTTTTTATTATATGTGAGTACACTATAGCTGTCTTCAGACTCACCAGAAGAGGGCGTCAGATCTCTTTACAGATGGTTGTCAGCCACCATGTGGTTGCTGGGATTTGAACTCAGGACCTTTGGAAGAGCAGTCAGTGCTCTTAACCGCTGAGCCGTCTCTCCAGCCCTCATGTGTATTTGCAAATGCTTTCTTGAGTGCCAACTACTTGTCAGGCAGGGGCCTAGGACTTGCTCAGAAGGACCAACATCCGCTTTACTGTTTTACTCTTCTGGAGACCTTCTGTCTTTCCCTTGTTCAATAGTTTGCCTCCTATTTTTAAGAGCTCGGAGAGCGGCCCGTGTATGTTTATCATCATCACATTTTCTAGGTGAGATGAACCTTTACACTTCTGCCATGGCTTTTCCCAACTCACAGTCTGCTTTGTCTGCTTTTATGTAGCTTTCCCCTCCTCTCTTAGAGACTATTTGCACAAAATATCTTTTTCCATTCCTTCATTTTCAGCCTGTCTAGGAGTTCCTTTTTCTACGATACTGTAGCATCTGTCAGTTTTTAAAATCCATTAGACCAATCTGTGTCTTTTGAATGGGGGAGTTTAAGCTGTTTACATGTAAAGCAATTACCAAGGGGAAGGCTTCCTATTGTCATTTTGTTATTTTTTTGTAAGTCTTATGGTTGCTTCTCTCCCTGCTCCCTGGTCTGTTTAGGGGTTTTTGTTTGTTGTTTGTTTTTTTTTTTTTGTGACAAGTTGGGGCTCCCTGCTTGCTCCTTTGTGTGTGTGTGGTGTTTCCTTGTGGTTACCATGGGGATTATGTAATACACACCCGGTTATAATCATCTACTTAAAGCTGACTGTGCATTCACAGAAAAAGGTGTAGCCTTTACATCTCTGCCCTACCCAGTTTGTGCTACTGAGGGAGAGATGGCCCGGCAGTTAGGAGCACTGGCTGCTCCCGCTGAGGACCTGGATACAGTTCCCAGCACCCACATGGCAGCTCACAACTCCAGTCGTAGGGAGCCCAGTGCCCTCTTCTGGTGTGAGCATTGCTTGAATGTGATGTGCATACAGACATGTAGACAAAACACCCACACACACAAAATGTATTTTTAAAAAAGAACTTTAAATCTTTACACCTTTAAATCTTGTATGCCCATCAACACAAGTGCACAGCAATAATAATGCTTTTTATATAAACCACAGAATAGTGATGTTTAAACAAAAATAGCAATAATATAGAGTCTTGAGCTTGTCCATATATTTATCTTTATTGAAGATCTTTCCATTTTCATGCAGGCTAATTTCTGACATCTTTTTGTTTATCCTTTTCCATAGCATGCTTTGGGGGCAGGTTCTTTGGGTTTTGTTTATCCTGGAATACCTCACACTTTCTCCTATATATTTTCTGACGTTTTGACAATGTCATACATGTACATGGTTTATTTTAATCATCATCTCCCCATTGCTCTCCTGTCCCCTCACCAGCTACTTAGTTCCCTTTATTTTATTTAATAATTGACTGATTGGGGGGGGGTTGGCTTTGAGTAGGACTACTTACATACAAATGGGTGAGGGCTTATTTACAGTAGCGTATCCGAGGCTACACCACCGAATCAAAGGTACCGCACCCCAACAACCATTAAGTGCCTATGCACCCCAGGGAGGGGTGTGGTGTGGTGAGCCTATCCTGCATCTCTGGAAGCTTGAGATGGGTCTAACCCTGCCTGGGTCTGATGCAAGTCTGATGTCGGAGCAGCTGTACTTCCCAAGTGCAAAGGTCCGCCATGTCTGAACGACCCTGCCCCACAAGGCTCCTCCTCTTCCTCCCACTCTTCCGCTCTCTCTGGGTCCTCCTGGGTGATGCTGCCTGAGTCTTGCAGGGGTGAGACAGGTGGCCACCCAGCAGCTACTCTAGCACTTTTTTTTTGTTTGTTTGTTTTGTTTTTTCGAGACAGGGTTTCTCTATGTAGCCCTGGCTGTCCTGGAACTCACTCGGTAGACCAAGCTGGCCTCGAACTCAGAAATCCGCCTGCCTCTGCCTCCCAGGTGCTGGGATTAAAGGCGTGCGCCACCACGCCCGGCTTGCTACTCTAGCACTTTAAGCTGTTGGTGTATGCTTGTGGAGAGCAGATGCCGACCAAAGGTGTGGTCCTTTAGTTCCCTTCTGCCTTGCTCTGTTGTTACTGTTTGAGATGGGGTCGGATATGGCTGACCAGTGAGCCACAAGGAGCATTTTGTCTCCACCTCCCAAGAACCAGGATCACAGCACATGCCAGCCAGCCAGTGCCCCACCTCCTTCTCCTGATTTTTTATTTTATATGCATGAATGTGTGTATGTGTGCGTGAATGAGAGAATGTGTATGTGTGTATGTGTGTGTGTGTGTGTGTGTGAGTGAGTGTGTGTGTGTGTGTGTGTGTGAGTGAGTGTGTGTGTGTGTGTGTGTGTGTCCCACTTTGTGCTTAGTAGACTAGGGGTTGTTGAGAATTCCTTTATTTGTCTGTCTGTGTTTCTCCTCACTATTGAGAAGTTTTTCTTGTGGAATAAGTTAGTCCCCTTGATAAGACTCTATAAATTGGGGCTGGAGACATGGCTCAGTGGTTAAGAGCACTGACTGCTCTTCTGAAGGTCCTGAGTTCAACTCCCAGCAACCACATGGTGGCTCATAACCATATACAATGAGATCTGACACCCTCTTCTGCTGTGTCTGAAGACAGCTACAGTGTACTTACATATAATAATAAATAAATCTTTTTTTTAAAAAAAAAGACTCTATAAATCTCTTAGATTCTATTCACTTTTCCTTTATGATTTTTTTTTATTCTTGTGCATTCAGTTCAACAATACCAAATGACTTTTTCTTTAAGTTTGTTGATTCCTCTTCATACTTCAATGTACAGCTGGACAATTCAACGTGGCTATTGTGTTTTTCAGTTCCGTAATTTCCTATTGGTTCCAGTTTAATAATTTGCTTCTTTGTTCCTATGACTGTTTTCCTGACTGCATTTACTTCGTTGCCCTTGTCTTTCTTCAAACAGCTGAGCATAGTGATTTTCTTTTTACATTTATTTTCTTCACAGGAGGGTGGCTGAGAGCCAGCTCTTTCCTTCCACCATTTTGGTCTCAGGATTGAACTCAGGTCTTCAGACTTGGTGGCAAAAGCCTGTACCTTCTGGGGCCATCTTGTCAGTTCTGCTGGATGCATTTAAGACAGTGCTGTGAAGCTTTTGACAAATCCTAGCCTGAGATTTAAGACTGATTTCTAGACAATTGTTTTACTTCCGTGAATAGGCTTGCCTTTTTATTTCTTTTTGTTTGTTTGTTTTGTTTTTTGTTTTGTTTTGTTTTGAGACAGGGTTTCTCTGTGTAGTCCTGGCTGTCCTGGAACTCACTCTGTAGACCAGGCTGGCCTTGAACTCAGAAATCTGCCTGCCTCTGCCTCCCAAGTGCTGGGATTAAAGGCGTGCGCCACCACCGCCCGGCTGCCTTTTTATTTCTTAAAGTTGTTTGTTTGTTTTGTCTTGTGTTCTTTTGCTGATGATAAGGTGTGGCAATGCATGCCTGTACCCTCAGCTACTGAAGAGACAGAGGCAGGAGGATTTCAAGTTCAAGAACAGCCAGGGCGTCTTAGAGAGACCCTCTAGAGGAACATCTTACATAGGGGCTTCAGATCAATGGAAAAGCATTTGTCTATGACATGTGACCTCTTGGGTTCTACACTAGTAGGCACAAAAAAAGAGGGGGGGGAGGGAAGACAGACCTCCCTTCCGAGGCTTAACTGGCTGTGTTCAGGGGAAGGCCGTGCAAAGCAGCTAATCATCATGATGCCATTGGGTGTCCTCAGGCATTTTCTTGGAATGTATCTTCCTTGGGTCTGTGTCTGTAATTTTACCTCAATGCCCTGTGTGTGGCGATGTTTTGAAATGCATCAGTTTCCCTTCCGGTCTTGTTTCAGGACCACAGATCTTCCGTATTCTGTGGCCATAACTTCTGCTCTCAGGGCTCACAGGAACAACCTCTCTGCAGCTCTCACAACCCATAGCCCCTGCCTCTAACTCCAGCAGTCTCAAACCCGATATCTGAGCTAACCTGTACTGCTTTTCTGATCAGACTGTCCTCCTGCCAGGCTGTCTAGACTGCAGTTCTGCATCTCGCCACTGGGGGCGCTGCTGAGATAGACTGGGGGAAATGAGCTCTGCATGCAGCTCGCAGATGGGGGCGCCACTGAGATGTACCAGGAAACATTCAGCTGTGCAGCTGGTGGGGGAGCTGCTGAGATAGACTGGGGAAAGTGCAAGGCTGTCTTGGGGTCTTATCAGCTTGTCTCCTTTATTTTGGTAATAATAGACGTTGAGCAGATTCTGTCTCAGGAGCTGTTGTTGTTCCTGCATGTCTTTCTAAAACAAACTTTTAAGTATCCTAAAGTTACCATCAGCTTCGCATAGTGTCCTCGTTAAATTGAGCGAGGTAACAAACGGTCCGTTTCCAGCACGCTGGTGGACTCCACTGTTCAGTACATTCGGAGAGAAATGGTAAGCGTTGTTTGCTTCTCTTGAGCTGATGCTCATTAGCAAGAGTCCTTTTAAACCTTCTGTGAGGATCTTCTCCGAACAGCTCTGATGTACAGATTACAGCCATGTTGTCGATGCGTGTGCATCCATGGAGAGATTTTATTTATTTTATGTATGTGAGTACACTGTAACTGTCTTCAGGCGACACACCAGAAGAGGGCATCGAATCCCATTAAAGATGGTTGTGAGCCACCATGTGGTTGCTGGGATTTGAACTCAGGACCTCTGGAAGAGCAGTCAGTGCTCTCAACCGCTGAGCCATCTCTCCAGCCTTCATGTCAAGATTTTAAATGTTAAGTGTGGAGTTTGTGAAAGGAAAATTGAAAAGGGGATTTCAGCATCGCCTTCCCTCCCCACCTCTTAAGAACCCGCCCTTTGTATGCAATTAAGTTTCCACAGGCTAAGATTCAAATGCCATCATTTGAAAAAGAGAATGCAGGCTTCTACTGTCTTCAGTGGAAGATGTGGCTAGCCCAACAAATCCGACTGCAGTTGTTTGCAAAGAATGAGAAATCATTTTACAATCTCTTCTCCCAAGGTTTCAAAAAAAAAAAAATCAGGATAATTTGTTCATCCTTGACAACCAGCGGTCAGGATGTGTGTGTGTGTGTGTGTGTGTGTGTGTGTGTCCGACTTTAAAAGGTGTTATAGGTGGAGAGCGCTGGTCTGATAGGAAGTTCCTTATGAGAACGTGAAGCCTCAGAGGCTAGAATGGCGTAAGGCTTCTAAGAAGGTGGATGAGATTGTACCCTGGGCTCCTTCCCCTAATCACGCCACACGTTCTGTGCCGCCAATAACTGGAATTTTTCACAGTTCAGCATTTAATTTACCACGTTATGTTTGTCTACTTCTTTTCGAGAGAAACAAAAGCTACGAAACTGTGGAAGAGCAGCATCTAATGCCTCCCTCCCCAGGGCTTTGATTTGTCTCGTCTTGCATGTCTTATCTCAAGAAATTGCCTCATACGTCAACAAAATGTCACCTCCCACAGAGAACCAGGATCCACTTTTTTTTTTTTTCTGGTCACAACAGCTGATGAAACACGGATGGGATTCTTATTATAACTCGGTCTTACGTACAGAGAAATGTTTTTGTTTGGCAAAGGGTTGACAGCTGGGGAGACACAGCTGCGTTTGGGGCTAGCTCGCATGTGACGTCATATCGCGGAGAGTCCTGACTCATGGGCAGCGGAGAGTTGTAAGCGGTGACACATGGACTTGCAGACAAAAGTAATCATTTTCCCTGGTGAAGACCCATCTTTCAGAAGGCCTGGCCCCAGACTCAGGACAGCAATTCAGGGATTCTGAATTCTTGGCAGGCACCATGATTTTTTTTTTTTTAAACCATCTTAGCCATTCAGATGCCGTCCCTCACCTCTGCGCCGATCTGATTGGCGGGAATAGACCTGGTCCCTCCCCGCTCCACGGCTCTCCTTGTCTGAAGTCAAGGCTCTTTGAGGACTCAGTGTGGGGTTGAGTCCTTCAGGAAAGCCATGTTCCCATCCAGGCTGCATCGGATCCTTTAATAAACACGCTCCTGCAGCCTACGCAGACTTTGATTTAAACCTGCTAGCCACTTCCCTGTCATCCTTGCCGGATGAGAAATAACTAATCGCCACCTTATTAACAACAGGTAAGCTAGGCACAGTGACATATGCTTTTAATCCCAGCACCTGGGAGGCAGAGGCAGGCAGATTTCTGAAGTCCAGGTCAGCTTGTTCTACATAGTGAGTTCTAGGACAGCCTAGGGCTGTGTTGAGAGACCCTGTCTCGACCTCTCCCCCCCCCCACTCCCCCACCCCCGTCCCCCCAGCCATTTAAAATAGTGCCTGGCATACAGACCGGATCTAATAAACATGTTAATGAATAAGGAAAGACATGAATGAATGATTGAATCTTGTCCTGTAAATGGCTCACAGACGTGCCCGTACATGAATTATAATTAACTCTTATCAACCTTCCTCCATGCACCAGGTATGGAAATCCTGCTAACAGCCCCAAACCGCAAATATGGCTGGGATTGTACCATCCAATCCGGTTTCCTCCTTAGACTTGTCGAGACCTTTATTTCCAGGCTGTACTTGAGGTTAAATGGCTGCTGATCCCCGAGTATATTAGCATGCTTAATGATGAAAGGATAGAGATGCACTGACCTTTTACTATATTTACACTGAAAAAGAAGAGACATTATAACATGATAGCCATTGCAGTTGACAGTGGGCTATTCCTTGTGAATTGATATACTTAGCCAATTACCTGTGCCTGGGAGCCGTTTATGATTCTCTGATGATGCTATCATGAATGTATTTGTGTACAGGGAATCTGGTGTGTGTGTGTGTGTGTGTGTGTGTGTGTGTTACCCGCATGAATGTCTGTGCACTGAATGTATAAGATGCCGTGGAAGCCAGAAGAAGGTGTAGAATCCCTAATCTAGAGTTACAGATGCCTCTGCCAGAGTAGTAAATGCTCTTACCCACTGAGTCGTGTTGGCCAATGCCTTTTTCTTAGCTTCTCAGAAGGACTTCTGAGTGGAAGCCATATGAATGGTTTAATAGTAAAAGGCTCAGGAACTCCCCCTACCCCCCACACCCCCCAAAAGCAGCTATGCTGTGGTGGCATACACCTTTAGTCCCACCCAGCGCTACTTGGGAGGCAGGAGGATGTCTGTGAGTTGGAGACCAGCCTTGTCTACAGAGTGAGTTCCAGGACAGCCAGGGCTACACAGAGAAACCTCCAATCAACCAACCAAAAAGTCCCAGGGCCAGCTCTGGAATCGTTTCTTGTTCCAGAGACAGTTGCTGTATGTAGGAGGAAAGACTTATGATAGAGTCCTTTGGGTGACCTTTATTAGTTAGCGAATAATAAGGCATCCTGGGGTGGGGGTGCCCTGATCCACCAACCCAGACCACCAACACAGGGTAAAATCAGGTGAAAACCAGTACCTGCTATGGCCACAAATAAAAGTCAGTTGTTGATCGGGGGTCATGTGTTGGGCCAAGTTTGTGTGGACTCTTGCATTGTGTTGTATGCTGGGGACTTTACACTGGAAATCCCCGGCTGGTATCACAGAGGAGACAAAGCACCGTTTCTGTTTCTATTCAGTGTTGTGTGTTCAGCACCATATAAGGTATGCTTAGCCCAGACTCGCCACGTGGTAGGTTCCTAGCGTTTGTTAGATGAATGGTACATTAGAAACAAAACCATGTGGCTTTGAAACTTAGATCTATCACCCGCTGACTGGCTGGCCCTGAACAAGCCCCAACTGAGAGGAGGCAGGGTGACCTGCATATCGCTGAGATGTGTGCAGATCAGTGAGGGCCGGTGACTTGAGGGAAATCAGTTTGCCTGTGGCAGAACAGCATTTGGGGTAAGAGACAAAGTAGCTAAGATGATGAGAGAATGTTCTGGAAATGTAGCCATACCCAGAAGAAAGAGAACAGCATGCAGCCTGGGGCTGAGTGGAGCCAGGAGCCCGTGGACACAGAAGGAACAAACGTCTATGCTCTTTCCTGCGAGGCTGGCATGGCGTGGTCTTTCCTTTTAGGGCTCCTTGTTATTTTGTTTGTTTGTTTGTTTTTAATGAATATAAACATTTTTAATGAATAAGAAACATTTATAACATCAATATTTTGCACTATTTGTTTTTTAGTAGATCTTGTCCTTTTTTAGAGCATGTGAGTTTTCTGAGTATCTTAGTTACAGTTTTTATTACTTTGATGAATATATATATTATTAAAAGATTATAGCCGGGCAGTGGTGGTGCATGCCTGTAATCCCAGCACTTGGGAGGCAGAGGCAGGTGGATTTCTGAGTTCGAGGCCAGCCTGGTCTACAGAGTGAGTTCCAGTACAGCCAGGGCTACATAGAGAAACCCTGTCTCAAAAAACCAAAAAAAAAAAAAAAGATTATATATTATATTATATAATAAAATACATATAATTATAATTACATAAAACATAATTATATATTATTTTATTTATATTTTATTATATAATGTAATTATATAATAAATAAAAAATACATTTGTACACATTAAACAATATACATATACGATATTTATGTTATATAAATTATAATATATAATAATAATAATTATAATAATTATTATTATTATTATTTCAGCTTATGCTTCCAGGTAATAGTCAATCACTGGAAGAAGTCAGGGCAGGAACCTGGAGGCAGGAGCTGATGCAGAAGCCATGGAGGGATGCTGCTTACTGGCTTGCTCCTCGTGGCTTGCTCAGCCTGCTTCCCAGGGCCATCCGCCCAGAGCTGGCCCTGCCCACAGTAGACTTGGCTCTCCCTCATCAATTATTAGTCAAAAAAATGCTCCACAGATCTCCTGACAGGCCAGTCTGGAGGGAGCATTTACCTAATTAAGACTCCTTCTTCCCAGGTGGCTCTAGCTTGCGTCAAGATGACATTAAGAACTAGCCAGCAGACTACATAATAAGCCTTCGTTTCTTTTCTAAGTATTTTTATTAGTTCTTGCAATAGTTCACACAATGTGTTTTAATCATATTCATCCCTTCTTAGCTCCTCCAAATGCACCCCCATCTTCCTACCCTCTCAATGACCCTCTGTTTATCTATTTTCATTCCGTAATCCATCAGTCCACACACTCAGGGGAGGGGAGGAGCCATCCACTGAAGTATAGCTCACCTACAAGAGCCACACATACCCAGGAAGGAAACTGCGTCTTCTTTTCCCAGAGGTTGTCAACTGTCCACAGCACCTCTCGTAATGAATGGATGGGGACTCATGAGTCCCTTCCTGCTCCAAGCTAGAGTTTGACTGCTGTGATCTCTTTCCTGGGGGGCCGGGGTGGAAGAAAAAAGGAACTAGAAAGAGACCAACCACACTATGGTACCCTTGGGCATATAGCCAAAGGACTCTGTTTCCTACCACAGAGACACATGCACGTCTGTGTTCACTGCTGCTCTTTTCATAAGTAGCTGGGATACAGAAACGGCCTCGATGGCTGTATTGGTTTGTATATGCTTGGCTATTTGGAGGTGTGGCCTTGTTGGAGTAGGTGTGTCACTGTGGGCATGGGCTCTAAGACCCTCATCCTAGCTGCCTGGAAGCCAGTATTCTGCTAGCATCCTGCAGACGAAGATGTAGAACTCTCAGCTCTGCCTGGACACTTCCATGCTCCCGCCTTGATGATACTGGACTGAACCTCTGAACCTGTAAGCCAGCCCCAATTAAATGTTGTCCTTATAAGAGTTGCCTTTGTCATGATGTCTGTTCACATCAGTAAAACCCTAACTAAGACAATGTCCATCAGCTGATGAATAGGTAATGAAGGTACGGTTCATGTACGCGGTGAGATTTTATTCAGCAGTAGGGAAAAATGAAACTATGACATTTGCAGGTAAATGGATGGAGCTAGAAAGAAAATCCACATTAATATCTTAATATCATAAAATCTTAAAATCTAGTTGAGTGAGGTCAACTAGATCCTGAAATTTAATGTGAAGTTCTCTCATGAGTTTAAAGCACTTTCTGGAATTTATTTTTTAGAAAATTAATCTGACACAAAACAGAGAGTACAGTTTAACAAGAATCCTATTTGTCCGAGGAATAGTGGGTACAGAGGTCTTTATACTCATTCATTACATACGTCAACACAACACTGTCAGATATTGGAATATTGGTGACTCTTTTTCTTTTCTTCTTTTTTCAAGACAGGGTTTCTCTTTGTAGCCCTAGGTAGCCTGGACTTCACTCTGTAGACCAGGCTAGCCTCAAACTCAGAAATCTGTCTGCCTGTCTCCTGAGTTCTGGGATCGAAGGCACTGGTGACTCTTAAGAAACCTAAAACTAGAGCCAGGTATGGCAACTTGGGCCTGTGGTGTGTGGTGCAGATGCCTTTAACCACAGCACTGGGGAAGCAGAGGTAGGTGAAGCTTGATGAGTTCTAGGCCACCCTGGTCTATATAGTGAGACCTTGTCTCAAAAAAAACAAACGGAAAAACCAATGACAAATATTTAGAACATGGCAGATTTTTACCACAATACCAACTAAATGTAAGCCTATAACTGCATAAAATATTAGATTTTATAATGAAAATGCCTCTCCTTGCTTCTTTAACTGAAAAAAAATCTTTTTTAAGTTTTGAGGCTTTACTGAACTTACACATTTCCTAAAGTCAGTAAACAAAGATGTGCGTGTTCACTAAGCAAAGTATTTGCTTGACAGAGGAACATGTAGATTTTAGCAAATTTATATTCTTTCCTTTTCTAGTGGGTGTTTTGTGTTTCTTACAAAAGCATTTGCCTTTTGTCTGGGTCACTCGAGGTCACTTGAGGTCCCTCCTCAGTCTTTGGTGGTTAGTACTGACTGTAGTTGAAGGCACTGGATACTGACCGACTCCAGGAGGATGAAAGAGTAAATTCTCGTTTGGTTCCAATCCAAATCCTCTGTCTTCACATCGTCATTTTGCTTTCAAAAAATCTATGATAAGACTCTGTACCCCGTGCTATGCTAAAAAACTGTGCTTTCCTCTGTCCCTGTTGCTTAAAAAATCTTACTGTGTGATATTGTAATCATTCACACACAGAGATGTAATGGCAAAATGGCTGGGATCCATTACTCTGAGAGCAACAAGGGGGGGCTGGGATCCATTACTCTGAGAGCAACAAGGGGGGCTTCCTAAGCTGCTGGCCATACCAAGCATCATTGACCCCATTCCTGGCAACTTCACGTGATGACTGAGTCTCTTTTTAATCAATTAATTGGTTTGTTTTTAAAAATTCGTCTATTTGATCTGTATGAGTGTTTTTGCCTGCTGTCTGTGTCCCATGCATGCACAGTGTATGGCGATCAGGAGGGTATAGGATCCTCTGCAGCTGGAGTTAGACAGCTGTGAGCCACCCTGTGGGTTCTGAGACCCAAACCCAGGTCCTCTGCGAAAGTAATTCCTAAGCCATCTGTCCAGCTCCTGAGACACTGTGTTTTAAAAAACCTTCCTGGAGAGTTTCTATTTCCCCATTAAAAACAAAACAAAGAAACAAAAAACAAACCCACTTTGCAGTGTGCCGCTCTGATGAGGAAAACACGCTTAGGGGAACGGATTCTGTTGGGAAAGGAAGGCTCTGTTGAAAGATGGTCCCGGTGGATGATTCGGGAAGATCTGAGGAAGTGAATCAGCGTGCAAGCCTGTGTGAAAGGCAGGTCTCCATCCTCCTGTTGAGCACCGGTTGCAACTGTGCCTCCTCTCTGAAGAGTTCCAACATCCAATGGGGAACAGAGGAAACCAGGATTCTATTCTGCTCCAGAATGCCACCGCGTGGCAGGGCAGGACACAGACGCTGAGCTCTCCTCTGTTTGGGGAAACGTAAGCTTTGCTCCAATAGAGTGTATGGGCCCAGGGGCTGTGGCAGTCGGATGCCTCCTTAACCCAGAGACAGAGTTCCTAGGGAGGAGTTCAGGTTGGTCAAGTGCTCGGCTCTGACCTTGAGCAAAGCGTCCCAAACCACACACAGTGTTGCCCAACGGTAGAAAAGCAGTACAGGCAGCTATCAGATTAAGGACGTGAGCGCACGCGCGCGCGCACACACACACACACACACACACACACACACACTCACACACACACTCCACTTTTTCCTGACATTCAACTCAGCTCTCTGTCCGAGTCTCTCCTTCCTAGTTATTCCAGGGCCCACCTGCTCACCCACTTCATGGGATCTCTCTGGACTTTGAATGGACCATCTCCAGGGATGTAAGCCCTTCCTCAGACAGAGGGGCTTGCACACATGACAGCTGCTCCCTGTGCGGTCTGTCTCTGGTTTTATCCCCCAGGCAACAGATCATCTGCCGTGCCCAGCTCGTCAGTCTTTTCTTTTACTAGTTCCTGCCATTAATATTCTTTATCCAAGAAGAAAAAAGATAATAAAATGTCCCCAGGTCCCCCTCGAGCACAGTGTCCTTTGAATCTTCTCTTAGCAACAAGCCGTTACCCACTCACACACGGAGCGTCTGTCTGTCTCTTTTTCTATTTCTTTCTCAGCATGGATTTCCTCTGCTCATGATTCAATCTAATTGATAGGCACAGTTGGGAGAATTCGCAAGTAATAACTCAAATGCCATTCCAGATCTCCCAGAACTGTAATTAGACGATGTGTCAGAATTTCCCGGGTCTAGCTGCCTCGTTTCTTATCAAGGTCCCTTCTCCTTTCTCTCTTCTCTCTAGGCTAGATTCTGGGCCCTTTCTTCAGATACTATCTTTCAGTTCACAAATCCTTTCTTTGAGATCTGTTGAATCTGCCTTTCAGTCCATCTGTTTATTTCTGATTTCAAAGGCTAGATTTCCCTTACGTGAAAAAAAATTATCTCTCTTTTTCTTTAATGTATTTGTATATTCCTAATATTTTTGGTTTGGGTCATACCCTTTAAAACATGTCTTCTGATTTATGGTTATTTTGTAGTCTCTATTTCTTTTTTTTTTTAAGATTTATTTATTATTATATGTAAGTACACTGTAGCTCTCTTCAGACACTCCAGAAGAGGGAATCAGATCTCATTATGGATGGTTGTGAGCCACTATGTGGTTGCTGGGATTTGAACTTAGGACCTTCGGAAGAGCAGTCAATGCTCTTAACCACTGAGCCATCTCTCCAGCCCATCGTAGTCTCTATTTCTTAATTCTGTCATTGAGTACCTTTGGGGAAGGTCTATTTCTGATTTCTATTTTTTCTACATATTACACTTTTATTTATTTACTTTTAAGTTTATTTAATGTATGAGTGCTTTATCTGTATGTACACCTGCACACCAGAAGGGGGCCCCAGATCTCATTATAGATTGTTGTGAGCCACCATGTGGGTGCTGGGAATTGAACTCAGGACCTCTGGAAGAGCAGCCAGGGTTCTTCACCACTGAGCCATCTCACTAGCACCATATTAGAGTTTTAAAAAATTACTTGCCCTCACGTATGTTTGTGTACCACCTGTGCGCAGTACCTGTGGAGGCCAGAAGAGGGCAACAGATCCCCTGGAACCAGAGTTACAGGAGGTTGTGAGCTGCCCTGTGAGTGGAGGGAACCGAACCCAGGTCCTCTGTAAGAACACCTTTAATCCCAGCACTCAGGAGGCAGAGGCAGGAGACTCTCTGTGAGTCCAAGGCCAATCTGGTCTACAGAATGAGTGCCAGGACTACACAGAGAAACTTTGTCTCAAAAAACAAAACAAAACAAAAAACAAAAAACAAAACATGAAGTTTTCCTCACTTTTCTAGCGCCTCCAAAAGTTACTCTGTATATCCCATATTTCTTGACTATTTAACTTGTTAACCCCTTAGGGGTAGATTCTACCTTTTTCATCAACTATTTTCCTTTGAATTTTTATGGGGATTCCTTGTGGCAAGGACAAAGCTGTGTCCCCTTGATGCTGTTTTGCCCGTCCCGCTATCAGGACATTACCTGAGGACCTTCTCAGCCAAGATTCACCCAAAATCAAATCTAAGGCCAGATGTATTTTGGACTAAGTGGTGTGAAAATGAACCCCAGGTTCAAATGCAGACTGTCTTGTGAGCCCAAGGTCTCAGCAGTAATTGCTTCTGTCTCCACAGTACCACGATCCCAGACTTGTGCGTGTGCATAAGTGTGTTGTGTGTATAAGAGTGTGTGTTGTGTATATATGTATAAGTGTGTGTGCAGGAATGTGCCTGTGTATGTGTGTGCATGCATGTGTGTTATGTATATGTATATGAGTATGTGTGTGTGTTGTATGGTTGTGTGTGTTGTGTATGTATATGAGTGTGCGTTGTATATGAGTGTGTGTGTGTGTGTGTGTGTGTGCCACCTTGGCTGTTTTTCACACTCCTGTACCCTCAGTACACAATGGGGGCAGTGGGCCTGCCTCCACAGGTCTCTAACCTCAAGGTGCTGAACTGGTTTGTCCACAGAATGGCCAAGGTGGCCTGAAGCAAGAGAGAAAGCCCTTATGCCCTAACTTGGCCTTCCCTTTTACCCATCAGTTCTGGCTTTGGTTCTGCTGGTACATCACTCAGAGAGGTCAGGGTTAAGTCTGAAGGGGTGGGGTCTGCAGGCTACCCCTGCCTCCAGCAGGCCAGATGCTACTCTCTTCCGGGTTGGAGGAGGGAAGCAGAGTCCAGGTTGGACAGGATCCTGTTGGGAGTGAGGGCTCAGGACACATCACTTCTTCCTGGTGCTAAGTCACCTCTGTGAGAGGAGAGGGAAGGCCTTCTCTGATGATCTTTAATGAGGCAGCTCTCTAAGACAGTCATAGCTAGGATGGAGAAAGAATAAAACCATAAAACCCAAACTAACACACAAACAAAAAATACCTAGGATCTTGGGCTAGCGAGCACGTCCTTGCTAGAAACATTTTTCTAGGGTACAGAATTCTGTCACCTGTGCTATGAAGAAAGTCTGGCCAAATTGCCTGTGTTTGGAGAAAGGGGTGGGGTTCCACTGAAGAGGCTGAATGAAGTGCAGATGAAACGCAGGGGAGGCTTGAGGTGGGTGAATGGGCCAGCCCTGGAATAACTAGGAAGGATAGGATGGAACAGAGAGCTGAGGTTAGCACCAGGAAAAAGTGGTGTGTGTGTGTGTGTGTGTGTGTGTGTGTGTGTGTGTGTGAGAGAGAGAGAGAGAGAGAGAGAGAGAGAGAGAGAGAGAGAGCCCCAGTTCTACCCATCTTCCGATTTGATAACTGCCTGTATTACGTTTCTACCGTTGGGCCACACTCTGCCCTTGTCTCTCAGGGCTTGGGGGGCGTGACCCTCTGCTCAACGCCTTGACCAACCTGGACTCTTCCCTAGAGGCTCTGGGAAGACTGTTCCTGGCTCATGCCAAGGACTGCGAGGACTTAAAGAGGTGGCTCCTATTATTGGCTGTCACTTTGGATGCTGTAACCAAGTATCAACCACAGGCTACATGGCTTACACAATAAGCAGTTATTTTCTGGCCATTCTGAAGTGTGCCCGTATCATGGTTAGGTATTATCAGGGTAGATGACAACTTTGTCACTATCTAATCACGTAACAGAGACAGAAACATGTAGAAGATTTCTGTGGGCTCTTCTTTCTGAGGGCACTAATTCTGAGACCAGGACCCCACCCCATGATGTCATCTAATCCTAATGACCCTCCACAGGCCCCTTCTCAAAAACACCACCACTCTGGGGGTTGCCCTTTCAATACAAACTATTTCTGCTTACTGCATCGTCCCTTGTAATGCAAATGTTAGACACAAAGAGATTTCTCTGAAGATCTAATTTTATTGTGCAGTACAGTAAACAGATGTAAGAATCAGTAAGAAACCTCACGGTAGACACTGAGCCCTTAAGGATGATGTCTGTTGTAGGGAAGGTGGGCGGACTAAGATGGAGCCTACACCCAATAAGACAGGCTGGGTGATGTTAGGTGGGCCAGTGGCTTCAAGCATCCCTCTCTGTGGGTACTAATTGCCACCACTAGGTGGCACCATATATAGCTGCAGAGACTATTGCCACCACTAGGTGGCACCATATGCAGCTGCAGAGACTATGGGCATAATTTGAAGGAGAGGTGGGCGGCTCCCCTTCCAGAATCTTCAGCTGCTCATTCATTGGGGAGGAGGGGGGCAGAGGGTGAACTCAGAAGTCTGAAAATCGTCTTGAGGAAGGCGGACCTCCGCCACAGGTAGACAGTGCAGTCGCCTGGGAATGGACTTGTTGGCCCACTGCTGACTTGTCTTTCAGACCCTGGCTGTGTTTATTACCAGCTTCCGCTGTGTCGAGTGAATAGACTACAGATACGACTGGGAACTTCTAGGATGGAGGACCAAGGGGCCGTCCTCCAACCGTTCTTCCACCTCAGAGAGGGAAGTCAAGAGAGAGGGAATAGCAGGAGAGCAGCCTGTTTGCTGTTTGTTGTTGCTGCAGCAAGGAAACCAAATAGAAAGGGGATGAGAGTAATCAGCAGTGGTCTGCCTGGGCCCCGCGCAGTGTCTGCAAAGCCGGGCACAGCTCTGCCCTGCCAGCTGCTCCCTGCTAGGGCGCTATTTCCCGGGCAAACATCCGTTTCTCTGCTGGGGAGTTTCCACGCTGTCCAGAGCACAAATTCTTCAAGTATAGAAAGGGTGTGTGCATGCTTTTCTTTAACAGAAGGGAAATATAATTTCTTTAATACACACACACACACACACACACACACACACACACGTGTGTGTGTGTGTGTGTGTGTGTGTGTGTGTGTGTGTGTGTATCACCCTTGGACCCTGGAAACTACCTGGGTGTCAATTGGTCTTGGCTCATATCAACCACCCTGACTCTAGGGAACCAAGGCCCACTGATAATCCTGGCAGGGCAAGAATACACTTGACTGTCTCAGCAGAAAATACAGGCTCTGGGATGCAGGGGTAGGAAGGAAAGCAGTATAAGGAATATACCTCAAGCTCATATATATATGTATGCATATATATGCATATATATGCATATATGTATGTGTCCATAATTATGCAAAGGAATGTGTATATATACCCATAATTATGTATAGAAATATATATACCCATAATTATGTATATATGTATAGGAATATATATTGTCTTATAATCTGATGATCCCCACTCAGTTATATGTCAGACTCATGTGGACCACATCAGACTCAGAATATTTTTATGGTGGCAATGTGATTTTTGACAAGAACACTAGCTGGAGCTTGCCAAGACACCAGAGTGAGATGTGTCTTTTGGGGAGGTGACTGAGCCTTCACTTATAGCAGTGATTTTACCTGTGTCTTCTTTCAACTGCCTACTCCAGAGGTAGTGTTGGTTTTTCAGAGTTCTGCATTCATAACTAGTAAATGGGCCTGTCTGCCCTCCTCCTGTTTGCAGCCTCTTCAGGACATCACGGACAAGGGAAGAGGTTGTGTGAAAGCCTACCCTTTGAGTTCCAGTCCCTAGCACAGAGGTTCTCCTGTTGTTCCTGTTGATAAGTGAGCTAAGTCAAGCCAAATTAAGTATAAAGGCAGGTTTATCTGGGGGCGCCTCTTGGAGTCAGTGAGCCATGCAGAGGAGACAGAGGAAGAAAAAGTGAGAGAGGGAGGGGGAGAGAGGAGAGAGGAGGCGGGGAGAGGAGAGGAGAAGAGAGGAGAGGAGAGGAGAGGAGAGGAGAGGAGAGGAGAGGAGAGGAGAGGAGAGGAGAGGAGAGGAGAGGAGAGGAGAGGAGAGAGAGAGAGAGAGAGAGAGAGAGAGAGAGAGAGAATGCCTGCAGATGGAGAAGAGAGAGGCAGAGACTAAAATGTCTCTGGGGAGAAGGCCAGCCCCTGGGCAGAGGGCAGGGTATGCCACCATATCCTGTAACAAACAGGTAGGGACTGAGGAATGCTGGGAGAACCTGGAGGCCAGGTCCTCTTTGGTATGTAAAATATGCACCTCAGCTGTTTGTCCCAGGTCTGAATCCCAACAATGGTGATTCCCCAGCCATAAAATTATTTTCATAGCTATTTCAGAACTGTAATTTTGCTACTGTCATGAATTGTAAGGTAAGTATCTGACAGGCAGGATGTCTGACGTGTGATCTCCGAGGTGTCAAGACCCAGAGGTCGAGGACACTACCCTAGCGGATGCTGTTATCAGAATAATCATGAACATAAATATGAAATTAAATTTCCTCCTTGATATATCAACAAAGCCTGAGCTCTATTTAATCCTTCAAGTTCCCAAGGCCTATTCTGATAAAGAATCAATTACTTTTAGTCTTAAGAAATGTTGTTGTGAAGTCGGGCAGTGGTGGTACACGCCTTTATTTAATCCCAGAATTTAGGAAGCAGAGGCAGGCGGATTTCTAAGTTCGAGGCCAGCCTGGTCTACAGAGTAAGTTCCAGGACAGCCAGGGCTACACAGAGAAACTTTGTCTCGAAATATAAAAAAAAAAAGAAAAAAGAAAAAAAGAAAAAGAAAAAGAAAAAGAAAAAGAAAAAAGAAAGAAAGAAAAGAAAAAAGAAATGTTACGTTTTGCTCTCTGGCAGAGGTTTTCTGAGTTCTGTTTCCTGTGGAGGGGGAGGGGCAATGCATCATCAAACCAGTCAAACCATCAGGCCGTTGCTTGCTTCTCTCAAATTGCTATAAAATTGGCAGGCTCTGCTCCCGTGTGTGTGTGTGTGTGTGTGTGTGTGTGTGTGTGTGTGTGTAGGCATCCTGCCTTAGCCTGGTAAATTTGTGTATTCTGGGATAAATTCCCTTAAACCTATTTTATAATTTATGGGTATTTTGCCTGCATGTATGTCTGTGTACCATATAGGTTCCTGGTACCCTGAACTAGAGTTACACATGGTTGTGAGCTGCCAGGTGGGTGCTGTGCCCTTAACTGTCGAGCTGTCTCCCCCAGCCCCTTGAGATATAATCTTAATCCTTAAAAATAAATTATTTGCAGAGCAGGGTCCAGCGGAAAATATGCGTCTTGGGCTGCCTTCTGCTTTAGTTCTATACCCCTTTGTAGACGCCCTTTTCCCTCTGAGGATGTGGGCTACACCGCTGAGTTTGAAAACGCAGGATATCAAATCTGGGCAAAGCGGCCGCAGCTCTGACAGAGTGACCTAGTTACATGCAAGAGCCTGCTGAGTGTCTCCACCTGGTAGCCACAGGGACGATCAAGTGTCACTCCAGAATCGGACAGCAGGTCAGGAGCTTGTCCATTTCCAGAGCGGCCAAACTCACATAGACTGAGCCTTTAAAACAACCACCGACGAGAACAGGTTGTCTCTCTTAAACCCAGGTCTTCTGCAACAGCTACCAGTGCTCTGACCTGCTGGGCCATCTCTGCAGCCCTGACAGATAAGGAGCCGTCCCTGGAAGAGCTCACAATGCTGGCATGCTCCTGCTCTTCCGCTGTACGCTCCCCTGCTGTACCTGGAAGTCAGTCTCACAAGTAGATGTGGCCTCATTTGCAGAGAAATCTTTTGTTTTCTATTAAAGGAAAAACCTAAAATTGTATTTGCTTCTCAAAAGCATCAAGTTTCCTGCTTCAGAGACTGGGTTAGGAAGACAAACCACAGTTGAGATTATTTTAGCTGCTGATATGTTTGGGGACTTGCATTGTCCCAATAAAATTTTTTTTAGCTGTAAGTTTTGTTCAGATAATTTTTCTAACCGTACACCCAGCCATCATGTTCCTACACGACCTTCTTAAAATTCCATGGATGCCCATGTGACTCAGCTCCTACTGAAACCTCCCTGTGTGTACCCGAAAGCCTAAAATTATACGCCATGAAAGAATCAGTGTATAGAATCCTCACGTAAGATGAAAGTTTCTTCTTTTATATTTCATACAGTGAAGATCTTAAAACGTTTGCTTGTGCAATGCATTTGTGTGTGTGCCTATGCACTACATGTGTTAGTACCAGCAGAAGCTACAAGAGGGCAGTAGATTCGTTCCTCCGGCACTGGCGTTACAGACGGTTGTGAGAGGCCGTGTGGGCACCTGTACTGGAAGTCAATCTGACAAGTACATGCGGCCTCATTTGTGAGCAGCCCTGACTGTGCACACGGACCAGGCACAGACCAAGTGTCAGGCAGATAGGGCGTGGCTTTCAACATGATAATTTCCTGAATCGTGGACTGATGCCTACTAACACTCCAAGTAAAACACGTCCCAGCATTCCTGAGGAGATGTAGAGAATCCGTAGTCTTATGTAAAAAAACAGTTTCAGGGAAACTCCACACCTGCAGAGTCTCAAGTAATTCCTCCACCTGCCTATGGACTGGCAGTGTGTGGCTCTGCCCATCACTGAATGACCAAACCTAACTCTGAAGACGCTCACCCGGTGAGACTGTGTGGGCCTGTGTACCGCAGGCTTTCCAGGGAGATCTCTGGCCTGGCCAGGTGTGAGGGTTCAGGCAAAGGGGACAGGAAGGGGGATTGATCTCCACCCTCTTCACTGCTGCAACTGGCTCCACCTCAGTCCCCACCATCTCAATCTCCACAACACCCTGCTCTGAGTCAGCCTGGCTGGGCTGAAAAGAGGCCAACTGACCAGCAAGGAGTGCAGGAGAGCTGACCTCTTCCCAAGTGGCAGTGTTACAGCTCTTATGACAGAAGCTCTCACACACCTTTATTCTTTCTGGATAGGAATCTTATCTACAGTTTTGGGGTGGGTCAGGGTCTGACAGCAGGTGCTTCTCATTGGCTTGGTCTCATTGGGGAAACCTTATCTGCATGTGGGAGGGCTTGGTGCTGCTCCTACACGACTGATGGTCACAGACCTCTCTGAAGGGGGTTGTGAGAGGTTGTAGCTACCGACAGGCATGGTCAAACGCCTGCGTTCCCTTGTTCCCTTACAGCCACTTGCTGGGTCACCGGGGTTCTAAGCCTGAGCTCAACCAGGGACCAGGCTGCCTATCACAGCTCACCACCCCACAAGAGTGTGCACTGAGGATGCGAATAGATCTAATTCTACCTTATGAAGAGCACGAGTCTTATAGAGACCTACATGGTAAATACGTCATGCTAGTAGTGACCGTTTAGCTTGCTCTTAGCCGAAGTCCTTCTGAAGCCAAGACCACAGCTTCCAAGACCCAGAGGTTCAACACAGTGTCAGGCAGTTAAGCCAGTGTGTTGAGTGAAAAAAGTCTTGTAGACACCTACCTGTTGTTGTTGTTGTTTGAGACAGGGTTTCTCTGTATAGCTCTGGCTGTCCTGGAACTCACTCTGTAGACCAGGCTGGCCTCGAACTCAGAAATCTGCCTGCCTCTGCCTCCTAAGTGCTGGGATTGAGACACCTACCTTATTAACAAAAGAATGGATAACACTTTCATTAATAACACAGTCCAATGTCTAATAGACTTAATAGACCTCATGGGTAAGATGTTGATTACAAACTATTCATTGCTGAATTGTACAGACCAAAACCAAGCAAGCAAAACACCCTAATGATCTGGGTCTATGTGTCTACTTAGAACCAGTTCCTTGATTATTATTATTATTATTATTATTATTATTATTATTATTTCAATGTAAGAAAGAGGATGCCAGCAACATTTCACACTCTGTGGCTTTTTCCTCATTAAAAACAAAATTGGTCAGGGGCTGGATTAGTGGCTCAGTGGTTAAGAGTGTCTGGATCAGGAGTTCTGGAGGACTTAGGTCTGATTCCCTGCACTCAGATCAGGCAGCTCACAACCTCCTGTAACTCCAGCTCCATTTGACTTCTATGGGCTCCCCACACACACACACACACCCCACACTTGAGATACATTCACACAGATGCACACATAAACATAAGTAAAAATAAATATTTAAAAAATTCTCCAATATTATAACACTATTGAGATCTTGGGTGCAGCTATGCATAGAAAAACGTCAGTCCTTGGAGGCTTGCTATCTCCTAGGCTGCCATTGCCACTGGGGGAAATGGGACGTGCATCTAGAGCGGTTATTGCTAACCCAAGCACTGGGCGGAGTGATGACGTCATTAAGCACAGCAGTTATTATTACCTCCAGTACCATATGGAGTGGGGACGTCATTAAGCACCACAGTTCTTGCTAACCTCGACTACCGGCTGTGGAGATGATGTCATCAAGCACAGCAGGAGACTTGGGAGGCGGTGGTAAGTCACCAGGAGAGCCAGAAGTCTGTGGAATTTTAGCACTGGAGGGGGGGAAATTTTAATAAGCAGAGACTAGAAAAGAATTGGTCAGACTTACTTTTACAAGATGAGACGTCAATTGTATACCACATTTAAAAGAAATATTCTATCCAGAGGTTGTGTATTTTAAACATATTTTTGTCAGCGAGTACTTATTTTAAGTGAAGGGTTCAAAGAGAATATATTATGTTTTGGGTAAGAGAATATATGCTCTTTTGATATTTATTCTATCATTCTACTGCTAAAAAATTTAAATATTTTTATTAAGATGTTACTTTTAAATTATTTTTAAATGTCCATGTGTTTCTGGCTGTGATTTTTGTCACCTTCGTTTGTGTGCTAGAACCAACAAGAACACAAAAAGGGGGCTGGGGGCTGGGCCAGATTGGAATTGGAATAATAAATCACAGAGAGCCACACCGCCTTCAGTAGTAATCTGGCTGATGAATTTGAATTTTCTCACCTTTAAAATGGGCACAGTGCCTTATTCATAAACTCAGACATACAAGTCTGTAACTTGAGCTCAGCTACAGATATAAACGCCCATGGTAGTGCGTATGAAATATCTTTAATACGTATCTGCTCTGTCGATCAGGCAGCTAAGTACTGAGGCTGTGAATCTCAAGTGATTTTTTGGATGGTTTTGTTTGCTTGTTGTCTTAAGGTTTACTGCTGTGAACAGATACCATGACCAAAGCAACTCTTATAAGAACAGCATTTAAGGAGCTGGAGAGATGGGTCAGTGGTTAAGAGCACTCACTGCTCTTTCTAAAGGTCCTGAGTTCAATTCCCAGCAACCACATGGTGGCTCACAACCATCGGTAACGAGATCTGACGCCCTCTTCTGGAGTGTCTGCAGACAGCTACAGTGTACTTACATATAACAAATGAATAAATCTTTTAATTGGGGCTGGCTTACAGGTTCAGTCCATTATTATCAAGGCAGAAAGCATGGCAGCATCCAGGCAGGCATAGTATAGGAGGAGCTGAGAGTTCTACATCTTCATCTGAAGGTTGTTAGCAGAGTACTGACTTCCAGGCAGCTAGGATGAGGGTGTTAAAGCCCATTCCCACAGGGACACACCAACAAAGCCACACCCACTCCAAGGCCACACCCACTCCAACAGGGCCACACCTCCTAATAGTGCCACTCCCTGGGCCAGGCATGTTCAAACCATGACACTTGTTTACTTATTTGTTTGTTTGTTTGTTTGTTTATGGTAATACTAGTTTCCAAACTATTTGAGAATCATTAAGTCAGGGACAAAGGGAGGGGCTATCTTGGCTTGTTGCAAAGGCAAGAGGCAGCATGGAAACCATGGAGAAAAACATAAAGGAACACTTTTTTATTCGGCTCAAAAAAAGACATTTAGTCATGGAACCATTGCACCTTATTTAAAAAAAAAATGCGTCTCACCAGGCAAGCATGTATTACGAGTGACTTGGAATTCCAAACCTTAGCCTCTCCATCTGTATAATAAGGACAATGTGTTAAGATCGTGAAAAGAGGGAGTGGAAGTCCACCCGTGTCTGTCTCGACTGCAATCCACAGGAGCAAGAGCTGCCTGCCATCCGGGGTGACTGCCCACTGGCTCCTGAGCTCACGGTTCCCAGCTGGTTAGCTGATGGGGTTGGACCGGAATCCCAATCAGTTAGTTTCCACCACACGGATGTTGGCCTTTGTGGCGCATGTGTCGGGACACTCCTTGCTTTCAAACGTTGCTTTATGAAATGAGTCACGGAACAGTTTGGAAACTGCGTCTCGTACCAGTCTTCCTGGTGCTTCCTGTTTGGTGATGAATTGAATGCACAGAAGGGATCCGTTGTCCGCGGGACAGCGGCTCTCCCTTGTAAAGGAGCATGTCTCCCCATTCCTTCGTGCCCACCCCGGAAACTAGGAGGTTGAGGAGAACGTGACAGCATCTGTTTAACATAGCCTGCCCGTTTGTTCTGCTCAGTGCTTCCTGGGACTGTAAATGTGTTTAGGCATCACCACCTGTTTTTCTGAGCGATCTTTTTAATCTGGTTGCCACCCAATATTAAGAGGCTTTTTGGTTCCATCATGGGTGCCAACAGCCCTCCCTGACAGTTGCGTATTTTTTAGAGACAGCTAGAAAAAAGAAAACAAAACAAAGGTATGCATACCTGGCATTGTCGGTCGCCAAAGCTGTAGTCTAACATCTGTATGCAGTATCACTCTTGGCTAGTGGCAGAATTTCAGCAACTTGAAAATAAAGTTTATGGGAGCAGTTACATGTTCAACATCTGCCAAAGTGAACAATAAAGCAATACATACATCTGTGTTATATATAGATATACGCATTGTACTGGCTGGTTTTGTGTGTCAACTTGACACAAGCTGAAGTTATCACCGAGTAAGGAGCCTCCCTCGAGGAAATGTGTTTGTGTGTCAAGTTGACAAGGGGTCAATTGTATTGGCTGGGTTTGTGTGTCAACTTCACACAAGCTGGCGTCATCACAGAGAAAGGAGCTTCAGTGGGGGAAGTGCCTCCATGAGATCAAGCTGTGGGACATTTTCTCAATTAGTGATCAAGGGGGGAAGGGCTTCTTGTGGGTGGTGCCATCTCTGGGCCTGTATTCTTGGGTTCTATAAGAGAGCAGGCTGAGCAAGCCAGGGGAAGCAAGCCAGTAAGTAACATCCCTCCATGGCCTCTGCATCAGCTCCTGCTTCCTGACCTGCTTGAGTCCCAGTCCTGACTTCCTTTGGGGATAAACAGCAGTGTGGAAGTGTAAGCTGAATAAACCCTTTCCTCCCCAACTTGTTCTTGGTCATGATATTTTGTGCAGGAAATCCTAACTAAGACACATATAATGACAATATATATTATATATATATGATATATATGATAATATGTATTATAGATAGTATATGATATATGTGGATAGATAGATAGACAGACAGATAGATAGAATGCCCGTGGCATTTAATTACCTATACATGGCTATGCTTGGATTATCGAAATTTTACTTTTTTTTTAATTAGGTTTTTTTTGAGACAGGGTTTCTCTGTGTAGCCCTGGTTATCCTGGAACTCATTCTGTAGACCAGGCTGGGCTCAAACTCAGAAATCTGCCTGCCTCTGACTCCCAGAATGCTGGGATTACAGATGTGCACCACCACTACCCGGCTTGCAATTTTACTTTTAAAAATTAATCTGATTTTATTTTATGTATATCAGTATTTTTTTCTGCATGTATATCTGTGTACCACATTTATGCAATACCTGTGGAGGCCAGAAGAGGGCACCAGATCCCTGGAGCTGGCGTTAACACATGGTTGTAAATAGCTATGTAGGTGCTGGGAATTTGAACCTGGGTCCTCTGGGGAGCCCCAGTGCTCTTAACCACCGAGCTATCTGGAGGTTATTGTCATGCATTCACACTGAAGACCACATTTCCGAGGAGTGGGAATAGGAGGGCGCTCTGCCCCACCTCTCTTTCCTTTGCATTCAAGGACGGGCCTGTAATGTTGTCTGGTTCCGTTGAATTTTTGTAGTTGTTTGTTGTTTTAAAAGTGAATTCCTGTGAGAAAGGATACAAGCTCATCTGCCATTGAAGTCTGTGCCAAAAAGAACCTTTGAAATAACAACCATGAAAATGCATGAGGCTCCTGTGTCGCTGTTCCGGGAACGCTGGCTTCTTCTGAGATCTGCGGGCAGCCACGGGCACAGCCAAGACTCACCATCTGCCACTGCTCTTGGGAGTGAGGATGAGGGGGTGATGGTAATTTCTAATATTATTAATTATTCATCATCAGGCATTTATTAGCATTCCACAGTCTTCTACCCTCGGGCGGAGCTCATGCTGGGAGTTACTCTGACATCAGAGACTTCACGGGAGCCAGAGAGAATGTATAGCCCCTTAGACAAGAGTGAGGAGGACAGGCTTTTAAGTAAGCCCTTTGCAGGGCTGAGTGATGGCGTGGCGTAACCGCCCCGTCTGCTCCTCTGGCGGACGCAGATCAACTCCCAGCACTCGGAACCCACACGATCGATCGGCCTGTAACTACAGTTCCAGGAAAGCGGTGCCTTCTTCTGGCCTCCACAGGCAACACACACACACACACAAACACACACATTAAATAAATGAATATTTTTAAAAGCAAACAATTAACATTGGACGTAACTTCAAGTTTAATTTTTTTGTTCTCGATGCAATGAATGGATTTTTCCAGTTGGGGAAATGCAAACATGGATCTTCAAAGAGAACAAAATTTTCTTGTTTTGTTTTTTTGTGTTGATTTTTTTTTCAAGACAGGGTTTCTCTGTGTAGGCCTGGCTGTCCTGGAACTCACTCTGAAGATCAGGCTGGCCTCGAACTCAGAAATCTGCCTGCCCCTGCCTCCCAAGTGCTGGGAGTAAAGGCGTGCGCCACCGCTGCCCGGTGATGACTCATTAACCTGAAGAAATTAATCCATTCAGCGTGGGTTCTAGACACCTACTGTGGGCCCGATCTTAGGGCGTTGGCTCCCAGCCTGAGATGCCAGACAATAAACAACAAATTCACTGAATATGCACGTCTGGTTCTTTAAAGGCCCTGTCCCCAGTTCCGGTCACGCTCTGAGGATGAAGTTTATGACCTCGGCCGTAATATGAATCTAGGGAGAAAGCACGAGCCTATGCTTAGGCGCGCGGAATCATGCGAGGAGCCAGGCCGGGAAGGTCCCAGCCCGTGTTCTGGACCAGTTGCCTTCTAGCTCTGCCCGTTGACTGACACGGAGTCTGCAGTTAGCGAATCCTGAGTCCCTGAGCACTATGTTCCTCAGTGCTGTTTCCCGCCCTTTACATGCTTCGTGCATTCAGTAAGTGCGTCCCAGGAACCTGCCGACTGCCGGGCACAGACTGGAGGCTCGGCGAGGGGACTAGCCGGTCCCTGCCTCCCTTGGAGCTTAAAATCGATCAGAGTTTGATGCCGGGACTTCATCCTTCATCCCCACCGAACACTGATGCTTCCGGGCTGTCCTCCGCACGTGCTATACTGTACACACTAATGCACACTTGTTTACATGTATACAGGATCTATTCCAGGCTAAGCTTCGCATTCGAGGGAGAACACGCAGTTTGCTTTCTGAGGCTGCACAAATACAAGCCATGAAAGATGACACAAAGCTAGCTTATTTTCTAGTTTTTAACACTGTTCCTGATTTTTCATTTTGTGTGTGCACATGTGTGCGTGCATTCGTGTGTGTTTGCACGTGTGTGCGTGTGCATGTATGTGCATATGTGTGTGTGTATGTGTTGGATAATACTTAAAAGTGGAGTTGATAGTGAAAGTGTAAAATCCAGTGTGAAGGGGAGTTGTATATCTATTCGACTTTCCATCCCATAATCCTTCCTTTCCGACTTGGTCCCCGGAGATTGGCTCCCACAAGGAAGGGTGGCGAGAAGAAGGGCCGTTCTGCCATCAAGGAGGTGATGACCGAGAACACGCCATCAACATTCACAAGCGCATCCGTGGAGTGGGCTCCAAGAAGCGTGCTACTCGGGCACTCAGAGAAATCCGGAAGTTTGCCATGAAGGAGATGGGGATCCAGATGTGCGCACTGCCACCGGCCCGATAACGCCGGTGGGGCCAAGGGAATAAGGAATGCTCCACATGGCATCCGAGTACGTTTGTCCAGAAAATGTGATGAGGATGAGGATTCAGCAAACAAGCTCTACACATTGGTGACTGACGTGCCTGTTACCACATTCAAACATCTACAGACGGCCGATGTGGATGAGAACTAACCTGCCGAATGTCAAATACAGTTGCAGAACTGGAAAAGAAATCCAGTGTGAAGTCCCCCACTTCAGAAGGGTGGTTTGCAACCTTGGGTTATCCACTCACACACAAACTCCCTGAGCTAACGATTCGGAGACTTATATGTGAATAAGTTCTTAGGCCAATAGCTTGGGACTCTTCCCTGAATAGCTTGTAACTTAATATCCTGTATATTTTATTCTGTGAATGCCACATGGTTGTTTAGCTGGTCCTCGGTTTCACCACACCATCGTCCTCTATGTCTGGGGCTATCTCCCTGGCACCTCCCACTCTATTCCAGAAGCCCTCTCTCTGGACTGGAACTCCCACCTCCCTGGTTACTACCTAAGCCCATTGGTCAACAGCCTTTTATTGACAGGCGAAGCTTCCACGCAGTGCACAATAGACTCCTTCGACAGCTCTTCTAACTGTACCAAAATTTATTGAGGTATACAGACTTCAAGTCTGGCTAATCCCTCTGCATAATAGTTTTTTATTTGAAAGTCTTTTATAACAAAGGTTTAATAAAAACTAAAATGATAAAAGATAAATGAATGGATAAATGAATGAATGAATGAATGAATGAATGAAAGCTGTCAGTAAGCAAGCAAACAGCAGATACATAATTCTCTTAGTTATCAGTAACCTAAGAGGTAAATTACCTTGAGTGGTGTGGGTTTGGGGTTGTTTTTGTTTTGTTTTGTTGGTACACCATTTTTTTATGCAAGGAGGTGTAGCCAAAATACAGTTTGCCATTTCTTCTGAAGTAACTTAAAAAAAAAAAAAAAAAAAAGTTGACCCTATGTTTCTCTAGACCTCAGCCATCTATTAGAGAGACCAAAGGTCATTTACTATTTTTAGTGCCCTCTATCCTTGCCTTGTTCCCAGCTGTGACAGATGTGAAACCTCTGCCTTCATCCAATTTATCATTGGGAACATCTGATAGGTCGGAACAGCACCACCGTTGTTGCTGAACTGGCATTTATGTCCCTCCTGTGCACACAGCCGAAGGATTAGTCACCCTGTGTAAAGGGACCCTCGGTAGAAATATTATCAGAGTCAGGCCGCCCAGGGCCGTTTCCTGTGCCTCTCACTGCATCCTGGACTTGCTTCTCCCCTGGCTGTTTCATTTCTTACAAAGGCATTTCCAGTCATCTTCTTCACTCTTGAAAGGTCAGACACATTTCAAGTGTCTCTTTCATCAGGTTGGAAAAGGAAGTCGTTTCCTGGTTTAACCAGGTAGAAGTCTATTTGCAAAACAGAACACGTGCGGTTTTTGCACACTGCCAAGGTTCCCAGGGGGCCCAGCAGCTCCGTCTGTGTGGTCCTAGACTGCAGTGATGGACCTGGTCCAGCCTCGGGTACCCCACCCTCTGCTCTGCATTAGTGACCAGTCTCCACTCACCAGCCTCTCTCAGCCTGCCCTGTAGAAACAGACCCCCACACCCATTTCCTAGTTACCCCATGCACAGGGACCGGCCTTTCTAATCCATACAAAGGGAGTTTCTTCCAGTTCAGCAATCAGCCTTGTCACGGACAGATGCCACAGCAGGAGAGATGTTCAAAATACAAAAACGCTCTTGGAGACTGTCCGATTTGACCTTTCCTTTAACATCGGCTTGGGTTTCTTAAACTTTGTCCACCCAAAACTCCTTCACCCCTGAGACACTGTTAAACAACTTCGGGTGTGTCTAGGTATATAAAAACAGCTGTGTAAGTCAAACACTGGCTGACCAGAGATCACGCAGGAATGTATCTGAAAGCAGTGCTTTGATAAACATCCGACTTTACCAGTTTTAAAGGATGCAGCAAATCTGCATCCGAATGAGATGGCCCTCCAGAACAGCAACCAGTGTTCTTAAGTATCTGGTGGCTCCCAACTACCTGTACCTCTAGCTCCTGGGCTCAGCTCCTTTAAGGAAAGCAAGGAGACCACAGAGGCCGGGGCTCATCACCCATCCTCTCGGGGGGCTCAAGAAGTCTCCCGAGGGATCCGGTCATTCTTCACTAGACAACAAGCTATTGTCAACTAAAAGCAAAAGAAAAAACAGTCTCTTGGCTGGGTCTGCCCCCCCCACCTGTGTGTGTGTGTGTGTGTGTGTGTGTGTGTGTGTCTGTCTGTCTGTCTGTCTGTCTCTTGCTCTGTGTGTGTGTGTGTGTGTGTGTCTACAAGTGTGCATGTCTGATATACAAGGCTGATTTTATGAAATCTAAAGAGGAATTTAGCCAAATTTTTTTTTTTTTTTTGAGACAGGGTTTCTCTGTGTAGCCCTGGCTGTCCTGGAACTCACTCTGTAGACCAGGCTGGCCTCGAACTCAGAAATCCTCCTGCCTCTGCCTCCCGAGTGCTGGGATTACAGGCGTGCGCCACCACGCCCGGCTAGCCAAATGTTTTTTTTAAAGATGTATTTATTTATTATATGTAAGTACACTGTAGCTGTCTTCAGATACTCCAGAAGAGGGCATCAGATCTCGTTACAGATGGTTGTGAGCCACCATGTGGGTGCTGGGATTTGAACTTGGGATCTTCTGAAGAGCAGTCAGTGCTCTTAACCACTGAGCCATCTCTCCAGCCCCCTAGCCAAATGTTTTAAGTTTGGGACTGCTCTGCTCGGTCTCCTCGTCCCAGTCGGTCACATGACTTGTTATGAGGATACCTGGGCTGTTGTTTTCATCCCTCAAGTCAAGCATAGACTGGATAGGATGGACTGGGCAGCACGCCTCTAAGGGGCTCTTGCTCTTGCAGATTCCCCAAATCCTCATTTCCCTACTCAGGAGCTATCCCAAGGTAGGAACTGGGTGGCGAGAAGCAAGAACTGGGCGAGTTTCCCTCCCCTGGCTAGGCTTCTTTTCAGCAAGCTGTCTCCCACCCCACCCCACCCCACCCCACCCCACCCCACCTCCACCCCACCCACCCCACCTCCACCCCACCCCACCCACCCCAACCCACCTCCATCCCACCCCATCCCCACCCCACCTCCACCCCACCCGACCCCACCCCACCTTCATCCCACCCCATCCCCAACCCACCCCACCTCCACCCCACCCCCACCCCACCCCACCTCCACCTCACCTCCACCTCACCCCCACCCCACCCCATCCCACCTACATCCTACCCCATCCCCACCTCCACCCCACCCCCACCCCACCCCACTCCACTTCCATCCCACCCCATCCCCACCCCACCCCACCGCCGCCAGCCTCTCTTGGTGCATGTCCTGGTATCAAGCATCCTCAGACATGACAGTTGTTTTTGTTTTTCTGGGCTTTCCTTTTCCTCCAATAACAAGGTAACAGTTCAGTGTTTTCCCGGTGTGTATGTGTGCCAGGAGCGACAAACCCACCTGGGCAGGAGTATGCAAAGGGCACAGGCTTGGCTTGCGGCAGCCCAGCATGACCCAGGATGTGCACCATCCTGCCACGTAGCAGAGGGCACCAGAGACTTAAGGTTGAAAAATGGTCAGCACTCAGGGGCTGGTGAGATGGCTCCGTGGTCAAGACAGCTCCTGCAGAGGGCCCTCTTTTCGTTCTCAGTATTCATGGGTGGTTCCAGTCCTGGGGGAACCTGATGCCCTCTTCTGGCCGCTGTGGGTACTGCAGACATACAGTGGCTGGACATCCCATTTAACTACCTCAGATTCTCCATCTCGGCAATTCATTGTGGTATATTAACTACTGCCTGATTATTGGAAAGGAAAGCATCTGTTTAAGATGTTTCTTTACAAAAGCCCAGATAGATGGTTTGTTCCAGTAAGGCTGAGCTTACAAGTGTTAGGAGGACATTCTAGGGGTTCACAGGTCCCAGCTTCCTTATTTCCAAGGGTTGAATATGTGTCATTTAAGGCGAGTTTAAATTTTAAAGTGAACTTTGGAAACCTATATCTGCTGGGTCGATATTTTAATGATAAGACATGCCTTTCTGTTATGCAATTATTTTAAGCACTTGGTTTATTGGTTTATTGGAAACAGTTCTCCTTTCTGTTGTTTCTGTAGCTGTCTGGAAAGGTCATCTGAAAGATGTACACAAACAGAGATATAATCTATGCACTTAGAGTATTGAGAGAGGAGCTGCGGTAACTGCTACTTCGGGCTCGCCTGTGGACTACATCTTATAATTACATATTACTTATTCAGCCAGAGTGTTGTAGAATCTGATATGTGCCGGGTGTCACCCTAGATGGTGGTAACTCAGAAACAAGGAACACAGCATTCTGCTGTGTCTGGAGCAAGAGGAGTCCTTTTAGAAGAATAGACCAATTCGTGTGGGGTTTGTAAGGCCCTGGTGTCCTATAAATCCTGAAGGGAAGAAAAGCATGCACATGTGTTAGCTGTAACTATAAATAAATAAATAAATAAATAAATAAATAAATAAAGGTTTATCTTATGTGAATACACTGTCTCAGACACACCAGGAGAGGGTGTCAGATCCCATTACAGATGGTTGTGAGCCACCATGTGGTTGCTGGGAATTGAACTCAGGACCTCTGGAAGAGCAGCCAGTGCTCTTAACCGCTGAGCCGTCTCTCCAGCTCGTTAGCTGTGTTTCTTGGTCTGTCCTTTATTAGCCTTGTGGTGACGCTGTGATGGAGAAGCCTGTTCTCGTTGTACAGGCAGCTAAATCAATCCCAGAAGGCCTCAGTGTTGAGCCTGTGTGAGCAGCGGCACTGGAAACTGCCTGTGTCCTGCCAGATCAGCTGGTGGCTGGCATCGTTCAGTATCTGGACACTCATGAGACAGACATCCCACTGGTGGGGTAGGGTCTGGCTTGACTTTAGAGCAGTGGTTCTCACCCTTCCTAATGATGTGGCCCTATAATACGGTCCCTGGTGTTGTGGTGACCTCCAACCATAATATTTTCATTGCTACTTTATAACTGTAATTTTGCTACTGTCATGAGTTGTAACTATTTGATATGCAGGATATTTGATACACTACCACCCTGCCCCCCACCCCCCAGGAGTCATGACCTGCAGGTTGAGAGCCACTACTGTAGATAATGGTCCTCCTGGGTGGTGTGGCAGGCAGGCATTTGTCTTGGTGGAGATGGGGCGGCTCCTCAGGGCGGGATGAAAATGGCAAGGCACCTAGTGACCAGCCTTCGCCAGAGAAGTGCCCGAGTGAGGTAAAGCAGCAGAGTTGTCCATGTCAGAGTGGCGTGCCAGCCACTCACGTGTTCCCGACCACACAAGTGCCGCTTTTCTCTGCTCCCACACATTTCCATCATTCTGGAAAGAAACCCCCATACCTCCAAACCAGATTCCCCACGTCCTTCCCTGTCGCCCCGCAATAGCCAGTCTGCACTCTGTTTCTGGCTTCACCTTTTCTATATATAGATACATGTGCGTATGTGTGTGTATATGTATATATGTGTGTGTGTATTATTCAAATATATATACACACATATATCTATATACATATATGTGTGTGTGTATATATTTGAAAAATTATTTATTTATTTTATGTATGTGAGTACACTGTTGCTATCTTAAGACACACCAGAAGAGGGCATCAGATCCCACTACAGATGGTTGTGAGCCACCATGTAGTTGCTGGGAATTGAACTCAGGACCTCTGGAAGAGCAGCCAGTGCTCTTAACCGCTGAGCCATCTCTCCAGCCCCCTGTGTATTTCTTATAAATGGGTTCATAAGCGCTGTGACTGTGCTGGTTAGTTTTTGTCAACGTGGCATGAACCCAGATGTACTCGGGAAGAGAGGGGCCGCTGTCCCCCTGGCTTGTGGGCGGGTCAGCGGGGCATTTTCTCAATTGCTAATTGATGTGGAACGGCCCACCGTGAGCACTGCAGCTCTGGGTAGGTGGGCCTGGTTGTATAAGGGAGGAAGTTGAGCAAGCCAGGGGAAGCAAGCCAGTAAGCACCGCTCTTCCGTGGTCTCTGCCTCGGTTCCTGACTCCAGGTTTCCCAATACTCCAGGACCAGAGACCAGCAGATCCCGGAGAGCCAGCAGTGAGCTTCAGGTGACCCTGTCTCACTCAGAAAACAAACTGGAGAGCCATAGAGGAAGTCACCTGATGTCAAACTCTGGCCTCTGTACGCGTGCGCACACAAGTCTGCACACAACCACACAAACACATCCACGGAGCACCTAACCCTCACCCACGTCACACACACACACACACACACACACAAAGGCTTGCAGCGCCCAGAACTGGTCTGTCGGAGAAGGGAACCGTTAGCCACTGATAGCCCTGCCCTTGGAATGTGGTTTAGATGTGCCATGAAACAGCACAGCACATTTAAATATTTGACGCTAAGAGAAATCAAGTGTCACGCTAATCATTTTTATACCTGTTGCATTACTGGAGCGGTAATGTAGCATATTGGGTTAAAGAAAGCATGGTGTCGAAGTCAGTTTCCCACTTATGCTGTTGAGATGGAGTTGCTCAGCTTTTAGAGTGGCATTTGCTGCTACGTTGGTTATCAGTGGTCGCATGAGGGCCAAGGGCCGGTTTGAACGGTATCCATGGCAACGACGTCATTGCTGTTTGCGTTTTATGCCATTTTCCTCATCAGTCACACTAGATTAAAAGACAGCAGAGGGAAGACTGCTGTGTTTGTTGCAAACTCACCTTATAATTAACAAATTCCTCATTATGTGAAAGGCTTGCGATAGGATCTTCCTTCTGAGAAATCTAATCAGAAGCCACATCTATAGCAGTCTTTAGCTACTGGCTGTTTAATCAACACAACGTAAACTGTACGCAGAGTGCTCCACAGAAGGAAGGGTTTGTAGACAAGGCTGGTGTCTAAACGGAATTTCAAAGGAGAAGGAAAAAAGAGCTAATTGGAGAAAAAAGAAGGTGGAAACTAGGTCTTGAGGCCGGGTGGAGTGTTTCTCCGGCTGCAGTTGCCGCCCATCCTGTATTTATCCAGGGGTGGGAATGACATTTGGATAAAACTCAGGCAAGCCACTAATGCATTCCTGGAGTTGGTGGATGGCCGTTTACAGAGCAGGGCGCCCATAGCCTGTCCCTAAACTCAACACTGAAAGTCCACCAGGCGAGTACTGTGACCTGTGGCAAAGAGAAGGTCTCTGTCTCTGTCTCTCTGTCTCTCTCTCTCCCCTGGTTTTTCGAGACAGGGTTTCTCTATGTAGCCCTGAATGTCCTGGAACTAGACCAGGCTGGCCTCAACTCAGACATCTATCTGCCTCTGCCTCCCGAGTGCTGGGATTAAAGGTGCACGCCAACATAGCCCTGCTGACCCCTTGCTCTCTTACACGTCTGGTTCTTTTCCTGATGGAGCCCTGAGCATCACACACCAGCACCCTGGGAGGGCAAGCCTTCCCACCCACAAACTCTGCTTTGAGATGACCAAACAGCTCCATAGACAGGGGAGTATTCTGAGCGTTTCACGGATGAGAAAGAGTAGGTCAAAGATGTAGGTAGATAGCTGTGGCTTGTGGGGCAGGGTCTGCCCCTGCTTGTGAGTTTTCTTCTGGTTAATGCCTCTGAGAGATAGAATCATGGCCCTACCCCCGCACTTCCTTGGGCCTCTCCGGGTGACCTCACCCAGCCTGCCTGTCTGCAAAGCCCATTTCTCTCTCCCCTCTGACTCTGTCGCCACTGAGCTTGGCAGCTGGAGCCTCTCTCCCCAGCAGCCTCGGAGCAGCAACCTTCCCTGGTCCAGCTTCTGACAGCCCCACCCTCCCACACAAAGCCCTGCCTGTCTGCTCACATAGGTTGGGGATGTCCCACCCTTTCTAAAAACATGCCGTCTAAGACTTTCTGTCCTCCAGAGCTGGCTCGTTGGTAACATGCTCCCCAGGGTCCAACCCTGCCTACAGCGGAGAAGCTGGTGTCTGGGCTTTTCTATTACCCCCTGTCCTAAGGCTCAACGCCGCGGTCTAAAGGGCGGGGCCTGGGGCTCAGCGCTGGGAAGCCTCGGGCACAGGTGGGGGAGCCAGAGACTCTGAAGGCGGAGTCAGTGCTTAGAGAGAGATGGCTATAGCTCTTCTTTTCAGAGCGTCGGTTCCAGGTGAAGCGACACTATCTGCTTCACTCCGTTTCTTTAGTTACTATCTTTAAACTCCGTGAGGCTACCCGGACTTTAGCTATTTCTCTCTACCCTGGGCTTATCGGAGTTCCGTGGTGTCTAGTTTTATCGTTTCCTTTAAGCCAGAGTTAGTGTTCTCCTACTGCCTCAGCCATGAGGCAAGTAGACCACTTGCTTGCTTAATATTGGTTTATCTTTCTCACGCCCCGCCCCCACCGACCCCAGGGTTGCTTTTCTCAAGCCACCAGCAAGCCGGCGTGCACCTTTATGGATACCTTTAACGCTTGCTTACCCGGAAGGCACCGGGAAGGTGGGGTGATGACATTTATCACGCAGTACTCTGTTTCCCTCTTACTCTGCCTCCTCCTTCCAAATATGAAAAAAAAAAAAAAAAAAAATCAAATGTCAACCCGAACACAGAAACCGGTGGATGATTTTGGAGAAATAATTTGCCCAGGATGGTCACACCAGGTCCAAATCAGAAGCAGAGTAAGCCTTCCTGATCCTTGGATTTTCAGCCTTCGTTGCTAGGTCACTGTAAACACGCGCAGAAGGAAAGTACCGCCGGGCGTGTGTGATGTAAGCATGTATTGCTTCCTTTTCTGCCGCCGTGACACAACGCCATAGCCCGAAGCATCTTAAGGAAGAAAGCTTATTAAAATAACATTATGGTTCCAGAGGGTTAGAGACCACGATGGTGGGGACCACGTGGCCGGAGCAAGCAGGTCACACTGATACCGCCACAGGGACCGAACGGAGAAGGAAGCGGAAGTGGGCGGAACTACATGCTCGCAAAGCCTGCCTACGGTGATGTGCTTCATCACTCGGCTGCGCTGCCTGGAGGTGCCTTTACCTCCCCAAAAAGCACCACCGAACTGAACTCCGCGCTCAAATGCCTGAGCTGGAGAGGCTGGTGGCTTTTTGCCAAGGATCCAGGTTCGGTTCCCAGCACCCACAGGCTGGCTCATGACCATCTGTAACCACAGTTCGAGAGGACCCAGGGACCTCTCCTGGACTCCTTAGACACTGGATATACATAGTGAACATGTGTACATACATGCAGGTAAAATACCTATACATACAAAATAAAATCTTCAGAAAATAAAAAGTTGCAGATACATGGGTCTAGGTTGGTCCGTGAAAGTAAGAAGGGGCGGAGGTAGGGGAAGTGTCAGGGGTCCCCACCTCTGCAGCAGGCAGTGCTGCTTAAAAGAGGGAAGGAGTATTACCTGGGGCGAGGAGCCGCTTGGGTGGCCAGGATTTCCCAAGGCTCCACCTACACGAGTCCAGTCCATACTCTTGTATAGTTCTCTTGCATTTCTTTCTCTGACTCTAGGTTTATAGGGACATTTTGTACCTGAAACTTGTCACTTACCTAAATGCTCACTGGCTAGGGGATCTGTGAGATCGGCTTCGCCATGTACACAGCGCAGACTCATTCAGCTCTGGAATGTGGCGCCTTGTCACCTTTATGGCATACGGAGGGCTGGTCCCTGTGCCTCCCTCGTTTTCTGTTAGCATTCTACGGGCCTCTTGCTTTCCGCTTAGGAAGACTTTCTCGTGTCCGAGACCCATATCTAGGTCATCTGTCCCGGAGCCTGGGTCCTTCTAAGACGCCTTTGCAGGGGAGCTGGGTAAAAACGGATTTAAAACTGCTATCATTTAAATGAAAGCTGTTTTAGGAAACATGATTTTTCCTTGTTTGTGTCTGAATCCATTCAACAACTCACTCTGCCTTAATGAAATTCTGCTGTGGCATCCAAAAAAGTTAAATGTATTTCAATCCACTGGGGGAAGAAAATTATTCCCTGTGGAGAGGACTGAGGTCAGTGTTTTCAACACTCACAGATCGAGTCTGAGCAGAGCAGCTCTGTGCCTGAGGGGTGGGGGTTTAGGAACAGGTTCCTGCTTCTGGTACTGACCCCGTGGATGCCTCCACAGAGGTCCTACCAGTCAAGGTCTGGGATAGATCAGCAAATGCTGTGTTTAATATGGGTCAGTGAAAATCGTATTGTTTATTCTAATGCTTGACTCTTAGGTTTTCTCTTTGTGAGATTTTCTTTTTCATCCCTCTCTGTAAAGGAAGATGTGGCTTGGGTGTGTGTCTCAGTTGGGAAGCATGTGTCTTGATACCCTGCTAAGGCCCTTATTTGATGCCCAGATCTGCAAAATGAGACCTGAAATTAACGTCACTAAGATCATCTCACAGTGGTTTGTTTTTTTTTTGTTTTTTGTTTTTTTGTTTTGTTTTGTTTTGTTTTGATTTGTTTTGGTTTGGTTTTTGGATTTTTCAAGACAGGGTTTCTCTGTATAGCCCTGGCTGTCCTGGAACTCACTCTGTAGTCCAGGCTGGCCTCGAACTCAGAAATCTGCCTGCCTCTGCCTCCCAGAGTGCTGGGATTACAGGCGTGCGCCACCGCCCAGCTCACAGTGTTTTAACTCAATCTAGGAGATGCTTAATTTGCCTCAGAACAGATCCAGTGTTTGTTTGTTTTGTTTTGCTTTTAAGATTTACTTCTATATGTGAGTACGCTGTATCTGTCTTCAGACACACCAGAAGAGGGCATAGATTGGTTGGTTTTGAGCCACCATCTGTTGTTACTGGGAATCAACTCGGGACCTCTGGAAGAGCAGTCAGTGCTCTTAACCATCTCACTAGCCCCCATTTTTTTAAAAATGCATTTATTTGTTGGTCTGTGTAGACATGCACATGCTATAGCATGCTTGGTGGTCAGGAGTCAACCTACAAGAACTGGCTCTCTCCTCCGGCCATGTGGGTTCTGGGGTGGCATCCTGAGTGACAAGGGTTGGTGGCAAGCCCTCTTAGACAGTGAGCCATGATGCTGGCCCCTCGGAACAGCTCTTAGATGATGTGTCGTCCTGTATGCACATGGTTTCTTCGGGTTTGTCAGTGTAGCCTTTGCGGTTTGGTTTCTTTGGGTTCCTCTGCCTGACGCTGCACATGTAAGTGTGCACTCTGCGATGGGGGCGGCTCGTGGTCCTCACCTACACCCATCCACAGGGAGGGGGCACACTCCACACCAGCCCCCTGAGTCATCTCAGAAGCTTGAAAACCACTGGGTAATCGCAAGCACCCAGACAGCCTAGCTTTGGTTTCCTATTTTGCTGCTTCTTTTTTTTTTTTTTTTTAAGATTTATTTATTATTATATCTAAGTACACTGTAGCTGTCTTCAGATGCTACCATCTCTTTACGGATGGTTGTGAGCCACCATATGGTTACTGGGATTTGAACTCAGGACCTTCAGAAGAGCAGTTGGTGCTCTTAGCCGCTGAACCATTTCTCCAGCTGCCCCCCACCCCTCCATTTTGCTTCTTAAGACCACATATTTTAGCCTCAAGAAATTGTCCAAAAATGCTAGGAAAACATAAAATATGAATTAAAATACAAATTCACTATGCTTTTGTAACATTTATTTGTGTGTGTGTGTGTGTGTGTGTGTCTGTCTGTCTGTCTGTCTGTCTAACTGTCTGTCTGTCTGTCTGTCTGTCTGTCTGTGTACCTATGTGCAAATGGATGCCCCGGCACAGGTGAAAGTCGGAAGACAGCTTGTGGGACTTGGCTCTCTCTTCCACCACGTTGGGCGCCAGGGATCAAACTCGTGGGGTTTGGTGGCAGTCACCTTTGCCCGCAGAGCCATCTTGGTGGCCCTGACTGTGCGTCTGATGCCTATCCTCCCCTCGAGGTGGCGGATGACCCTCGGTAGGCATGAGCAGCAGGGAGCCCAGCTCCTGAGAAGGGGGAGAGCAGCAGGCAGGGATGGGGGTGAGGGGGCAGCAGGCAGGGGTGGGGATCTGATGGGGGTGAGCGCCCTCTACTTGCCTCATCCTGTGCTGTCACCCCACAAGCGGGGACGCTGGGGACATATTGACCACCCCCTTCTCGGAGAACTGGTTCCTTTATGCTCCCACCTGCCCAGACCTGTGTCTTGATCATAAAATACACACACCGCCCCCCTGGACTGCGTCCTCAGCTGGCTCCATCCCACAGCAGGGTAGGACGAGCCCGTCTGCCCCTCACGTGGAGAACAGCATCTAGCTGGAGTTTTCTCAGCGGCCTTCCAACCTCCGCTCTGGGCCAGGAGTCCCCGGAGAGACACAACCTGTACAGTGAATCAGATGACCGTGACAAGTAGTGGCACCTTTCTCTCGGCTCCTCAGGGCACACTGCACAGCCCCAGGGAACAATTCTTCATCCGGGAAAAAGCCAGGGAGGTGGGCAGTGAATAGGCTGTCAGCTATCGGGGATTCTGGGCGTCTCTTCCCCCCCCCCCCGAAGGAACGAATGAACGTTCTCGGAGGAAGTTGACTCTCATCTGGTTTACAACTAAAAGTGATGGGGTTGATGGTGATGATGGTGATGATGGTGGTGGTGATGATGGTGGAGATGATGATGGTGGTGGTGATGATGGTGATGATGGTGATGGTGATGGTGGTGGTGATGATGACAGTGATGATAATGATTTAACAATGAGTGACTAAATGAGCTAGGCATACATTTTTTTTGTTTTTGTTTTTTCGAGACAGGGTTTCTCTGTGTAGCCCTGGCTGTCCTGGAACTCACTCTGTAGACCAGGCTGGCCTCGAACTCAGAAATCCGCCTGCCTCTGCCTCCCAAGTGCTGGGATTACAGGCGTGAGCCACCACGCCCTGCTTAAAATGTATATTTTAACAGGAATTTATATTCCATAAATGTAGATGCTCTCATCAATTGCTAGCCCCTGTCTTAGGCTACTTTCTGTCTCTGTCTCTCCTCTGTCTCTCTCCCCTATCTCTGTCTCTTTCCTCTGTCTCTGTCTCCCTCTCTCTCTCCTCTGTCTTTCTCCTCTGCTTCTGTCTCTCTGTCTCTTCCCCTCTCTCCTCTGTCTCTCTCGCTGTCTCTCTCGCCAATGTCTGTCTCTGTCTCTCTGTCACACACACACATGCTACTCTCTGATTCCATTTCTGGCTGCCTTCCATTTCCCCTCTTATCTCTCCTTCAGCCCCCAGCGTCTGTTCGCTGTCTGGTCTCCAGAGACAGCTGAGGACTTTTAGGGACGTGAGAACTGAGATAGCTATAGGTCGTCTTAAATAACGGTGGGGGTCAGGGAGCAAGCCAGGGACACATTCTGATTCTATTGTTCTACTTCAAAGCGGTTCAGGTGCCTACAGTTCTTTTTAAAACGAGCCCCTCCCCGGGAGAAACCGACAAAAGAAGCTGGTCTTGTCCCTGTGACCGGCCGGCCTCCGAGCAGAGCAGAGGCCTCTTCTGTTTAGGATGTGTGTCCACTTACTAAAATAAAAGCTTCCTGATACAGAACAGCGAATTCACTCTTTGCAGGGAAAACTAAATGCTGTTTTTTTTTTTTCTCCTAACTAGCTTTAAGTCTTTATCGGTGTTTCCTTTGAAATATATATGAGTGGAACTCTTGACCAGGAAGCTCTTGACTAGTACCACTGTAAACGTTTTAAAAATCTGTTGGGATTTTTCTAAAGGATTTATGCATTTCTGCTTTATGTATATGAATGCTTTGCCTGCGTGTGTATCTGTACACCATGCATGCAGTACCTTTGGAGGCCAGAAGAAGGTGCTGCGCCCCTGGAACTGGAGTTACTGCCGTTCGGGGGGTGCTAGGTACTGGACCTGGGTCCTTCTGGAGAACAGATGAGCCCTTTCTCAAGTCCCAAATTAAGATGTAAAAAGTTTACATCTCTATGGCTGGGTGTGGTGGTGCGTACCTGTAATCTCAGCACTTAGGAGGTAGAGGCAGGCGGTCTGTGTAGTGAGTTCCAGGACAGCCAGGGAGACATAGAGAGACCCTGTCTCAAAAACAAACAAACATTTACAGTGGTGAGAGAGAAGAGCTTGTTCTCTTATCACAACGACTCCAATCTGCTTCCCCCAGTAATTACTACTGATGTTCACAAACAAAATACCTTCTATAGGACAGAAATGGTTTTAAATGGGTTTAAATGGGTTTAAAACGGAGTTACCTCAGGAAAAAAAAGTGAGTTCTGTATAATAGAAGCGATGAGTAAAATAATAAATTGGTTCAGTAAGTAACAAAATGTGAGTTTCTTTGTGCAAGGAAATGGTGCCTTGATTATGCCCATCATGTAAATGGGTACAATGAGTCCGCCTACTGTGTAAATGGGTACCTTGATTATGCCTACAGTATAAATGGGTGCATTCAGTATGCCCACTATATAAATGAGGATCCGAAGTTTAGCAAAGTTACTGATTTTCCTTAGGCGTCATCGCTAGTGAAGCTAGCTGGTGCCGGGAGGACCCTGAGAGCCAATGGAGCACTTTTCTCAGTATTCCAGCGGCCTGTTCTTTCAGTGCCGTGTACGGTGGGGGAGTGCCAACCCGGTTATTAATGGATATTTCTGAAGGAAAGCCTTCTAATCATCTTTTACATAGAGCGCCTACATTCTCAGTACAGCTGATAAAAGAAAATGATCTCATCACTGAAGTGTGCATATGAATTATAGACCTTAGTCTGATGAAGGATTTCAGGAAGCCGGGGCCCTTCCCCGACAGTTGGGATTGAGTGCTGGAGTGCATCTTGTAATGTATCTGCATTTGAAAATGTGCAGGTGCCGGGCAGTGGTGGTGCACGCCTTTAATCCTGGCACTTGGGAGACAGAGGCAGGCGGATTTCTGAGCTTGAGGCCAGCCTGGTCTACAGCGTGAGTTCTAAGACAGACAGGGCCACACAGAGAAACCCTGTCTCGAAAAACCAAAAAAAAAAAAAAAAAAAAAAAAAAGGGTGGGGGTGGGGGTGGGGGCAGGTAACCCAGGACATTTCTAGAAGTGGCATTTAGTTTGGTTTTTAAAGTTCTTTGCTAAATAAATAAATAAAAAGTATACTGTCCTATTTTGTTTCTCAATGAATTAGGAGAGGAACTAAGAAGTCTTATTTGTGTGTTGGTTAGAGGATGGAATTTTGCACGGTTAAATATTTACTACATTATAATTCATTCTATTGGGCACTCCCCATTAGATCATAAATGTGGTGAGGAGACCTAGTGGCTTTCGAGATGACAGGTCAAACCTCACCTGCCTGTCGTTATTAAAATACAATTCTCTTATTTAATCCCTCCACTAGGCGTAATAGTTGTGTGAAACAAAGCCGACTGAAATAGGGACGGACACATGACACCAAGAATTAATGAAGGAGAAGGCAAGCGCCTAATGCCTTTGCATCTTAGCTTCTTCATGCTTAGGAAATAAGGTGCAGTGGTCTGTGTGATTCTTAGAAATGACAACATGAAGAAGCCGGTCCATGGTGGAATCCGGGCGTTCGCCAGCAAGCGTGTGTCCCTTCCCTTCAGGCATTGGGGCTAGGGTGCCCCTCAGAAAGCCTGTATTGCACAAAATGCGGATATCTGTCTGCACGTCACAGAGAAGGAAGGAAAGGCCAAGCAGACGTCTGGCTTCTCAGTTGCAGCGAGGCTGACGGATCAACACACACACACACACACACACACACACACACACACTCACACACCCCTCCCCAAACGCCGCTGCTTCCAAATGCAAGGGTGCAGCTGGCTTACCGCAGAGTGCCGCAGTTGAGTGTTTTCAGAGACAGACACAAGGGGAAAATCGCAGCCGGAGCACACCCGGGGCCGCCGCCTGCCAACCTTTCTGCACCGAGGAGCCTCAGGCAGCTGGCAAATTCCTCCTCTCGGAGCAGGCTGGGTGGGAGCTCAGGTTGTGAAAGGCAGGGGCTGGGGCGGGGCTTCAGTCCATCCCTCAGCGGGGGGGCGGGGGGGGGACAGCAGGGTGGGCGGTCAGGAGGCCCAGACATCCGTCCACCCGGGAGCAGGGCACAGCAGCTCACGGTGCAGGTGGGGACTCTGCCACCATACCTGGCTGTGGCTGAGCATGTGGGCGGCCGCATTGCTGTTGCTTATGTCAGCTCTGAAATGAAAGCGGCTGAGGCCTCTGCCTCTGAAGGCTTGCAACGGAGATCAGCACCCAGCAAATAAGAAGCCAGTCTTGTCCCCGGAGGAGGAGGAGGAAGAAGAGGAGGAGAGGCTGAGCATCCCTCTCCCGGTGTCCTTTAAATGAGGAGCCGGTTAAAAGAGCGTCCCTTTGCTTCTGACCCTCGCTTACATCACTAACCTGTGACAGGCACATCTGCACGCCTGCCCGGTACCTGCTCCCCCAACAGCAGCTTCCAGGAGCTTCTTTGTATGCGGCAGACATGGCCAGCCAGCAGGATTCCGGCTTCTTTGAAATCAGTATCAAATACTTACTGAAATCCTGGAGTAACGGTGAGTCACAGAAAATACGCTTTCTGTCGGTTCTGTTGTCTGGATGCTGATAAGGCTGGGGAAATCAGATCTCAACTGGACACATATGTTTGTGAGCTGAGGAAGTTTCTCTCTCTCTCTCTCTCTCTCTCTCTCTCTCTCTCTCTCTCTCTCCCTCCCTCCCTCCCTCCCTCTCTCTGTCTCTCTCTCTCTCTGTCTCTCTCCATCTGCTGTGAAAATCAAAAACGTCAGTGTCTCAACTGCCCCTGTTCAACTTTGAAGGCTGCAATAGAATTATAGTAGATTTTTGCCCCTGCTCTGTATCTAGAGATCCGGCCTGCCTGCTGTTTGCTGTTTGCTGTGTTCAGGCTTCATCTAAATATTTTGTAAAGTGCAGTTTAACCGGAGGGGTGTGGCAGGGGAGGGAGCACTTTGTAATTGTCTTATTAGGGCATTGTCTGGGGAGAGAAAGCTACTTGCAAGTCCAAAACCTAAGACTCATCTTGGTTAGGCGTAGACCCATCTGCAGATCCATTTGATCTATCCCTGGTTCCCGAGGGTGATGTTCAAAATGCTATTTATCCGTTCCAGTTTCTAGAGATCTCAGTTGCTCTAGTACAAGCATGCTTCTGAAATGTAAACAAGTGTGGTTCTGACCCAGATGGTTCATTAGGCGACAAAAATAGCACGGTTCTGAAGTTGCATTTCGGACCTATGTGAAAATTGTTAGCAATTCGATATTTCAAAAAGGCAAACCATCCCGGGTCTGGGTCAAAAATCAGAATGAGGCCTTCAGCCGTTCAGGGATGCCTTGTGTTTTTCTGCACACTTTAAAAACAGTCTTCTTGATGTATATCTGCTTTTGTACTGATTTTGTGCCAAAAGACTGACAGAGCTTATAGACACTCTCGACTATTTTGAATTAAAAATTTGTTTCTAAAAATTATTTTCTATATTTTATTGAGTGTATACTAATTAACCTACCTGAAATCCTGAGAGGTGTGGAACATACCCTCCACCAACGACCTGTAGCCAAAAATCCTTTTTATGTAAACAAACCTACCTAGGCAGGAGAACTTGGGCTGGATTGTTTGGAGAAGGCTGAAGTGCCTGCCCAAAGATATTTGGGGGTTGCATCTCTGGATGATCTCCACAGAAGCCATTTTCCTCAGCCCAGGAAGCCCCACTGTGCACGAGGGGGCTTGTCTGGAGTGTTTCTGTGCGAGTGGAAAGCCATTGGGAGCAATGCTGCTGCTTTGTTGAAGCCATAAATCTTTTAACTTGGGTTCATTTCTGGATACTCCATACTCACGACGAAGCTTCCTTTGTCTGGCGACCCTCTGATTGATGAAGATAATTGGACAGACTGGATGCTCTAGAGGGCAGTTTGTCTCAATGGAAAAAAACAAACAAACAACAAAACACCCCGCTTACAAGTGTGACATCGGGGTGTGGATTTGAAGCTTTGTTTGGCTACTCCACAGCCTGCTTCTTTCCATCGGGCTTTTCCGTGCCTCACACCGTAAGATACCTGGAGGGATTTCCTTAAAATACTCTTCTGTCTGTCTTCAAATGACAGGAGAGGTAACTGTTTCACCTCTAAACTCCTTACTTTCTCCCGCATCCCCACACCAAGAAATGATTCAAAATTATTGTTTATCTCAAGTTTGAGAGTATCTGTGACATAATTTCCAATCCTCCTAGTTCATTCAGCAAAGATTTACTGAGTACCCTGCTATATGCCAGGCCCTGGGGTCTGTGGGAGAGATGGTTCCGGTTCCGACAGAGCCCCGAGTGTGTGTCCCAATTCCTTTATTTCAAGAGAGCGAAGGTGGTAATTATCCAAGTGTTCCTGGGGACGGGGCAGGTCTGGATGCTTTATACCCCTTTCTTAGAAGAGGAAAGGGAACCGCACTATCTGCCTCTCCCCCTCGAGCCTGTTAGAACCCTTCCCTGCGCCCAGTCTGGCATAGTTCTCATCTCTGAGTTTTACTTGTTCCCAGTAGCAAACAGAGAGGGGGAATTTGTCTGTACAAAACACAAAGTAGAAAACAGAAGCCTCAGGGCTTCGCCAACGAGTGTAACCTTGGCTGAAAGGCTGTACCGCGGGGCAAGCGGCTAACCGCGTGCTTGCGCATGCCCAGCTTTCCAGGTTGGAAAGCGGAGGGTGCCCGCCCACATACCTGAATGGAGAGCCAGCCCCCTAATTATATGGCAGTGCTTATTTACACAAGCGCAGCAATTAAAAATCAATAAAACAAACTTTGCAGCTACAGCTGACTACTTTGCTGGGCAGTAAGTAGTAAAGGGAAAGATGACGTCATAAACTTTTATGGGTTAAGGTTTCCATTGGATAGAGAAAGGGCACGTTGTGGGGCAAAATGCCATTATATCTCTATAAATATACAGCTTTGTCTCATCAGAAGAATTAACAAGCCAATTAAGCAAACTGGTCGCTGCCTGGTGAGATGATTTAGTTTCTACTTGGTGGCCTCACTTTTTTTTTTTTCCTGTGACACCACACACACCACACCCATCCTGTCGGGCTGCCCTTTGGTTTGAATGAAACGAGGACTTGCCGTAGCCTGATGTCTGGAAATGTCACTTCCTCTTATACAGACTCACCAAGCAGCTTTTCCCTAACTTTCTTGGACAAGTGTCCTGGTGTTCCTTCCACTGTATCCAGACCTCCCTGGGCTGATCATCTGCTGTCCCTGGTGTCTGGGGCCACAGCCACCCCCCCACTTCCCCCACCCCTCCACCTCCCACTCCCCTCCACCTCCCACTCCCCCCCCCCAACTGGGAGTCTTCTTTGGTTTTCTAATATCAAACACCGATACCCATCTCCCTCAGAGCAATATCTTCTGTAGGCCCCTCCTCTGCACACTGGCCTTCTCTCTTCCTTTCCTCTCTGTCTTCTCAGTTTGGTGACTTGTTCCCACATCCCTGGCTGTTCCCATCCCCACCCCATAATCTGGCAGTCCCTCACCACACGTCACAGAGCCAGAGGGGCTTGCCGCCAATCTTCTAGGGCCTGTGCCTGTGTGGCCGTGGATTTAGCCAGCGACCCCGTTTCCTCGTCTGTGAAAAGCAAACAGAAGTAGTAGGTGCCTCATAGGCATGGCGTGTTCGGGACACACTGCGGATGTTTGATGAATGCTAAGGTGATACGGCTGTGTTCGGGTGCTCCTCTGCCTTCTGAACCTAAACTTAAAACGTGGCCTAAATCCTTTTCTTCCCTTCACATTGGCATCCTCAGTGGATTATTTTATGAATAGTCAACACTTACTTCACCCCTGGGCAAGAAAAGTCTAAGGAGAGATGACAATTTGGATTTACTTTTAAACTTCAACCCCCTGTCCCCCACCCCTCCCCCCACCCCCTTTTTTTACATCTCAATCACTATCAAATCCCTCTGCTTTCCTTAAATGTGGAGCTCCGTTGGCTCGGGGAGTTCTCTGTGGCAGGAAGTTGCTTTGGCCTTTCCCATAGCTCCAGAAGGAGTTTGGAATGGCTAGCTTCAAGCTCCCTCGCAGGGAGGAGAGTTTACACAGAGAGAGTGAGTGTGTGAGCTCCACCGTAGTCTGAAGAGTCTAAATGGCTTCCTTGTGCTGCTGAGCACCTAGGACGCCAGGGAACACTGGCCCAAGGAGAGGAGCAGAGCGAATTCACGATCACCCGGCTCCTTCCAGGGTGGCGCGAGGCCTCCCCACAGGATCTAGCTAGTCCTTGCTGCCCACGGAGGACAACTGTATGCTCACTAAATCTTTCAGGGCCTTGGAACTCCCCCACACAATGCACAACTCTGGCACAACCGAATGATCTCTTTGCATAGAGATTGGTGTGTGCCCCAACATGGCTAAGGTTGTTCTAGGAAACTTGCATCCATTGCCAGAACCAGGTCAGGGTCCCAAGGTGTAGCGAGTTAATTCTGCTGATAAGGACAATATCCATTGAGGTTGGTGTCTCCCGATTGTAATCCCAGCACTTCAGAGGTAGAGGCAGGTAGATAGGCAGTTCAAGGTTACACTCATCTCTGTGAGACCCTCCCTGGGAATGTGTGTGTGTGTGTGTGTGTGTGTGTGTGTGTGTGTGAGAGAGAGAGAGAGAGAGAGAGAGAGAGAGAGAGAGAGAGAGAGACAATTCAGCACAGAGATGTTGCTGGGCCAAAGAAACCATGGGCAGTACAGTGAGCCGTGAATCTGCACTTACCGTTGATATACGGCAGGTGAGCCTCAAAGGCTCCAAGAGGAAGACCTTTCATAGAATCAGAGTAAAGATGTGGAAAATTAATATTAATAGAGTTGCCTGAACCTATTGATAAGTACAATTCAAGTACAGAGACATTTTGGGGTGCCTATGGCGAGTGTGTGTGTGTGTGTGTGTGTGTGTGTGTGCACTGAGGTTGGAATTCAGGGCCCCATACAAGTGGACCCTGTACTCACCACTGAGCCACATCCCAGCATCTGATCCCGTCGGTGGAGGAATGGCCAAGCACTCTTGTCTGTATTCAGCAGGGGGAGGCTGCATGTCCCTGTAGCTCATAACTATTTGGTGATGGCGTACCCTCAGAGGCCACAGGGTCACTTCTGCAGAAGCGGTTAATAAGCCTAATGAGAAACAATACCCTACGCCAGCATCCATGTTCTCCAGCAGCAAGGGATCTATTGCTGGCTTTGTTGTTGAGACAGATTGGAGGTGGTGGTTGTCAGATCCAAAAGAAACTTGGGACAAATGGCCACTTGCTGTGTCTGCTAGTGTACCAAAGTGCGCGCCGGCCTCCAGGACTCTCAGATACACACGTGCCTGCTACAGAGCGCACACTGGCATCCTGGCTCTTCCCAGCTCTTCTTACCGAGCCCCACCCTAATTCTCTCTAGCCACTAGGCTAATCTCCCGGCAGCGTATCACATCCTTAGAGCCCTGTGATCTCTCTCGCCCACCCCCAACATGCTCCTCTTTCTTGGTTTCCTATGCCTGCACTCTCTCCATACTTCTGGCCAAGATCAGTCTCCTACTTTCTCTCCCTGTTCTGGGCAGGGACAGAGCTGTGCTCTCCTTGAGTTTACCATGAAACCCTTCCTCCCATGATGCTTTGTAGCAGTCATGTCCTTACTGAACACAACGGTGCCAAGGCCCTCGCATTATACCGTAGTTACCGTTATTTGTTTGTTTTGAATTTAAGGCACACACTTCATTAAAGTCGAGGCAAGCCGGGCCCTAGCAGCCCTAGACTAACAGGCACGGCTGCTCTGGGTTGAATGCCAGGCTCAATGACTTATATATAGGGCAGTCACATAATTATTCATCCAAACTGGGACACTTTTGAGAGTGAAAGCTAATGGTGACACAGGGATGCTGTCTTCTGAGACTACCTTGGGCAAAAGAGGCCAAATGATTGTTCTTTGTTCTTTCCAACAACCCTGTGGGATATATAGTATCCACAATTGGTAAACTTGAAAAAAAACAAACCAGAAACTGTAGAAAGTGATTTGTTGGTTCAAACCAAGAGGTCAGTAGATGCCATCCGCCCATTCCTCAACCCCATCACAGTGTTTTGTTTATTTAAAAAAAATTATGTGAGTTTTTTGTCTACATAAATGTTTGCACATCACGTCTGTGCCCGGTGGCTGTGGAGGGCAGAAGGGGGTGACTCCCCTGGAACTCGGGAAGATTGTGGAACTGCTGTATGGGTGCTGGGAATCTAGGCCTGGACCTCTGGAAGAGCAGCCAGTGCTCCTAACCAGAGCCTTGTGGTCTCTCCAGCCCCTGAGTTGTTTTTTATATTTGCCAAAAGGACCAAAGGATCAAGATCACTGTTGGGAACTTGGTGTTTTATAGCTGTTTAAATTTTTATTAGCCTCTGGCACACCCTGTTCTCCTCCCTGTGTGCTTAAGTGTATACAGTCTCGTTCTCTCTCTCTCTCTCTCTCTCTCTCTCTCTCTCTCTCTTGCATGCATGCATGCATTCACACACACACCTTTTTTCTTGCTGCAGAGAACCTTCTCTTTAGGATGAACCTCTTTGAAGGGTCTAAACTAAGAATCTGCACATGAAGTGTTCTTCATGTGTTTTTCAAATACTACAGGGCAGTCTCCCCCCCCCACATACACACTCATCTTCACATCAAACACACGCACACATGTAACAAGATTACTCCTTTTGTGTTTCTTTGTTCCTACTCTGAAAGGTGTGTGCAAGTATGTCACGTGGCTGGTTCCAGGGCTGCCAGTGCAGCTCAGCAGTGCAGGGCTTGCCTGGCGTGCATGAGACGCTGCATTGGAGCTCCAGCATTGATGCTGATATGTTTGCAGATAGAGAGATAGATAGATAGATACATACATACATACACACATAATACATACATACATAGATGATAGATACATACATACAAACATAGATACATGCATACATACATACTTACATACATAGATACATAGTTACGTAGATAGATACATACATAGATACACACATAGATACATAGATACATAGATGATAGATACATAGATCATAGATACATAGATCATAGATACATAGATAGGTACATAGATCATAGATAGATAGATAGATAGATACATACATACATACATAAATACATATATACATACATACATACATACATACATATATAGACAAATCTCCAGTTAAAGTAAATTGAATTAAGTGGATTAAGTGTAAATGCATGCATGCTTTTAACTTCTTTTAGAATGGTTGTTTGCCCACATTACTGGTGGTTTTCTGCTAGGCTGTATTTCTGTTTAGAAACCAGTTGCAAGCTCCTAACTGTCATTAGTTTTTAGAGGAGGAGATGTTCCCACTACTGGCCCTGGGCACTGGGCCCACATAATGCACAGTTATACATTCGGAAAAAATACTCATACAAATAAAATAAAGAAATCTTAAAAAAAAAAAAAAAGGAATCGAAATGCCCTTCTGGCAAACGAACAGCAATAGACAGTGGAGAGATGTGACCTGAATAATTGCTGTGTTGGGATCAGCCCAGAATGTTTGAGAAAGGTGCCAGGGTTTAGATACCTCAAATGATAAGAAATACCCTTGAAGAGAGACTTCTGTTTCAAGACATTTGAACGCCCTAGACTCATTCATTTACTTTGGGGCACAGTTTAAGTGACAGAGAGGTCACACATGCCCTGAGCGTCGTATTCGTGGTATCTACTTTTCCAGCCTTCTGAACTGTTCAGCGTGAGCTGGAGTTGCTGAGGAGAGGGGGGCTTTGGTGGGGGCCGTTCTCTGTCCTGTTCGAGGATCCCCTGTACACTTTAGTCCCCAGGGCCGATCATCAGCTATGGGTACCTTACCCGTGTTAAAGAACTGGTTATGACCACACTGGCCTCTTCCGTTGACTGGATAGGGGTAAGGACATCTAGTTCCTCCTGTGTAGAACATCTGTCTGAATAGATATTCATGTGGCATCATGAAGATCCATTTTGTAACATTTCAGGCCAGAATTGTATGGTTAAATAATGGCCTGAAATACTTAAATACTTAGTTAAATACTTACCTCTGATTAAGATTTTCAAAATGCAGTGTGGGGCGGGAGAGATGGCTTGGTGGTTAAGGGAATTAACTGGCTGTTCTTTCAGAGGACGGGGTTCCATTCCCAGCACCACTTGGTGACTTACCATCTGTAACTCCAGTTCCAGGGGATCTGACATCTTCTTCTAGCCTCTGTGGGCTCCAGGCATGGAAGTGGTACATAGCCAGATATATAGGCAAAACACCCCTACACACAAAATAAAAAATAATAATAATTAAAAAATTAAATTGCAATGTAAGTTGGTATTTGCCACTTAAGTAGAGCAGAGGTAAGTCTGACTTTTAATAAATGAGATAGTTTTTTTCTGACTTTATTAGCTTTCTTTTCTGAAATCTAAAACTTCCCCAGAATGTGGGGCTGACATTGATGGAGCAAGACAGTCTTTAATTTAACCTCAGTTTTCTCTTACCTCATAGATCCCGTTCAGTAGTTTAAATTTATTAATGTTAATTAATATTTAAAACATATTACTTTATCCTAGAGTGGTGGGCTATATGAATAAGATAGTCTCTCTCTCTCTCTCTCTCTCTCTCTCTCTCTCTCTCCCCCTCCCTCCCTACATCCCTCCCTCCCTCCCTCCCCCCCATCTCCCTTTCTCTCTTAGAATTGCTTTTTTGGTTGGTTGGTTGGTTGGTTGGTTGGTTGGTTGGTTGGTTTTTTAAGACAGAGTTTCTCTGTATAGCCCTGGCTGTCCTGGAACTCTGTAGATCAGGCTGGCCTTGAACTCAGAAATCCACCTGCCTCTGCTTCCCAAGTGACAGGACCAAGTGTGCCTGGCAAATTGCTTATTTTTATTTTGTCTGTTTATGTTGCCTTCGTGTGTACACACACACACACACACACACACACACACACACACTTGTGCTGTATGCATGCAGTACTGAGGGATGCCAGAAGAGGGCGTCAGATCACCTGAAACTAGAGTTATAGATGATTGTGATCTGACATAAGGAGGATCCTGATAATCATACAGAGTCAGCTGGGAGAGCAGTCCGTGGCCTTAACCACTGAGCCATCTCTCCAGCCCAGTTACTTGGGCTGAAATGTAGCATCTCAGGAAGACTAGAAGGACGATGGGACTTTCCTTTTGTATAGGAACATCATCTTCTTACTTTTCCACACTTGTTCCATAAAACTTCCTATTGGACCATGAGTTCTTCTTGAGTATTGTAGTGGTTTGAATATGCTTGGCCCAGGGAGTGGCTCTATTAGGAGGTGTGGCCTTGTTAGAGGAAGTGTGTCACTGTGGGGGTGGGCTTTGAGGCCCTCCTCCTAGCTGCCTGGAAGACAGTCTTCTTGTTTGTCTTTAGAACAAGATGTAGAACTCTGAGTTCCTCCAACCCCGTGCCTGCCTGGACACTGCCATGCTTCCCATCTTGATGATAGTACACTGGATCTCTCTTTAAAACAGCCCCAATTAAATGTTGTCCTTCAGAAGAGCTGCCTTGGTCATGGTGTCTCTTCCCAGCAATGGAAACACTAAGGCAGGTTCTACACCGCCGGTGTGTCTTGCTATCTCATAGTGTGAGACATTCGTGGCAAACCTTTCAGTTCCCCTTTATTACTCGTTGACAGTACAGACATGCATTATTTCTGGAACACCACAGATGCAGCCCACCTGGATTTAGGTATATTCATGCAGAAGTCCCTTTGACTTTCAGAACCCCGGGGAGAGGTGCCGCGTGACGCGGTGGCATGCAGGACTTAGGGAACATCATTTTGGAGAATGTGTTTGATAGTCTGTTGATGCTAGCTTTGTATATTTTTACATTCTTTACTTCAGAGGACATGTGGAAGGAAGCCTGGTGTTTATGGGGCTGGCTTTGTAAGAACATTTTGAAATACTTCTCCTACAAGGATAGCTAGAGAAGAAATGTACGTATTTTGTTTTGTTTTTGTTTTTGTTTGTTTGTTTATTTGTTTTGCCTTACACTGTGAAGGAATGCTTGCTTAGATCTTCCTAGATGTAGAATCTTTCGGACAGGCACTCTTTACCCTACAGCAATAGGAAGAAGAGACATATCAGCTTCCTTTTGTGTGTGTGTTTGTGGTTCCTAACCCCCCCACCTCCCCGCCCCAACTCCCATCCCCCCCCACCTCCCACCCCCCTTCTTCTTTCCATTTTCTTCCTTTGTTTCGTCAAGGTCTTGCTATATAACCCGCACCCACTGGCTTACAACTGACTGCATAGACGATACTGACCTTGAACTAGTAGCAATCCTCCTGCCTCTGTTTTCTGATTCCTGAAATCACCAAGTTCCACATCCATGTTTTGTTTCTTACTCTCTGGCATTCTGAGTCCGGTTTGTTCCAAGTTTCTATGTCTCTCCACCCCCACCCCACTCTGCCCCCCCCCCAAGCTGGTCTTGTGGTCTCAGGTCCCACAATTCCTTCTCCCTGATTCTCCCAGCATCTGGGATCATGGGGTACACACAGCATGCTGCCATGCTTAGGAAAATGCTTGCCCACGGGACAAATTCGAAGGCAGTTAGTTACCCTTTCGCTTTGAGTGGTTCTGCTCCTCTGCCGTGTGTCTTGGGATGAAAGAGCTGTGTGCGCATGCGCACGCATCCCCAGGAGACAAAGTATATTACATATTTCCGTAAGTTAACCTTCATAGCCCACCACTCACCTATAATCTTACAATCACGCTCGCTCTCTCCGGGCACACACGCATAAGCATTTACAATGTTAGTCACCCGTAACTCCAGATGCTGAGCAGGGGAAGTTTTTATTGCACCAGCACGTCAACTCTGTCATGAGTCTGACTTGGCTTGATTTCTTTCTACTGTGCCGTCATTTGCTGAGCTGCAGATGGACGTTTAAGCCAAACCCATACCATCTTGGCGAACGCTGTGAGAGTTTGTTGACGTGTCAATTTAAGGGAGTTGAGATCTTTTTTCAGGAAGGCGTCCAGAGCTCCACAGAGTGCTGTTTATCAACCTTAATTTGATAAATAACTCGGAAGGCTTCTGTCGTTCTTAATCAATGACAGGGTGTGAAGTAGTTTAGCACAGCTTTGAAAGCCCAGGATTTCTCAGCCGATGCCACAAGAGCAAGGGAGACTATGGAAATGTGTGATTAAATCCACATCTGAGACTTCTTGCCCGAGCATCAGACGCACTAGCCTGACCTCTTTGGGTTTAGTTTCAAGCAGGTAAATATGTATTTTGGCAACCAGGGGAAGGACAGGGTGTTAGATTAACTAGCGTGACACTTTAGGAAAATTCCATTGGAACGTTGTGTTTATGTAGGCGGGGCTTGGTCATCAATAAAATGGTTTGCTGGTTAAAAGATAAATCAATCAAATGATTCTACTTCTGGGTAAGTTCTTGTGTTTGTTCTCTGTATCAGTGTGTGTGTGTCTGTGGTGTGGTGTGTATGGTTTGTGTGTATTTATGGTGTGTAGTGTGTGTGTGTGTGTGTGTGTGGTGTATGGTTTGTGTGTATTTATGGTGTGTAGTGTGGTATGTGTGTGTGTGTGTATCTGGTGTGATGTGTGTGGTCTGTGTGTATTTATTGTGTGTAGTGTGGTGTGTGTGTGTGTGTGTGTGTGTGTATCTGTGGTGTGGTGTGTGTGATCCCACATGGCTGTTTCTTCTTCCTTATGAAGACAGAACAAACCTGGCCCTTTGTCTCTTGCTTTTGACTATGAAGTGGTTGTAACATTCCCACTGAAAAATAACACTGCGTAGACCTTGCCTGTATCAGCTCTTCCTGCAACTCTGCGAATGCTAAGCTGAAAGAGGTTTAGTGGGGCGGGTGTTGAACTTTACTGATCAAAAGGAGATGGAATCTTAGAGCTACGCAGACGGCTTCCGGCGGGGCTGGCTGTTCTGTAGCTGGAATAAAAGAAAAACTCATCCTGCACAGGCTGTCAGAGTCGTTTGTTTATGTACATATGCATATACATGCATTAATATTCCATGTATGTATGCAGATATGAGATAATACATGTATGTATGTGAATACATGTGCATGTATGTGTCTATAAACAATGAAGTAACGACTGCATGTCTAACAGTAAATCTCCACAGTGTCATCTCCAGCATGAGTGGCAGCAGCCTTGGTCTCTTGGTCTGAAGATGCGGGTTTGTTTGTTTTTTGTTTTTTCTTCTCTTCCCTACAACATGAAATATGGTGATTAAGAAAACTTCTGACATTCTAGAGACTTTGAGATATAAATCATGGCCTTGCTCAGCATTTGGTCACCACTCAATTTCATAAACCAGGGTCAATCTCCAGAAGACCAGGAGGATGAGTGCTGGAAGTGTGACACGCTGTATTACAGCAAGTATTAAAACACAAAATCTGAGAAAAAGGTGTTCCAAGTGAGTAGAACCTATGATCCCTGAACTGGAGGCAGTTACGAACCTCTACTAGGAGGCCAATTACTCGGCGTGTGTGTGTGTGTGTGTGTGTGTGTGTGTGTGTGTTGTAATGTTTCCTTTTCAAATTGTACTTTCTGAAGATCAGATTTTTTTTAAAATAAGTCTCCTCTAAGAATGAAGCCTAGAAACTGAATGTCAGGATGGTCTTCCCCAGAGTATCCTTTCCATTTCAGAACCTCTAAAATTAACCTGTTACTTTTCTAATGAGCTTCTGGCATCCTTAGTAGCCACACACCGAGGGTGTGGGTTTACTTGCCTCGTGGTGGGCTCAGTGGCGCCCCCTGCGGTTCTCATGTGAACGTGTGCTCACACCACACCTCAAGCCCTTACTTAGTCTCTCTAATTATGCTATGATCACTGCACAGCATAGTGGGTTTCATAAAAGCATTTTCTCGCAGGTAGATTATGTACACGGGCATACTCCCTTCCCCCCAACCTCCCCCTCCCCTGTACTGGTTAATGTTTGTCACCCTCACGCAATCTGAGCCATACCTGAGAAGACAGACCCTCAGTGGAATAATTGCCTCCATCAGATTATCTGGTGGCCATTTCCTTGGTTGATGATTGATATGCGAGGCCCAGCCCACTATGGGCGGGGCTGTCTCTGAGGAATAGGTAGTCCTGGGCTGTGTAAGAAAGCAGGTTGAGCACGTGCTAGAGAAAGGCCGGTAAGCAGTCCTGGTCCCTCCCTGGTCTCTGCCTTCAGGTTCCTGCTTGGCTTCCCTCTGTGATGGAGTGTAACCCAGAAGCATAGGATGAAATAAACCCTCTCCTCCCCAGGTCGGCTTTGGTCGGTATCATGTGCACGTCTATGCATGTGTATATATCACGAGAGTCACCTCCTGGCCCCTCCCTGTCCTCCTCCACTGATCCCCTCCCATTCCAAAGTAGTCCTCTTTCTATGTCACTTCAGATCTGTGATACGTGTTAACATATGCTAATTCTAAACAGCAGAGAGAGGCGACAGGGAGTATAATACCTGTGTTTCTGTGTCTGGCTTGTTTTCTTTGGAAAGATGATCACACTTGCAAGAAAATCATGACAAGATGGTTCCATGGGTCAAACAATGGAGCCATCTCGCCAGACAACCTGAGTTTGATCCCAGGGACCTATGAAAAGAATAAAAAAACTTCCACAAATTGTCCTGGACCTCCGTACGTGGGCCACGGGTGTGCGCGTGTGACTGTAAGCATGCAAGCACATAAATAAATAAACAAAGCAGTTAAAATGAAAACCTAGATGTAATTTTCTGATTAACAAATGATCTCGGGTGAAGAGAGAACAGCTCATGAAGTGTGTCCTCCAACAATGAAGGACACAATGAACAATTCTCCAGTGCCCCTCAGGCGCAGAATAGCAGCCCTCAGGCTGGCCCATGGGGCTCATTAATGTCATATTGTCCTGCCAGACAAGGGTTTTGCTATAGGGAGTGACTAAGACACTGTCACTCCTTGGGCCAGGAGAATAAAAGTGTCCCGTGGGTCCCGAGACCAGTAAACTGCTGACCTTTTTCCTCGAATGGCCCTTCCCATGTGGGTCTGTGATTGGATTGTGTCTTACATCAAGAGATGACCGACCACCCAGATGATCCAATCAGCTTCACGATTTCTGGGGTTTCTGCTGTGCATCCACACAAGGGAGAGACGACAGGAATGCTCTTTATGGAGAATTCTAAACTGATGCCAAAAGATCTACCCCATGTCTGGATGTGTTGTGAGGGTCAAGCGTGAGGCTGGGTCTCTATCCCCCCCCCACAGTAAGCAGAGGACTCAGCCAGGACTGTCACCCCATTTGGGGAATTCGCTCGTATTCTTTCTTGCCAATAACAGAGGTGAATCAGGGTCTTCACTGAGCTCTGCAGCAGAGAAAAAGTCCCATCAGGAGTCACGTGGTGAGAACAAGGGGTCACTCAGAGAGAACAAGAAAGGCCAGGTACACAAGCTGGGGTTTGCGTTGTGTTCTGGTGCCCTGGGACCCACCTAGAGGCCTGGCTTGTCTCCCTTTCAGTGCTGGAGACCAAACCCAGGGCATTGAGCTCTCAGTCTGAGTACTGACCTTCTGCTTCTGAATCTTGTATCTTTCTCTAGAAGGGCGGAGTTATGTGCATTATCATTTCTTTCATCATCATCATTATTATTATTATTATTATTATTATTATTATTATTATTTGGTTTCTTGAGACAGGTTTTCTCAGTATAGCCCTGGCTGTCCTGGAACTCACTCTGACCAGGCTGGCCTCGAACTCAGAAATCCACCTGCCTCTGCCTCTTCTTTCATTATTTTTATTTTTATGGTCTTTTGGCTACTAGACTGATCTTTTGGCTACTAGACTGATCTTTTGGCTACTAGACTGATCTTTTGGCTACTCGACTGATCTTTTCGACCAAACCCAGGGCCTTGCCCAGGCCAGGCAGACCCTCTACTTCCCAGCCATATCTATTAATTTTTATTGTAATATAAAATGTGGAAAGAATTTACTAGGTTTCTTTGGTTAACTTTTTTGGCTCACCAAGAATTCTGTTACATGATTTGGAACACTTAGAAATACGTGCTTTGCCTCAGCCGCACGTGACTCTGAGAAAGTTCTCATTCTGATAAAAGTTAATAATATAAAGGGTTGAAGAGACGGCTCTGCAGGTAAGAGCACTGCTGCTCTTCCAGAGGACCAGGGTTCGAGTCCCAGCATCTGCATGGTAACTCACAATCATCTGTAATCATAGTTCCAGGGGATCAGACACCTCCTTCTGGACTGTTGGCACTGCATGCACATCATGTACACACACACACACACACACACACACACACACACACACACAGGCAAATACTCATACATAAAATAAAAATAAATCTTTTTTAGAATTTAATACTATAATATTAAAAGCCTAAGTAATGTGCATTTTATATACTTATAAAAATTTTATATTTAAGTCTTCTATGTATGATACAATTAAATATAGCTATAAAATGGGGTGTAATAATTAAATGAGTTAATGTTTACAAAGTGCTTGGTATTCTTTGTTGTAACTGCTGAACAGGAGCTGTTATTATTAGTTTACTAAATCAATACTTGTTTACAGGGATTCACACTAACCTCCCAATGAATTCGTGAGCTATTAGCAAGTAAATATAGACTTTCCATTGGGGATATTTTGGTAGAGAGAAGTTTCTAGAACCTCAGAAAGTAAACCATCCAAAGACGAACAAGATGGAATACCTCTCTCCTAAATTCTGCCTCGGTGAGGTTGTTGTTCAGGTGTGACTTCTTATTGGTTTGTTTGGGGCTTTGTTGTTGTTATGGTTGTTGTCATTATTGTTATTGTTGTTGTTGCCACTATTGTTGTCATTGCTATTGCTGCCATTGTTGTCATTGTTCTTATTGTTTCATTGTCATTGTTATTTTTGTTGTCAACATTGTTGTCATGTCATTGTTGTCATTGTTATTGTTGTTTCATTGTCATTGTTGTTGCCATTGTTGCTGTCTCCATTGTTGTTGTCATTGTTATTGTTGTTTCATTGTCATTGTTGCCATTGTTATTGTTGCCATTGTTGTTGTCATTGTTATTGTTGTTTCATTGTTATTGTTGCCATTGTTGTTATTGTTATTGTTGTTTCATTGTCATTGTTGTTGCCATTGTTGTTGCTGTCTCCATTGTTGTTGTCATTGTTAGTGTTGTTGTTGCTGTTGTTTTCATTGTTGTTACTTTGAGATAGCCCCCATACCATGTAGCCCAAGTCCTTGCTCACACTCCCAAGTGCTGCAGTTACAGGTTTGTGCTGCCAAACCCACCTAAAGTCACGGAGGTGGCTAGGGCAGGTGCATGGCATCCTGGTGTCATGTTTCCAGAGCTTGCCCAGTAGACCTGGAACATGAGCAGTTAGGACCTGGGCCACGCTCTTCTCTCACACGTGAGTGCAAATGTCACCTCCGGGGTCGTGCCTTCCCTACCCTTTCTAGGTACCTTTTCTACAGACTTCCATATAGCAACAGTGGTGTGGTTGGATTCTAATTATGCTTTGCCCAAGTTTGTCTACACTGAAGCACAAACATCATTTTTCTGCTTCCTAGCCCATTTTATCTTGGGCTGGTTCTTCTCAGTAGTCTGCTAAATGAGAATAATCCTGTGAATGAGTATGAGAGGTTTACAGTGAAAAGTAGTGTTCTTGTCACCCCTGGATGGCACCGTCGCTTTATTTCTGTGGTTCTTTCTGTCTCGTGCGCTAAGCAGAAACTCAGCATCCAAACTCAGGCATGGAGTCTCCCCCCACCAGATTTCTCTGCGTGGATTCAACAAGCTAAACTTTATCACTATGCTCGTAGAATCCTGGTTCTATAAAACTCAAAGTGAAGTTGGAGTGAATCATTTATGCGTGTCAGAATCACCCAGCTTGAAAGAGTATTTCTGGGATCGGCCTTTGTGTTTGTTTTCCAGTGAGTTGGCACCACCGAGAACAGTTCTCTGTGAAAATATTAACTTTTCCCACGTGTCACCTATAATCCATGGATTTAATTCACTCCCAAGCCTTTCAGCCACTTTGGCCAAATTGGAAGACAACCAGGCTTGGAGAGAGCTCTCACTGAACTAATCTAATTCTTTACTGACTGTTCGAAGTCTCTTTCCCACGTGGAGGATGCTGTCTGCTCTATTTACTTGGAGAAACTGATTGCCTTCATAGAAAAACCAGATAAATTCTGAACCCAGCGATTTTATCAGTGGGTAAGGTGCACGTGTCCCAAGCGTCCATGCAAACCGGACGAGCCTGAGCGATCGTTCCTTTCCTGTCGTTTAACGCTTGCACGTGTGGTCCACAACAAGCGAGCAGGCCCAGCTCCGCCCTTCTGTGGGCTTCACAATCAGACAGCGTCGATGAAAGGGGAGAGATGGAGAATTTGTAGAGAGAAATCATTTCTGCTTAAAGAAACGTCCTGCCTGTGGCAGGCCTTTGCTGGGACCCAGGGACACTCACTGGCCTGACGCGTGTTCAGAGGAAGGCGTGACATCTTCTCAAGAGGGAGGGAATGGGCTGAGGGACACCTAATAAAGCCGTGACAAGTGAACCTGAAGAAGACTTCAGGGCAGAGGGGAGCGTATGACCAGGCGCTGGAGGGGAGAAGCTGCCAGGCCCAGGGCGTGCCGGAGACAGGGACAGGGACAGGGACAGGGATGCTCAGTCCGGTTATGAGCACTGATGATCCTGCTTTATCCAGTCCATCCTGAAGTCACCGGGCAGTCCACGTGGTTTTTTAAACACAGATCAGCTTGGCCTCGTACCTAGTCTGTTTCTGAGTCTTGGCGAAGAATGGAGAAGGGGAGAATCGAAAGCCAGGATGGCTCAGGAGAAGGATGACAGGGACTCGGAGCAGGGTGATGGCAAGAGTGGAGGAAAGGCAGCAGATACAAGGCTCTTGTTTGAGGCAGCAGAACTCTCAGGGATGCGTCTTCCCTGGGCCCAGCCTATATTTTATATTAACATGATTTTTTTTTCAGTGTATGATTGTGGCCACAACCCATGGGACAAGCTCACTTAGTATGGTGATCCGCCCGTGATCCCAGCATGCAAAAGACAGTGCACTCTGGCTAGACACACTAGATGCAATGATGAATTCCAGGTTTATTGAGAGACCCTGGCTCACACACAAAGTGGAGTGAGAAGGAGACATTCAATGTCAACCTTAGGTCTCCACATGCACACACACACACACACACACACACACACACACACATATACACTACACACATTAAAGAGTATAATTAAAAGGCCGTGTAGCTCAATCCTTTTTTTAAAAAAAAGCTCTGACCAGCTGGATGTGATGGCACATGCCTGTAATCTCAGTACACGGGAGACAGAGGCAGGAGGATGACAGGGTTGCAGTCAGCCTTAGTGACATAGAGACCCTGCCTCAGAAAAACAAACAACAACAATTTTCTGAAGAGTTTTCTGAAATGATACTTTAAACAGAAAATATATTCTTTAAATAAGACGTATGGAGGCAAAAGGTGATGGTGGTGTTATTTCTTAGTAATAACAGGTTGAATTATTGAACTAAGCCAGCAGGGGCCTTGTATCAGCTGTGTTCGGCCCCAGCTCTCCCACCTCCTGCATTACACCATATACTAGAGGAGAAGCTGCTTATGAGAGTTTAACACTGAGAAGGAAGAGCCTACATCAGTGAAGACATGGTGGGGGATGCGGGGCGCGGGGGAGACGGGGAGACAGAGTGAGTCAGGAAAGCGTCCACTGGCAGCCACAGGCATGACACCAACCATGCAGCAGAGGGCTCAGTCCTAGAGCAGAAGGTCTCACCTGCAAGGCCTGCCGATAGCGCTGACCTCCTCCTTGTAGCTAAGGCTCCTGGGTAAAAGGTTCTAAGGACCAAGTGCCCAAACCCATGAGTCTGGGGGCTGGGGGCAGGGTATCTCACATCTAAACTATGTGCGGTTGTTTCCAGGATGCACAATGACAAAGGGTGTTGTTTATTTGTTTATTTGTTTGCTTGTTTTGTTACTCAATAACATATAAAATTTACATGATGGAGAACCTTAGACTATTTAAATATAGACTAAGCATTTAATGAGGCTATTTAGCCTTCTGGTTTACCTTGAGAGAATTTGAAGACATCTATGCATTTTGGCCATATAACGACTTTTTATATAAGACAAACTCCCAGGAAAATGAAGTATGGTGCATGTGTCACACACACACACACACACACACACACACGCACACACATGTTGTATACGTGCACACACAGCATCAGGAAAAACCCTGAAGACACCACTCTTTTTTGTTGTTGTTGTTTTTTTCAAGACAGGGTTTCCCTGTGTAGCCCTGGCTGTCCTGGAAAGCACTCTGTAGACCAGGCTGGCCTCGAACTCAGAAATCCACCTGCCTCTGCTTCCCAAGTGCTGGGATTACAGGCGTGCGCCACCACGCCCAGCTGACACCACTCTTAACAAACAAGTTGGAGGTGACCTTGTCGAGCGCTTTTATTATATTGGAGGGTGATGTAGTTCGGCCTCTAGTTGGGCATATTCCACTGTGCTTCTGCTCTAGGGAGCACCGTGCTTCCCCTCTAGGGAGCACTGTGCTTTCCCCTCGAGCCAGGTGGGGAACCGACTGAAAGCCTAGGTTTGTCTTTCCATGCGGGTCACATGCCATCCTGCAGGGCCAGGTTTCCATCGCTGCCTCTGTTCCTTTCCTGGAGGAAACTTGAGAAGCTATTAGCAACGTGGTCTGCCGGGCCTAACCTTGTCAACGTCAGATGGCCACAGAGCACTCTGGTCATAGGTACCTAGTAATGGCTGTTGATCAGTTACCACAAGAAGAAGGAAGGCCTACATGCAACAAATACCAAAAATAAACACGACTAGAAACATTGTATCTGTGCTGCCATGAACATTCTCGGTCCTCAGAGTGAACTGACACACTGGAGAGGCTCACTTGTTAAGCAGGTGTTCGGCAGTGGTAGCCTTTCAGGACACTGTGCACGTGACATTTACACTGCAGCTTTCTGGCTACTCTCAGAACACTGCTTAATTAGGATCGTTCAAGTAGACGGACTTAGAGGAAGCCAGGTGAGGGGAGAAGAATGCAGTGGGGGGAGGGGGTGGCTAGGCAGCATTACAACCCCCTCCTGTACATCCCCATCTGACAATTCATACTCCCTTCTGACTTGGGAGCCCCTAATTCTTTCATCCCAGGATATGGTCAGATGGGGAAAATTGCCATCCGCCTTTCATTTGGGAAGAGGCAGCTTCGTGGTACCGTGAGAGTCTTAAATGGTCTTTGAAGGGAGAGATGCTTTGGCACGGTAGAGGGAAAAGCCATGCCAAGCAAGGGTATGTGTAGCCGAGAGCAGAGGCAGCTGAGGGTGCAGGAGAGTGGCTGTGAGTGCCTGCCAGCTTGCTTTGTCCCCGAGTGTCAAGCCTGTTTTCCTCATAGCTCACATTGCCCCGATAGTCTCCAGGTACAGGGGGTGACTCTGCCAGGAGGTGGTCAGCATACATGACTACCCACTTTGCTAATGAAGGTTTGGACAGTTTCTCAAGCTCCTCTTCCTACATAGATGTGACTTTTAAAGGTGACAGTGACTAGGGGTATAGCTGAGTCACACACCATGTGCTTGGAGTGTACAAAGCCATGGCTCAGTCCCCAACATCAAAAATGTAAAAGTAAAGCCTACAGTTAATCAAGTCAACAAGTGGCTCAATGGTTAGAGCACTTGCTGCCCTTGCAGAGGGCCCTGGTGAAGTTCCCAGCACCCCCCTGTCGGGAAGCTCATCACCATCTAACTCCAACTCCCAGGAGGCAGTGCCTCTTGCTTCCAAGGGCACCTGCACTCACATGCATGTACATGTGATCTGCATGCACAGGTATCTGCATGTACACACACACATGCATGCACACGCGCATGTCTATATCAAATCAAAAATATTTTTAAAAATATCTCTATGTAAATCAACAGAACCTCATTGATACGCTGTGTATAAAACACCGCAGTAGAAGCCATGCTGGAGTGGCAGAATGTGGAGCTAGCTTGCAAAGAGAAGGCAAGATGGAGCCGGGCGTGGTGGCGCACGCCTGTAATCCCAGCACTTGGGAGGCAGAGGCAGGCAGATTTCTGAGTTCGAGGCCAGCCTGGTCTACAGAGTGAGTTCCAGGACAGCCAGAACTACACAGAGAAACCCTGTCTCGAAAAAAAAAAAAACAAAAAACAAAAACAACAACAACAACAACAAAAAGAAGGCAAGATGGATATCTGTGTCTTACATATATGTTTTATATGTAAATAAAAAGATGCAAGAATATTCTAATCACTCACCTGTGGACAAATATGACCACGTGCATTACTGACTCATAAATACGCAATGCTGTACCTCTTCCATGAAAGCCTTGTAGCTACACCCACAGGAATCCTGCTCCAGCTTTTCAGTAGTCTTTCCCAAGAGAAATTAAATATCTAAAATATTATCATTTTAATATATGAAATCAGAATAGGAAGTATTTTACATTTCTTTCTTACACATAAGAATTGTAGACTTTCTGGGCATGGTGGTGCAGCGTGCCTTTAATCCTAGCATCTGGGAGGCAGGAGCAGGCATATCTCTGTGAGTTCAAGGCCTGCCTGGTTTATAAAGTGAGTTCCAGGACAGTCAGAGCTATACAGAGAGAAACCATGTCTCGAAAAACAAAAACAAAACAACAGCAAAAAAAGAATTTCAGACTTATTTTGCTCTGTCAGCAGAGCCAAATTTAAGTAAATCTAAAACATCTATATTAAAGTTCATAGACTTTGCACTGGAAACATACATGCCAATTGTTTTGAGCCTACTTACAGAGCCTTCTACACAACCGAACCAAAAATGAATTTTAAATTAGAATTTAAATTAATTACAACAGAGCCCATTCCTTCCTCTCACTAGCCACATTTCAAGTGTTATGTGATGCGGGAGTTGGTTTTCCAAGTAGTTTCTCGACTTTTAGATATTAGAGTCATTTCCTAATGTTAGATACCGACCTTCACAGTCTAGATTTCATTTGGGAATTGGTTTTTTCCTGATTATGCTTAGTGATGACTGGTGCTCTGGCTGTCATCCTGACCACTAGACTCTTACAAAACTTCCCTTTTACTCATTTAAAAGAAAATAAAACTTTATGAGTGTTTGCCTGCATGGGGTATGTGCATCATGTGCATGCAGTGCCTGTAGAGGCCAGAAGAGGGCACCATAGGACTGGAGTTACAGATGTTTGTAAGCTGCCATGTGGGTGCTGGGAATTAAACCTGTGTTTTCTATAAGAGCAAGTGCTTTTAACTGCTAAGCCATTTGTCTAGACCCTACAAGATCTCCTTTGAGTAAAGCTTTCTACTTTAGCTGAAGGAGTATATATTTACTTCCAAATGATGCTGAACAATTTCTGTTTTCCATGTTCTGCACATGAATTCATCACCTTTGTAAAACAGTACTGGTCTTGGGCTGTTTTTACAGTCCCATGGCTAATTAGTCACAAAAATTTCCTTTGACCATGACTTTAGGGGACCATGCCAACCTGGTGAACACAGATTGCTTATCAGTCAGTTGAATCTCTGATATTCTACTTTGGCTCATTGGAGCCTTACCAGAAGAAAGACCATTTTGCCAACTGGATTTGGTTTTGCGTTTGGATTAGGTTTTGGGTTTTTTGTTTGCTTGTTCAGTTCCAAAAAATATCAGCAAACCCCAAATACTAGGTGGATTTCCCAGTTATATGTTACAGTCCATCACTGAGGGAAGCTAAGGCAGAAACTCAAGCAGAGACCACAGAAGAATGCTGGTCAGCGGCGTCCTGCCTCTGCCTCCCTCCGCCCGCTCAACAAATAAACAAAAACAAAAGACAAACAAACGAAAACAGCCCAGGACCTGGCGCGAGTTCTCCTCTGGACCCGGAAGCCCCAGGGAACTTCCTTCTGGGAGTTGCCATGGTCACCATGTTTTATCTCAGCAATAGAAAAGCTAGTACGGTGGGACTGAGGATTATTTTAGTTACTTTTGTTGTGGCAGTGGAAAAAAAAATACATGACAAAAGAAATACAAGGGACAAAGGGTCAGGTTTAGCTTGCTTGCAGGGACGGCAGGACTGCGGGAGCTCGCGCCAGGTGTTCTGAAAGAAGAGAGCGAATGCGGGTTCTCCTCCCCTTTTTAATTCAGCCAGGACCCCATGAAATAGCGGCACCCATATTAGGTAGGGTCTTCCTATTTCAGCTAATACTTTATTAGTATTAAGCATTAACGATTAATTATTACATTAAAATTAATACTGGATTAGGTTAGTTACACCTTGGAGAGACTCCCTTACCAAGCACACCCAGAGGTGAGCTTTTTTAAATGGTGATTCTCAATCCTGGGAAATGGACCGCCGTCGTGATCAACTGCCCAGATGGTGGGTGAAGGATTGCACAGCAGTGAAAAGCCATGGACCTCTTGTCTTTTTTGCCCTCCTTAATGTATTTTGTTGTTTGACTTTGTTAAAGATAGGGTCCTTTACGTGTAACCCAGGATGACCTAGTACTTGTTATCTACCCCAGGCTGGCCTTGATCCTGAGGTAATTTTCCTGCTTTGGCCAAATGCAAGAATGCAAACCACTGTACCTGTTTCTTTTACTCGGTCTGAATAGGCACCATCACAAAGCCGAGGAGAGACGCTGGAGAGCGGGCTTAGTGGGCAGGGCTCTGGCTGCTAGGCAGGAGGACCCAGGTTTGCGTCCAAGTATCCATGTCAGGTGGCCGCTCGCTCCTGACAGTCTGTAACTTCAGCTCCAAAGTACCACACGCCTCTGGCCTCGGCAGGCACGTGCACTCACAGTCATCTATCTACATGCAAACACACATACACATGCAAGCACACATGCATACATCCAAGCACACATATACACATCCCAGCACACATATACATGAAAGCACACATGCAAACATCCAAGCACACATATACACATCCCAGCACACATATACATGAAAGCACACATACATGCAAACATACACTCACACACTCCCTTACACACACTCACATATGCAAACACACACATACTCACCCATACTCATTCATAACACTCATGTTTATACACACTCATACATGCAAAGACACACACTCATACACATACATGAAAAAACACACTCATACACACATGCAAACACACACATGCAAACACACAGATTCACATTCATACACATGTGTACTCACACACACTCATATACACACATGAAAACACACAGACTCACACTCACATACACCCATACACACTTGTACTCACACACACAGACTCATACTCACACACACTCATACACACATATACATAATGAAAAGTAATAAAAACAGACTTAAAAGCCAGGTATAGTGGCACACATACAAGAAGTCCAGCCTCACCTGTGGCTGCATAGGGACTTCAAGGCCAGCCTGAACTGCATGAGACTCTGCCTTGAAAAACAAAAAGACAAAAAATGCAAATTAACAGAAAAATTGATATTTGATATTGTTAGCAACAATATTGATTTCTTTTTTTACTCAGTCCATTTCTTGGGTAAACTTCTCGCTTAGATTTGCTTCTAAATCGAACCAGCAAAGATGGCTTGTAAGCGCCAGGGTTCAGTGGTGCGAGACACAGCAAGTGCTCCTGTCTACACTTTCATATACTGCCGTTTGGAAATATAAATATAAACAGACAGTCCCTAAGCTGCTGCTCAGAATAGCATGATGAAATCCCATCACATGACTTACCCTTTCTAGCAGGCGCCTACTGTATACACTGCAACTGAGATCAAGCCCCATTCAGACAACGTTTATTCTATTTCATTATTAATCCTCTTTATTAACTTTATAATGAGCCTAATAGATAAGTTAAATTTTAGCCCATGTATGTGTACAAAATAAGGTGTGGTACAGATGAGACTCCATAGCGTCCTAGATTTCACCTACAGCATCTTTGAACACAACCCTGCATAGGGTGTCACTGTATAGGAATGAATGGTTCCTATCTAGTTCCTTTTTCTATTGCTGTTAAGAGGCACCAGGACTAAGGCAACTTAGACAAAAAGAGTTTATTGAGGGCCCTCCACTTTCCAAGGGTGAGTTATGACCTTCAAGAGAGGAGCCTGGCAGCAAGGAGGCACGTGGTGCTGGAGCAGCAGCTGAGAGCTCACATCACAACAACCGAGAGGCAGGAAGAGGCATAGGGGGTGAGGGACAGATTGTAGAGGGAGACAGGTCCTGGCCTGGGCCCTCGAAACTGAGCCACTTACCCTCGGTGACATACCATATCTAACAAGGCCTCACCTCCCGATTCTTCCCAAATACTTCCACCGGCTGGGAACCAAGCATTCGAATGTACAAGCCTGTGGGGACGATTCTTATTCAAACCAACACAGTTAACAAGATTTAGTGCCCACCAGGGTTTGCTTTTGCCCTCGGTGTATCCAGGCACCATTGTGTACCAGGGCAGACTGGAAGGCATGAGGCTTAGCTGGGCTGGTAGGTAACACAAGATCCTGAATGGTGTGAGCAGAGAAATAGGGAGAAATAGCCTTCTCTGAGTAGACATATAAATCCTTTTCTGCCTGCTTACTTTCTAACTAGTATTTGCTTTCTCCATTTAAACAAGGGTCAAGGACCCCCACCCTCACTCCTCTGTCTCGGGAATGGTGCTGCCAACAGTAGGCTGGGTCTTCCCACATCAATTAGTCAAGACAAACCTCCCACAGACATGCCCACAGGCTACCTAGGTCTAGATGATTTCTTTCTGTACTGGCTGGTTTTGTGACACAGGCTGGAGTTACCACAGAGAAAGGAGCTTCAGGTGAGGAAATGCCTCCATGAGATCCAGCTGTGGGGCATTTTCTCAATTAGTGATCAAGGGTGGGAGGGCCCCTTGTGGGTGGTGCCATCCCTGGGCTGGTAGTCTTGGGTACTATAAGAAAGCAAGCTGAGCAAGCCAGGGGAAGCAAGCCAGTAAGGAACATCCCTCCATGGCCCCTGCATCAGCTCCTGCTTCCTGGCCTGCTTGAGTTCCAGTCCTGACCTCCTTTGGTGATGAACAGCAATGTGGAAGTATAAGCTGAATAAACCCTTTCCTCCCCAACTTGCTTCTTGGACATATTTTTGCAGGAATAGAAATCCTGACTAGCACACTAAGACTCTTTTCCCAGGTAATCCTAGGTTGTGTCAAGTTGACAGTAAAGAGAAACTATTTCATCTGCATTCATACTTTAAAAAAAAAAGGTTTAATATTATAAACACCAGCCAAAATTTTAGATTTGCAAATCCTGGCTCAAATGATGCTTTGTTAGATGCTGGTTTGTTCTCCCTTAACTGTGCTGGCCTGGACGGACGGCCCTTCAGGGCTGGGTGTCCATCGTCGGGTGTTTATGTATTTAGAGATTTTAAATGAAACCTCTGCAGATGTGTTTACCCTTTGCTGTTAGCAGGATGTCCTTTGAACACGTTTTATGCTGCTATTTGAGAGCTGTCCTTAGCTGTTAAGGGTACTAGAAAGTCTGCTCTAAACTCAACAGCACTGCCGACTTCTGCCAGTCACTGTGTGATCGCCTTCTGTTGAGTGGGCTCGCTTAGCTATTCTTTGGGCTTGGTGTATCCCGTTTGCTGAGGGTTTAACAACTAAACACGCGTGTTTGGTTTACATGCCATGATCCTTTACCTTAGTGTATGTATTAATCTATGCATGTACAGTACACAGTGTTTGTGCAGCTCCTGGATTCTGTGACAGTGTTTGAGGTACAAACTCTGAAAGGCTCTATGCAGGGGATGAGAGAGGATGTCTAAGCAAACAGATGTCGTGGGGTTTTGTTGTTGTTCTCTTTATTACGTGTGTGTGTGTGTGTGTGTGTGTGTGTGTGTGTGTTAGAATTTGGCAGGCACACCAGAAGAGGGCGTCAGATCTCATTACGGATGGTTGGGAGTCACCATGTGGTTGCTGGGATTTGAACTCAGGACCTCTGGAAGAGCAGTCAGTGCTCTTAACCGCTGAGCCATCTCTCCAGCACCCCCTTACGCATTCTTTGGAAGACAATCACCTAGTGACTTGATTAACCATTTTTAGTGAATATTCCCCACAGGCTACCTTTCAAACCTGGGTCCCCTCAGAATCACTAACAGAACCTTTAAAAATGGGGCACCTGGGGCTGGATGGAGACTGCTCAGCAGTTAAGAATCAGGGCAAGAGTCATGCCAAAATAGTGACCTTAAGGCAAGGGCCTGGGAAAGGTCGCATCAGGAGTCACACAAACGCTGTGGAACTGGTGGAGGGCTGTGAGCTAACAAATGGAAACCAGCAGAGAAAATGCTTGAGAGAAAAGCAGGCCGTGTTATTTTGTAACAGATTTTTTTTTTAGGGTAAAAAACAAAAGAAACGGAACCCGGGCTGCAGCAATCCTAACAAGCCAAGTGTGGCCTCCCATCCTGACAGGCGGATTAAACAGATAACCGCAAAGGCAGGGAGAGATTTGTTCGATGTAGTGGCATTTGGGAGAGATAAAGGAACCTTGTGACCCCTTTTAAAAATGTTTACTATTCATCCCCGTGTATAATGTATTTGGAACAAATAAGGCTTCCATTCCCTCCTCTCCAAGTCCCTCCCTACCCCTCCCAACTGAATCTGTATTCTCTTCTCTCTCGTTCTCTCCCTGCACACACAGGCACACACAGGCACACACAGGCACACACACACACACACACACACACACATGGACACACATGCACATGTGGACACACATACATGCACACACACTGAGTCCGTTCAGTGCTGCCTGTATGTGCACGGGTATGGGACAGATGTGGCTTGGTGGCCACATCTCTAAAGAAACCTTAGTTTTCCTTCTCCAGGAGCCATCTGTGGCCAGCACCTCCTCAGATAGGTGTGGGAGTCATGAGTCCCTCCCCCACCCTCCCCCACTCAGGGTTTAGGTGCCTCGATCTTTTTTTTTTTTTTTTTTTTTTTTAAGATTTATTTATTATATGTAAGTACACTGTAGCTGTCTTCAGACACACCAGAAGAGGGCATCGGATCTCATTACGGATGGTTGTGAGCCACCATGTGGTTGAACTCAGGACCTTTGGAAGAGCAGCCAGTGCTCTTACCCGCTGAGCCATCTCACCAGCCCAGGTGCCTCCATCTTATGCATGCAGTCAGAATAGCTCCAAATTCGTGTGTCCAGCTGCACTGCCATCGTGCCTGACAAATGCTGACTACAGACATCTGCTCCCTCAGCTCTCAGAGTCTTCCTGCCCCATCGTCTATGATGATCTCCCGCAGAGACCCAAGGCTGACGTTAGGGTGATGACAGGAGTTAAAGGCTTCCATGAGGAAGACTTGTGGCAAATAGCAAGGTTACACCTAATGAAGGAATCCAGAGGAAGGTGTGGCTCTGTTCAGTGCTGGTCCTGCTGTGGTCCTGTGAGGTGACCCAAAGAAGCCCTCATTGCTTGAGGGTCATGATGGCACCTGAGATGGGTGCTTCTGCTTTAGGGGGCACCTCGAATCATGGACAGCTGCCATTTTTGCCCTGGGAAGGTTTGCTATCCCTGGGTTCCCAGATGACTCAGAGTCACCGTTTAAGCCTTTGAGGACACGGCTTTGTGCCTGTGACTTCAGGTATAAGCGCACAGTGCATACAGAGGTGCCGGTGTTCCTGTTGCTTTTAATCACTTTGTGGGCCCAACTCAGGAGACAGTGTTTTCAGCAAAGCGATTTCTAGGGGCTGGCGAGATGGCTCCGTAGTTAAGAACACTGGCTGCTCTTGCAGAGAGAACCTGGGTTCAATCCCGGGTACTCATAAGGCAGCTCACAAGTGTTTGTAATTCTAGTTCCAGGAGATTCGACTGTCTCTTCTGGCCTCCAAGGGCGCTGCATGCCCGTGGTGCACAGACGTTTGTGCCCTCCAAACACCCATGTGCATACAGTAAACATTTTGAAGGAGCTTCTGTGCTCAGGTTCCCTTTCCTTCTTGCTAACACAGACTCCCTCCTGAGTCTCCTCAGGGACGTGGGGCTGGCGGACCTGGTCATGTCCTGGAGAAGGGTTGATCCTAGGAAGCCCACAGAGCGTGTTCGAGTGGGTGGGTGGGTGGGTGGGTGAGGTGCACCTGGTCGGAAGAGCACTGCCTTACGGGTTGTCGGTCCAGGGGTACACACCTTATGACAACGTGTGCCAGTGTTTCCTAGAGGCCCTCCCGGTCGACTGTTCTAGCTTGCCTTTGTTCTGAGTGTGTCTTTAGACCAAGCCGGCAGGTGTTGAAAGACTCTCTTCCCAGGCACAATGATACATTGTCTTCCCAGTTGTTTGCCCTTGCTTCTGCCGGGCTGAGGCGAGGCTGCAGGTGATGTTTGCTCACGTGGCCCAAATGTTCTCACAAAGCCTCGTTAACATGCCTCAGAGGTCTCTTGGCCCTGAAACCTTTCTTGCCTCGACTGAATGAATGTATTCTCTACTAGGCCCTGTCATGGAATGACACAGATGACGCCTTAGGACATCCACCCCATTCCCAAATGCTGGCCTGTTAACTGGCCTTGCCGTTGTGTAGAGCTTCTGTAGGCAGCCATTTTGAGATGTCAGCTGTGGCTTCCCTACGATGTCTAGAAGACTCCATCTCAAACCAGACATCCCTCTTCTCTGGTTCTTGTACTCTTTCACCCTATCTTCCAGATGTTTCCCTGAGGCTTAGGTGTAGGGATTGGATTGCAGGTGCATCACAGGGAGCGTGGAGCCCCGGGCAGCTGTTCCCTGCATTTCGACGAGTAGTGACTTTCTGTAATGGTCTCTGTCAGCTGTAAAAAGAAGCTGTTGGGGAGGGAGATAGTCATCTACAATGCAGGTTACACTGGGAAGCCTTACTTTGGAGACATGTTGGGTTTCTAAGACGGTGAGGAAAGTATCCACGACAGACCTTTAAGGATTGTGTAGGTGACAGCGGCCAGCGCCTGTAACCCTTTCTGGTAGAAATCGGGGTAGAGGAAGCTTAGGCGCTAGTCTGAGGCAGTTGTTTAAGGCACCAGTGTGGGGCCATGCGTGCACACGCTGTGGCCTGCATGTGAAGGTCAGAGGCCAACTTTACGGAGCCTCTTCTCGCTGTCGCCTTTACCTTTGCACCACGAGCAAGCTCAGGAGCTCAGGCTTGTACTGCAACGCCTCTGCCCGCTAGGCTGCCTTGCCAGACTCTCAGCAGTTTGTGCGCTCCAGATGAGAGCGGTGCGCAGAAGCAGGAGCAGGTGGCGCCCTCTAGTGTCACAGATCTCACAGACATCCACCTCCACCTCTAATGTTCACAAGCTTTTGTGTAGACCTGGGAGATCAGGATTCCTTGACCTTTGGCCTTTGGTGGCAGTGGAGCGCCTGGGCCTAGGATGCCATGACCTGTGGTCCTTAGCGCTCCTGCTGCTTTCGCCGGCATTGTCCATGCTACCGCGACAGCCTAAAGTCACCCCTGCATCTCCTGTGCCAATGCTGTCCTGGCTCTGCCTCTTCTGCAGTCTCTGAGGCCACTGTTCCTTTCACGGTTTTACCAGCTTGGCCTGCTGTTTGCAAAGTAAAGACAAGACAGTGAGAAACCTGGTATGGAGGCTCATACCTTCTCTTCAGACACTGAAGAGGCTAGCCCAGCCTGCAAACTCAAGACAAGCTTGAACTACAGAGGAGTCCCTGCTTCAGAGAGAGGGAGAGAGAGAGAGAGAGAGAGAGAGAGAGAGAGAGAGAGACCCACTTGGGAAAAGACCCTTTTGTTCTGTTTTATTTTTTCAGACAGGGTTTCATTATATAATGGTTGGCCTGGAACTTACAATGTAGCCCAGGCTAGGCTCATACCTAGGAGTTTCCTGAGTGCTGGCCTTATAAGCTTCATTTATTGGGCCTAATTTCTCAATACCAGGGAATTCAGCCACAAAGAGTGTTCCCCAAGCCTGCTCGGCAGGTGACCAGCGCAGCTGGTTAGTGTTGACTGGAACGGGGACTTGTACCTTCTCAGTCGACCTTCATCCAGATGCAGCGTTTATACTGATTATGCAAACGAATGGTTGTTCTTACACCAGTCATGGCTTTGTCACCTTTGCAGGAGTCACTGTATTCTGTCCCAAGGCAATGGGGCAGTGCTGTGTCCCCTGCCCCCTCTCCCCTGCCGTGTAGTCCCCTCCTACACGGGAGCTGGGCAGATAAGGCTGTGGGGTCATCTAGAGTTCACTGAGGCTTCTCCTCATGGAAAGGCTGGTGCACACTGCAAGTTATTTGACCAGTCCTGGCCGGGGCTGGGTCTTTGAGGGTGGGGTTTGTTCTGAAGCCATCACATCACGCGTTTTCTGCGGGGCTGTAAAACAGCAGGTGCCAGCATGAGCTCAGCCAGCTTAGCTGTGTGAGTGACAGCCCTCTACTTAAGACAGCCCAGTGCACCAGGAAAGGGTTTCACCGCTGTCAATTGGGAAGTCAACGTTCTACATATTTATGTTAATAAACATCAGGAGTCCTTATAATGAGCAATAAAAAACGTACTATCCTATTGACCACCCCATAAGCCCCCAACTATTCGGTGTTTCGTAATATGATTTCTTTTTTTTTTCTTTTTTGTTTTGTTTTTGGATTTTTTTTTTTCTCCAAGACATAGGTTCTCTGTATACCCCCGGCTGTCCTGGAACTCACTCTGTACTCCAGGCTGGCCACGAACTCAGAAATCCGCCTGCCTCTGCCTCCCAGAGTGCTGGGATTACAGGCGTGCGCCGCCACTGCCCGGCTGTAAATATGATTTCTTCCAGCAGTGCTTAAGCTGGTGTCTGATTGCTTTTGTTGCTTCTCATAATATAATAGGGTGGGAAATTATGGCAAGCAGGGGAATGGAAGTAGTTACCCGATAACAGACAGTAGAAGCTTCTTCCGGCTCCAAGCTTCTAAACATCTCTGTTGACCACGCCCCTTCCTATGGGCCTGGACACTTCCTGGCCTGTGGCGGAGGGGGCGTGGCCTTTGACTTTAAACTGAATGGTATTTGAGGTCTTGGTGCCTGGCTTTTTTGTTTTGTTTTGTTTGAGATGGGGGTCTCTCCTCCCGGACTGGCCTGGAACTCACTTTCCTCCTGCCTCAATCTCCTTACTGCCAAGAGTACCGGCATGTGTTGCCTGCTGGAAAGGAAAAGTTTTGATGAAATTAGATTAAGGATTAAAGAAAAAAGATAACCTTTAAAGCCATTCATCCCAGTATGTGAGGGCTACTGTGGAATGAGGGTGGGAATCCAGCTGGGGTCCTCTGGAAGAGCTGCGAGGACTGTTGACCACTGAGCCACTTCTCCAGGCCTTAAAAATGTATTCATTTTTATTTTACATATATGGGTGATTTGTCTGCATGCACCCTGCTTATGTGCTTATGTGCAGTGCTTTTAGAGAGCAGAAGAGGGGGCTGGGTCCCTTTGAACTCAGTTACAGACGGATGGCTGTGAGCCACACATGAGTGCTGGGACTCAAACCCAGGCCCTTTGCAAGAACAACCAGTGCTCTTAACTACTGAGCCATCTCTCCAACCCTAGTTTCTTCTACTCTTGATGTCTATCTCTTGCAGTGTCAAAACATTTCAATTTATAATGATTTAAAACAGAGTTCTTTCTAGACTGTCTCACTGTTTCCCCCATGAATAAGTAGTAGAGGAAACCATCTACACCCAAACAATTCAGGACAACAGGCATATTTTTTATTAGAGATTCTTTTTAATGCATTGTTATCTCCAGGCTTCTTGAACTGGAAAGATCTGCCTGCCTCTTCTTTTCTTTTCTTTTCTTTTCTTTTCTTTTCTTTTCTTTTCTTTTTCTTTTTCTTTTTTCTTTCTTTTCTTTTTTTCTTTTTTTTGTTTTTTGAGACAGGGTTTCTCTGTGTAGTCCTGGCTGTCCTGGAACTCACTCTGTAGACCAGGCTGGCCTCAAACTCAGAAATCTGCCTGCCTCTGCCTCCCAAGTGCTGGGATTACAGGCGTGCACCACCACGCCCGGCTAGCGTTTTCTTATGATTATTAAAACGTACTGAGGTTGCTATTCTTTATGGGCTATAAATCTGCTTGCCATTTTCTGATTTTATTATCATTGCTGGCCAACCACTGAGAGTTGGACAACTGTCTCCTCACCCTGTCAGCGACCTTCTCCCACCCATAATTCGTTGTTTAGTTCCACATACATTGCAGCTGGAGGTAAGGCCTCTTGGTATTGTCTGATAGAGGAGAACTCGGCTGTATGGAGCTGTGGGTGTGGCGCAGGTGGTAGACTGCTTGTTGGGTTGCATGAAGCCCTGGGTTCAATCCCCAGCAGTGCACAAACTGGGCTGGTCACACAGTGCTTAGACCCGAGATCCACACTCAGCTACATGGCGAGTTGAAGGCCAGTGGTTGGGGGAGGGTGCGGATGACGGGGGGGGGGGGGGGAGGGGGGTCCGCGGGGGGGGGGGTCGCGGGGGCTGGTGTTGGAAGAGAAAGGAAGGAAGGAAGGAAGGAAGGAAGGAAGGAAGGAAGGAAGGAACAGGGGAGGTAAGTTGGAATAGGTGGGGGTATGGAGCCCATCATCAAAGAAATTGATTTTGCTGGACATGATAGCACATAGCTAATGATGTGTTTATGAAAAGATAAAGAGGTATAAGATATGTTCTATGGGGATGTGGCAAGGTGTGGGGGAAGGGGTGCCACAGCAGGCCCATGCCAAGGCATTGCTTCCCCTGAGGACCAGCCACACGAAAGAATAGTAGAATAGAGTTTGTTTGGGGCATGGGGAGGAGAGTTAAGAGGGTGGTAGAGGAAGAGAACGGCAGAGAGAGAAGTAGAGAAGAATAGAGGGCGGCCATGACCTCATGGAGAGAAAGGGGAGAAATGGAGCAGCCCCTATTATAGTGGGCCAGGCCTATATGACTGTTGCCAGGTAACCGTGGGGCGGAGCCTACCTGGCTGTTGCCAGGCAACTGTGGGGGTGGAGTTTAGACAGAATGCTAACCTCTATGATGCCATCCCTCTTGAAGCTAAGGCGGAGGTTGGGTGGGGGGTAGTCTGGGTTGTATAAAGGGACCTTTCTCCAAAAGTACGAGGAGGAGTCACTCTCTGGACGTCAGCTGGCTGAGTTTTATTTGTGGGGCATGTCTGCGTTTTAAAAATTAAAACTTGTAAGAGACGGATTCTCAAGCAGAACCTCCGAGATTACTATCCTTTAGTAGTTCTAATCCATATGAAGAAAGCAAGGTGCTAGAATTAAAATGTAACAAAGTAGCGACATTGGAGCGGATCTGAATGACCTTGGGCAATGGTGTTTCGTCTTTCCCATCAGCTCACACGTGAGTGGCAGTTGCCTCTCTCTTAAGGTCACTGCGAAGACTTTGATTTACTATATGGGAAGCATATGGGTCCGAATCAAGTTCAGTTCCACCGTGAAAAGCGGCTCCTTCCTATTGGCTGAAACGATCCCACCCAGTCAGTAAAGGGCGTGGTGGGCGAGCGCGAGCACCTGAGTTCAGATTTACAGCCTTGAAAGATTTGGGCGCAGAGATGCACTTCCGTGCCCAGTGCTGGTGTGGCGAGAGAGCGAATGGTGGGAGACAGACCCAGTCCAGGAGCTCGGCAGCCAAACAGACCAGCCAGTCAGTGAACTCCGGGGTCAGCGGGATATATTACTTCAAGAAGGAAAGAAGACATACCACATAGACCTCTGGTGTCTACATGCGAGTTCATACGTGCACACTCATGCTTGTGTGAAAGCGCACGTGCACATGCTCTCTCTCTCTCTCTCTCTCTCTCACACACACACACACACACACACACGCACTTGTGCAGGGGGGATTAGCTTGTTTTTGTTCTCTTTTTTATTTTTTATTTTTTTATTTTTCTGGGTAACTGGCATCTATTCAGGGAGTGAAAGATAAGCCAAGAGTCGTGTACACCCTGTAAACCCAGCACTTAGGAGACAGAAGCAGGGATCAGTGTTCTGCCATCAGCCTAACATAACTCAGATAGCCTCAAAAAACAGACATCTAGGCCTGGCGGGGCCGGCTGTGATCTTGAGTGTTTGGAAATCGAAGGTGTGAAGATCAGGAGTTCAAGCCTGACCTCAGCTACATACTTTGTCTCAAAACAACAACAACAACAACAACAAAATAATAATAATAATAATAATAATAATAATCCGAAAGCTGGCCCTTGAAAAGAAAATTCAGGAGAAACCTCAACTCAAAGCCGTCGTGGGCTACACAGTGAGCCCAAAGCCATCCAGGTTTCATGGCTTCAGGTGCCGCCTTAACAAGCAAATAAACAAATGGTTTTTCCTCTGTGCCCACTGTTTTAAGTAGTGCTCTGCGAATTGAATTACAGAGCTTATCACTTGTAAGGCTCATAACTCAGAGCCCTGATGCTTACAAACAGCACTTAAAAAAAGCAAAAACAAACAACAAACAAAAACCCGGATTCTCAAGTTAGAAATGGAAAGAATAAACCCTAACTTCAGACCCCAGACAGACACCTCCACAGGCACGGTGTTGTCTTGGAATTATTTTGGATTCTTTAATCAGGTGTCACCGATGCCACACTGTCATTACAGCCAGCTCTGTAAAAATAAACTCTGAGTCCCCAGCATGCTGGCTGCAGGGGGCATGGTGGCATCTTTGCTGGCACTGGCCTCTCCGAGATCGCTCTGAGTGTTCGCTCTGGTAATTGGACATTCTTCTGCCTCCCCGGGGAATGTGTCCGCCTCACCCGGCACCTCTCCTCCCATGCTGCTTCGTAACTCCAGCCTCCATTACTGAAGAAAAACATTCAATTAGTCCCAGTCAAGAATAGAAAATGACTTGGGATTCCGGCTCTGCGCAGCTGTGTCTGTGTTGGGGAAGATTTTCATTGACCTCATACAATTCTTCTGAGAATAATGCTATTGAAAGGTCAACTTGTACATCCCGGGGTCTTGTGACTTGTGCCTTTAATTCCAGCATTCAAGAGGCTCAGGCAGACAGGCTCTGTGAGTTCGAGGCCAGCCTGGTCTACATAGTGCGTTCGACAACAGCCTGGGCTACATGGGGAAACCGGTCTCAAAAACAACCGCTTCCTTGGGAGGCAGAGGCAGGCAGATTTCTGAGTTCGAGGCCAGCCTGGAGTACAGAGTGAGTTCCAGGACAGCCAGGGCTACACAGAGAAACCCTATCTTGAAAAACAAAACAAAACAAAACAAAAAAAACAAAAACAAACAAACAAAAAAACTTCCTTAGCCTCGACTAATTAGCCTGATGCTGGTTTCTTTGGAGGCAGGACACTTAATATTAGTAAATACTAGCTTCATTATTATTATTATTATCATTATTATTATTATTATTATTATTAAATTTGAAACCAAATCACCTCTGAAATTTACAAGTTACATCGACAGGTGTCCAGCGTTCTGTTTCCCCTCCGGGGCGGGGCGTGTGATCTCTCCCTGACTCTTGGCTTCCAGCAGGAATTCTCCCTCCACTTTGAGTTTTGTTCCGCACGAATGTGAGCTGTTTAAAGCTGTTTGCACTTGTAGCCCAGAGGCTCTGGTTCCCAGAGCGACGGCTTCTCATCCACACTGTCTTATCTCGGCCCCAGCTCGGGAAGGGAGACACTAGCGCTGCCAGTGGGCGGGCTCTGCGGCGCGGCAGGCACGTGTATTTGCTTTGCGTGGACTGTTAGGACACGCTGCGGGCCAGGCTCATGTTCCTGGAGTGCCCGGAGCGGCTTCGCTAATCTGTCAGTATAGTATGTTCTCGTGGATAAATATAGACAGACGGGGCACTCTGTGAGTTACAGCTCACTGTCTACTGTGCAGCTGGTGTGAGCAGCCCGCCCTGGAGGGAAGGCCCGCTTTAGTTTTAGTCTACTGTAGGCTTTTTCTCGTCTGATGGAAAACACACCTTGGACCTTATGGTAGCCATGAGCAGCGGGACCATGGGACCCATCCTTACACTTCTTGGCTTTGAAACGTAGTCTGTGTTGCTAGTCTGGGGCCGTTTGGATTTCACTTCAGGCCCATGGAGATTACAACGGCTTGTTGGAGAAGATCCTGTGTGATCAGCCTCATCAAAGGCCTGGGTAGGTTTGAAGGGCTGTTCTGTGGGGTGCTGGGAAGTTTTCAAACCTGGAGCAGGAGACTTCTCCTCTTCATCTTGGGGGTTGGGGTTGGGGGTGGGGGCTGGAGCAGGGGTGGGGGAGGGGAGCCTTTGCCTCCAGGCATAGGGACTGACTTAGAAGGAGGCTGTTCAGACAGGAGCCAAAGCCTCTCGGGCCTTCTGTTTGGGTCTGTAACATCTCAGGAGTAAGAGATCTACTTTTGTATGGCTCCAGGGACAAGCAGCTGGGTGTGATGGGTTTTTTTTTTTCTGTACACACAAATGACACTAAGAAATTTTACATGGCTGTGCTGGAAAGTGGCTGACTCCAAGGGAACAGCTTATAAGTACTTGGAAAGGGTTGATGCGACAGAATTTGATATTTCAGTATAAGCTTGATATATTCTAATTACTTGTGTAAATCCCCCTGATTTGTTATAAATGTGGAAAGGGCCCTAAATTTAGCATGTTTCCTGTGCTTTTTTGACTTAGCCTTCTCCAACACTTAAAACATAAAGTGCTTTTCTTTTCTTTTCTCTTCCTTTGCTTTTTTGTTAGTGAATTTAAAATCATAATTTGTATTGGTCAACAATAAATAGGTCCAGACTGCATGCCAACCATTCCTTGTCAGATATGCTCTCTCTAGATTGGGTTTTAAAAGTGTATATATATATATATATATATATATACACACATATATGTGTGTGTGTGTGTGTGTGTGTGCACCACACATGGGCTTGGTGCCTGGGGAGATCAGAAGAGAGCACCTGATCCCCTGGAACTGGAGTGAGCCTCCACGTGGGTGCTGGGACCTGAACCTGGGTCCTCTGAAAAAGCAGCAGCCAGCTCTCTTAGCTACTGAGCCATCTCTCCAACTCTAAGAGCCTTTTAAAAAAATACATTTATTGCTTTATTTGTCTCTCTGTGTATGTGTGAGTGTGTCTGTGTGTGTGTGTGTGTGTGTGTGAGAGAGAGAGAGAGAGAGAGAGAGAGAGAGAGAGAGAGAGAAAACATGTGCATACATGTGTACTCGTGGTGTAGATGCCGGAGGACAATATGTGGGGATAATTCTTTCCTTCCATGATGTGGATCCCAGGAGTTGAACCCAGATCATCAGGCTTGATGTCGGGCACTTTGATACGATAAACCATCTTCTAGGCTTCCTGGACCAAAAACTTAAACATCATATAACTGTTCCAAAAGATTAATGAGCTTCAGCTCCCATGACAAAGTTAATTGCCTGCGTCCAGGATAGTGTCTGTTTAACTCTCTCTTGGTGGCAGGAAAAGCTAATTTGTAAATGGGAAACCCTTAGCACATTGCGCTAATGGTGGAGACATGGTTTCTTTATTAAAAACAACTTATGAAAGACTTGAGAGACTGAATGACTTGTTAATTATTCTACAATACCATCTATCCTGACACTGTTAGATACCCGGATATGACGAGAACGTATCTATTTCTAGGAATAAAATCTCCTCTAGGCATTCCTCGGCCTCTTCATTTTGTGGTCTCCGGAGTATGAATCAGGGAAGTTTTTCCTTTGAACATTTTGTCAATATATGATAAATACATAAGTTAAGGGATAAACTTCACAATTTGGGGTATTTTAATTGAAAAAATAAAACCCTCTGAGACACTACGTCTTGACAGGGCTCGTGTGAAATGCTTGGCATTCCTATGGGGTGGCTTCCTGGTTGGACTGCAGACGCTCGCGCTCTACCAGGGCAGCTCTTAATGGTCTCCCTGGATTCCTCCTCCTTTGCTCCTCACCCCTCGTCTTGCCACGCCTGTCTAGCTTTCTTCCCTTCCGTCTGTCTGTCTTCCTTTCTTTTTTCTTTCTTGGTTTTGTTGTTGTTGTTGTTGTTGTTTTGGTTTTGGCTGTAGTCCTGGCTTGTTGAGGTAAAGGTTTCACACTGTAGCCCGTGCTAGCCTGGAACTCACTCTGTACCCCAGGCTGACTTCAAACTCATAGCAATCCTCCTGCAGGCTGACTTCAAACTCATAGCAATCCTCCTGCAGGCTGACTTCAAACTCATAGCAATCCTCCTGCCGCAGTTCAAAGATGGCAAGCATGAGCTACCATGCCCAACATTTTGGGGTTTTTGGTGGAAGCAGAATCTCACTATGTAACTCATCTTGGCCTCAAACTCTCCAACCTCCTGCCTCAGCTTTTGGATTGCTGGTCTTACATGTATGTGTCACCATGCCAAGCTCAATTGTCTTTCTTCTCATAATATATAAAATCTCCTTTTAGAAGGGCTCAGTATCAACAAATCCACCTCAGTGGCTTAATAGATTTAGGTCCATCTTAGGTTATAAATGTTTATTAGGCTGCATTAAATGAATCTGACAGTCATTGAAACATTAAAAAAAAGTAATGTATAATTAATAGAGCCTAAAATGTTTTTAAATTACTTATTTTTATTATATATATGAATATTTTGCCTGCATGTATAAGTATGTACCACATGTGTACAGTGCCCGTAGAGAAAAAAAAATCATATGAACCAAATATTTCTTAAATATTTCAATGTTGATAAGAACAAAACACTAACCAGCCCATAATGATCAGCAATGGACCCCCTGGAACTTAAGTTACAGATGTTCTGAACCATCATCGTATGGATACTGGGAAACAAACGTAGGTCCTCTGGAAGAGCAGCCAGTACTCCTAACCACTGAGCCATCTCCCCAGCTTCTATTGTAACCAATGCAATGGAAACCAAATTCATCTATGAAAAACTTCTATGTAAATTTAGATTTTGTGATCATATCTATTATACAGTGTACAAATACCTTTCTCCAATACATCTGCATATGCATGTTATTGCATACCTAGGTGTGTTTCTATAACATATACTGCAATGCACATTGTAATGTGTGTTATACCTGTACACATTTTCTTAAAGTTTTATTAATTTTATTATATGTGAGTACACTGTAGCTGTCTTCAGACACACCAGAAGAGGGCATCAGATCCCATTACAGATGGTTGTGAGCTACCATGTGGTTGCTGGGATTTGAACTCAGGACCTTTGGAAGAGTAGTCAGTGCTTTTAACCACTGAGCCATCTCATCAGCTCCACCTGTACACAATTATATACTTAAATAGCACACATTCTATTAGTATAGCCACTACAATACCTTTGATTTACAGCCTTTGCCAAAACATGGCAGCTGTGGACATATTCGGTGTAGATTCACAGACAGCGTGTGCACAGTCTTTGTGTGTTTATATAATGTACCACAGACAGCATGTGCACAGTCTCTAGGTGTTTATATAATGTCCCACTGATGATTCTTCTCTTGCCCTTGAAGCTTGACTTATGAGCCTAACAGATCGTTCTGAAAGCTACTTAGTCATTCTGGCAGGCCTCGGATAACTGTCTGTGGTTGGCTCTGGTCTTCTAGACTAGCACCTGCAGCACAAACCCATTCTACACAGACCTAGAACACACATGCGCCTGCCTATAGACACAGCCAAAGCCAACAGCAAGCAGAACGCCGCCTGCCACTCTTAAACTTTCCATTCTGTTTCATCAAAGTTAAAATGAGCTAGGCGTGCCTCGGTGGCCCTGTTCCTAGGTAATGGGCCACAACCTGCGCCTTCAAGGATTCAGTAAGTCAGGCATACCCAACGCACTACGGATTTTACTCTCCACTGCAATTACAGGCCGTACATTATGTGCATGCATTATTTTACTCCTGGGCACCCTGGTGTTTGATGTATAAAAGTACTGTGCGGCTGTAGGACTGGCTCTTCTGGTCCTGAGGGGAGCCTCGTAAGGTTGAATGTAGGCTGTCCGGCTGGAGTAATTCACGACCTTGTGCCTATCAGTGCTCCTCTGGCACTTAATGAGCTAAATCACCCCCGGATGTGGAGCATTAAAGCCTCGGACTGTGCCACAAAGTGGGGACATGAAGGGAATAAAATTCCTCACCCCGTGGCTCTGAAACATAGTCAGGAGGGCAGGAAAAAAAATATGCTTCCTGCATCAGGTGGCAGCAATCACGGTGGAATGAGGAATACCAAGGAGCGATTCGCCAGAACAGCCCCTTGTAAACCCAGCAGAGCGCTGGAGAAACAACCGGAACCTGTCCTGTCCCATCGTATAATTCCTATGACCCCCATTCTACTCACCCAGAAGCCCCCTTCATGGTATCGATCACTAGTTAGTCCTGGTTCTCAGTATCAGTGTCTTCAGTCCAGAGTGCTAACAATCCCCAGTCGCAGATGTGTTTCCCCGTCGGGCCCATTGCAGCTGTCTGGCCAGCACTAAGCTCTGTGTAGCCATATGTCTATGTGCACTTATGTGCCTGCCTGTCTCCCAGCATGCTTTGGGCTATGTGAGAGCGAGGGCCACTCCTGGCTCGCTCCCCATTGGATAGGGTAGCGTGTGGAGTAGAGTGGGCATTAAGGAAACATTTGATGAATGAATGAATGGACACATGAGCGAACGGATGGTCTCCTAAAGTCGGGCCCTCCTACGCTGGCGTTTCAGACCGACCGTGAGGTCTTGCAGCATCCAGCGCTTGCAGGTATGAATTCTTACACTTTGAACCTGTAGACTTTCCAGAGTGTCTTGTGCACACGGGGGGGGGGGGGGGAGCCTTGATAACTTTACTAGTATTCGGAGACAAAGGATATTCCTGTAAGGAAACCATAGTGGAGCGAGAGTGTGGTAAGAAATGGCTGAGTGACACCCCACCCTCTTTGCGTGTGCATGTCTTTCCGTGTGAATGCTCCCATACCACAGTACTCAGGGCAGTTTGGGTTATGCAGCACACTGGAGGAGCTGAACCCTTAGTGAGCTGGTCTGAATTTCAGGGTCCAGTTTTATTTTTTTATTTAACAAGTTTGTTGGCTCTAACATAGAATCCCTCAGTTATTGGTATTATAAAACATAGGACAGATTTTAAAAGTGAGTCATATTATATATATATATTATATATATATATGTATATATATATATGTATATATATACGCATATATGTACATATGTATATGTATATATATGCGTATATATATCTTGAAATCGTCTTGGAACACACTCTGTAGACCAGGCTGGGCTCAAACTCAGAGATCTGCCTGTCTCTGCCTCTCGGGTGCTGGGATTAAAGGTGTGCACCACCATTGTCCTGCCTTTTTTTTTTTTTTTAAACAGGTTATTGCTATGCAGCTCAGGAGGCTGTAAAACACACTGTGTAGCCCAGGCTAGCCTGGAACTGACTATAGTTCAGTCTCATACCAGACATTTTATAATCCTTGCACCTCAGCCTGTTGAATGTTGGTATTACATGAATACCCCTTATGTCTTCCTGTTCCTGTGGTTTCTTTGTTTCATTTTGTTGTATTTTGTAAACCATTTTATTATGAAATGCTTATACCAATTTAAAAGAGAAATAATTGTATAATATACAATTGTCATCACAAAGTATCGTCATACTCTGGTCTGACAATTATCAAGATGTAGTCATGTAAGTTTATTTAGGGCCTTGTTTTTCTTTACTAAAGTATTTTGAATCAAATGTAAGCATCGCCTGGCATGGTGGCGCACGCCTGTAATCCCAGCACTTTGGAGGCAGAGGCAGGTAGATTTCTGAGTTCAAGGCCAGCCTGGTCTACAGAGTGAGTTCCAGGATAGTCAGGGCTACACAGAGAAACCCTGTCTCGAAAAACCAAAAAACCAAAAAACCAAAAAAACAAAAAACAAACAAACAAACAAACAAAAAAAACAAATGTAAGCATCATTTCGCCGAAGCCCTTTAAGTATCCATTCTAGAAAACACAGATATTTTCTTAGCTACCCATAATGCTATGATTGTGTCTAGCAAGGTTACCCACAATGTTTTGCTGTCACCTAACACATCTCATATTCATATTTTTCTTACCATTAGTGTATTTTCTGACAGACAGTTTGGTTGAATGTGGACTTAGACCAAATCCACATTCACTTGGTTACAAATCTTGAGTCTCCTGTGAACCCTCCTGTGTTTCTTGTTTGTTGACTCAGAGAGACTGGCACACTCTAGAGAGTGACCCTGATTCTGCAGGATCTCTCTGCTTTCCTTTGGTGACATCGGGCTTGTGCCTGCATCCCGTTACCCCTTGTATGGTTACTATCTCTAGTGCTTCTCATCCTTGATGAATCCACAGTTCCCTCTGTGCTGTAACGGCAGAGTCATGCCTGCTCTCCGACTGAGCAGCTGAAGATTCTAGTATCCTCCCCGGGTCACACAGCCAACAGTGGTCAATGTTTGGGTACAAGGATTCTAACCAGCGTCCTTCCAAAGTAGAGAATGCTAAGGAAGTACTGTGAGACAGTAATCTAAATATACTTCTTAAGCACCTTGATCACGATGTCACTGAGCTAGGAAAATAACGTGTCTATTCTCTTTAGGAAGCAAAGGGAATATGGCAGGATTGCAGTCTAAGCCACAGATCCCGGTGGGTGCCTGCCTGGTTCCTATGCTCGGTTTGTCCTTCCTGCATGTGTGATGACATCTTTTCATGTGTGTTGTCCTACACAGCAGCATCAGATCAGCGTTTGCTCCCTTTGCCCGATAAGTCAGGTCATTCATGGGCTTGCTACGCAAGACCTAACTCTAATGGGGAAAATGTAAAGCCTCCATTTTATGCAACCAATTTAAGAGTTTAAATTGGGGCTGTAGAGATGGCTCAGCAGTTAAGAGCACCAACTGCTCTTCTGGAGGTCATGAGTTCAGATCCCAGCAACCACATGGTGGCTCACGACCATCCCAAACGAGATACAAATAAAGAATCTATGGGCCGGAGTGAGCGGTAGCCAGAGCGAGCCAGGGCCCTGAGCGAGCAGGGGCCAGAGCAAGCGGTATCCAGAGCTTGCAGGGGCCAGAGCTAGCCAGGGCCCTGAGTGAGCAGGGGCCAGAGCGAGCAGGGGCCAGAGCGAGCGGTATCCAAAGCTTGCAGGGGCCAGAGCGAGCAATATCCGGAGCTTGCAGGGGCCGGAGCTAGAGGGAGAAAGGGAAGGGGGAAAGGATTCCAAGTTGATCAGTACACTCTGATGATCTGATCCACTCAGATCCTTTGTTGTGATGTTGGATGACGTCACATCAACAAATAGAAAATAACCACAAATTTTCAGTTGATGGTGCCAGGGACATTGCTGAGTGCTTACAATAAAAATGAGATGGTGCCCCACAACCATCTGTAATGGGATCTAATGCCCTCTTCTAGTGTGTCTGAGGACAGCAACAGTGTATTCATATACATAAAATAAATAGATCTTGGTCATGATGTTTGTGCAGGAATAGAAACCCTGACTAAGACATTAAGATAAAAATATATTCCTACATTAAAAAATGTCAATACTGTGTGGTATGTTTTAAAATAAATTTTATTAGTTTAATAAAAAATAAAAAATAAAAATGAGATGGTGTGTGGTGTCCGTTATCCGTTACTCATGATGCAGAAGCAGATGGATCTCTCAGAGGCCAACCTGCTCTACAGAGTGAGTTCCAGGACAGCCAAGGCTAAACAGAGAAACCCTATCTTAAAAACAAACAAACAAACAAAAAACAAAGCAAACATGTAAACAGACAGAAAAAGACATTCCTGTGTTAAGGACTCTCCGGCCACTAGGTGATGGCACAACCTGACCATATGTAGGGATGGACCATGGGAAGACAGTGGAGAGATGTGGGGGCGGAGATGCCCAACAGATCCCACACGGCCCAAACGCTCTTCCCTCAGCCTAACAGGACTTTCCCATCCATCTGGGTCAGAACCTCTCTGTCCCCTCTGACCTGGGCCAGACACCCACCATCGGTACCGTCTGCCTTCTGGTAGCCCAGAGCAGAGATGTTCCTGGGAAGGTTGGGGTATTGGCAAAGCTTTCTTCTGTAGCTCCTGTTAATTCAAGAGAAGGTAACTGTTAAGTTTTTATTATGGAAGTTTAAAAAAGTGATTCCTTTTATATATATATTCCTTATATATATTTTTCCATATATGTGTATATATGTGTGTATGTGCACTTTGCCTGAATGTATGTATATGTACCGTGTGTGCAGTGCCCATGGAGACCAGGCAGGTGGCATTGGATCCCCTGGAACTGGAGTTACAGATGCTTGTGAGTTGCCATGTGTTTGCTGGGAATTGAACCCCAGTCTTCCAGAAGAACAGCTGTCTGTTAATGCTGAACCACCTCTCCACCCCAGCCTTCCTAGCAGAGTCTGGCCCAGGTAAAAGCCAGGTGTAGTGACAGACACCTGTAACCCAGCACCTGAAGCAGAGGCAAGAGAATCAGGAGTTCAAGGCCAGCCAGGGCCATGAGTCTAGCCTGGGCTATATGAGGGGTCGCAGGAGGAAGAACAAATCTGGAAAGGACACCTGAAAGAGCCCTTTGTCAGTTCTCTTGCAGAGAAGGAGGAAGTTGAAAATCAGGATTATCCTGCCTCCCGAAGGTTATTTGATCTCCTCGGAGCTAGAAGGGACCTTGAAATGTCACTGTAACCTCATCTTCCCCTGCTGGCAGGTCTTGGCAGCCTTTCCTTCAGGCTCTGGTGACAGTGCCTGCTTTGAAAACCAGGGGGAAGTCTGTGTAATTGCATCTTAGTGGGTGACAGACAGCTAGAAGAGCGGCCACAGAGGCGTTACAGTCATTTTCCTCGGATAAGCTACTGGAGGGACGGCAGCGAGGAAACAGGCTTGGTGCTGACTCTCCTGGGTTGAACGCCCTTGTTCCCGGAGTGACTAGAGGCAGGAATGGATTTGTAAGGACACGGATGGAAGGAGCTACGTGCCCTCAGTGTCTCTCAGGAGTGTAATGTCTTCAGTCACGCTCTGACGTGTGCCACTGGTCAGGCTTCCGACGCCCGCTAGATCCTCTGTGCACAGTTCTCAGTGCATAGTGTCCCTGAGGCCATGCACCCTAGCAAAGCGGTCTCCATTGACCAGAAGACGCATGAGGCTGTCAGAAACTGCCTTACACCCTAAGTAAGAAAGCTCATCCTCCAAATCACTCCTTTTTTTTTAAATCATCTTCTGAAGTTGCAACCCTGCTCATGCCAGAGCAGAGCAAGCTTGCCTGGTCCGCTTTCAGCACGAGCAGCAGCTGCTGCTGAAGTTACGAAGGGCCCTGTTGGTCTGGGGTTGGGTTTTTACCAGGGCCACCTCTTATGTCCCTCTAACATAGGAATGATTGTTCTGTTATGGCATCTGTTAGCACACTCAATCATATGCTGTGAACATGATGATCCCAGGGTCCTCTGGGGTGTCAGCATGGATCTTGGATTAGATTTAGCCAGACTGGAGGTTCCCCCAGCACACTGCCCCTTGGAGGTTAAAATATGTAATAATGTGATTGTCAGCAGGTGGAAGTATATGGTTATTGCACATACACTTATTAAACACATCTGTGTATGCTAGGGGTGTATGTGTTTCTGTGTGTGTGTGTGTGTGTGTGTGTGTGTGTGTGTGTGGTATAGGAGGATGAGGAGGAAAAGGAGGAAGAAGAGGAGAAGGAAGAGGAGGAGGAGGAGGAAAAGGAGGACGAGGACTAGTAGTAGGCTTGTGATCCTCCCACCTCAATCACCCAAGTGCTAGAATCATAGCGATGCACTATCACGCCCAACTTGGGACTTTGGCTTTTGCAAGCAATTGGCCGAGCTGAGAACGCAACCAACTATCTCTAATTTTAGGGTTTGGTCTGATAAAAAATACTGGTTGGTTTTACAAGACAAGATGAGACTCCTGTCTGTTAATCATATAAGTAATGAATACTATTACACTCCAGACTGGTGACCCAATAAGGCAACTGTGGGGGACAGAGAGTCGCCCCAGAAGCCAAGAGCGCTGGCTGCTCTTGCAGAGCCCAGGATCCAGTTCCCAGCCTCCTACGTGGGGGCTCCCAACTGTCTGTAACTTCAGTTTTAGGGGATCCGATGTCTTCCTCTGGCCTCCACATGCACCTGTACACACATATCTATACATTAAAAAAAAACTGTTTTGAAAAGAGGAGGAAGCAAAAGATATACTAAATGTTTTAAAGACCCAAGGAAAAAAAAGACTAAGTGACGTGGAAGCTTCTAGAACGTGCACGCCGCTCCCGAGGGCTCTGCTCTGCGGCCTTAGCACAGTCCACTTCCCTCTCTGAATGTTTCTGATCTTATTTGCACAAAGGAGACTGTTGCCTTCTAGCATTGTGGTAAGGATTAAGAGTTGCTGGTATCCAAGAGGTCTCTTGTGGACCCCTAAGTGTGCAGGAACAGTGTTTAAATGACTGGGAAGCTCAGAGTAGAGGAACACATTGATTCCGGAGGTCTCGGAGCCGGCCCTGGGTACTCTGCAGGAACTGCCAGTGCTCCCACTTTACCTGACTCCCAGAGCTTCTGCTCCTTTTGAGAAGTTGCAGTACCTTTCAACTTTCTGTTTCCTAAGCTCCCTCATAAATATGACAGCAGACTGTTTATTATTGCCCTCACGCCCTGTGGCACATTCTCCATGGCAGCGGCATCGTTCTCAGCTGCGTTTTATGTGACGTTCCTGCAATGCTGGTAAAGTGAGCCTTAGGGAACAACGAGACTCGGCTTCGGAGGGCGTCTTAGTTCTGAAGAACAGTCTCTGAAAGTCAACAAGGCACCGAGAACCAACAGAGAGAAGATGTTCAGGGCTGGAAAGATAGCTCAGTGGTTAGGAACACTGACTGCTCTAGGTCCTGAGTTCAATTCCCAACAACCACATGGTGGCTCACAACCATCTGTAATGGGATCTTCTGGTGTGTCTGAAGACAGCTACAGTGTACTCATATACATACATACATACATATATACATACATCTTGAAAGAAAGAAAGGAGGGAAGGAAGGAGAGAGAAAGGGGGAGGGAGGGAGGGAGGGAGGGAGAGAGAGAGAGAGAGAGAGAGAGAGAGAGAGAGAGAGAGAGAGAGCCCTCCAAGCATGACAGATTCCTGAACACATAGATTCCTTAGTTGAAAAATAAGGTCCACTGTCTCTAGGAGCAGGTGGGTTAGTTAGCCTACCATGTCTAAGTGACCCTACTTAAGAGGGTTGCTGGCTACCTGTCATGGTAAGGATACTGAGGGTGGGTATTTTAGTTCAAATCCTCAGTATCACTTCTGGAAGTGGAGCATTTGTAAGCAGCACCCAGTTCTTTGAAAAGCTGGTTGTGTGCTATGTCCATCTTTGCAACTGGATGGAAAACCAGGGGAACTGGCCCTCTTTTCAAGGCATGTACTTTGTGAATCAAGGAAGAGGCACCCTGTAATTGTTGGACATTTGACTTCTATCTTCACAGGCCGCTACAACCTGTTTCCCTTGAAATGGGTGCACAGATACAGAGCAGTGCACAGGGGCGGATTGGAAGAGCAGATCTTAGACACACGTACAAACATGCCTGGCCTCCATCCCTGTCTTAGCCCGAGTCCCAGCATCTCAGGCTGCCTCGCGTCAAGCCTAGAAAGAGGCTTTTGGCCAAAGGGGCCTTGCTTCAGTTTCTCTTTCAATTTTGAACTTGTCATCTGATTTTGTGTGTGTGTATGTGTGTGTGTGTGTGTGTGTGTGTGTGTGTGTGTACCTGTGTATGTCTGTGTGTATATGTTTGTGTGTGTCTGTGTATATGTATGTGTATCTATGTATGTATCTGTGTGTACCTGTGTGTCTGTATGTGTGGGTATGTTTGTGTGTCTGTGTGTCTGTGTATCTGTATGTGTGTCTGTGTGTCTGTGTGTGTGGCGAATCTGCTTTGTCACAAAGGTGGTACAACAAGGAAGAAACACTGGCCCTCTTCATCAATAGTTCTCAGCACCTAGACCAGGGCCTGACGCCTAGATGCCCACTGAGCGCTGGGCAGTGGAGTCTGCGAGTGAGTGAGGAGGAAGCGCTTGTGTCCAGTGAGAAACGGAATTTAGTTATGGAAAAATCTAACCAGGGACTGGGCCGCTTGCCTGCCATTCCGCTGCACGCTCAGCTCCTGGAGGTCACTCGGGAGGGCAGAGAGGCTGCCCTCCCTTCTTCACAGCGTCATTATAACTGCAGCTGAGTTCTGATCCTAGAGGGCTGCTGCAGTGGTCCTGGGAATGCTGGTAAAGCAGGCAGGAAGATCCTTGAGGCTATCCTGGGCTACACATGTTGTCTCCAGAAGTCGAGGAGAGGAGAGGGCAGAAGAGAAGATTGCACCAAAGTTAGAAACTCAGCAACAGGGTTTTTCTTTCACTTCTGTTTTCTTCTTTCTTTTTGGACTAATGAAATTAGCAACGTGTGGATTAAAAGCAAGCGAGTGCCCAGGGGAAGGAAGAGCTGGTGATTTTAGCTTTGGTATGATTAGATAAGGGCAGTCTTTATGCTGTCATTCTTGAGGGTGTTTTTGGTTGTGTTCATTTGTTGTTGTCTGAGATAGGATGTTGTATAGCCTGGGCTCAAACTTTCTTCTTTCTGCTTCCCTTTCCTAAGTGTTGGGATTACAGTTGTGTACCACCAGGCTTATCCTAGGAAGGAGCCAGCATCCATTTTGATGGCCAAGCTGTGCAAACGTCCTGATTCTCAAATGCATGGTTCCCCAGGGGGGAGTGGTTTCACTAAGAGCTTCCTGGTTGAGCTTCTTCCTGAGGATGATATCGATGGCAGAGGCTAGTACTGGTTGGATGACGGTGAGATAAAGCAGGCTTTCTGAAACCAGGGAGTGGATTCGCCTTTGCTGTGTCACCATCTCTCTCTGCTGGACCATGCGAACCCAGAGCCATCATTGAACCAGGGACTGCTTCCCCCTTCCCTCTCTGCTTCCACTCAGGGGTGCTTGGCATGACGCATGGCCGAACTCTACATACAAAGACATCAGATTGGAAGTACAGGCGGATACTCTTTAAAAAGGACAGCTGTGGATGGGTTCTTTGGGCTTATAAATGGAGAGTTTGTACAATGGGTATTCTGGTGCCTGGATCTCAGCTATCTGTGACTTTGCCAGGGGTGTGCCAGGGGTCACTGTCCTGAGCGTCTCCTCACTATCATTGTGAGTTTAGTCCCAGGATCTTGTGATCTCGGGATCTTATGTCATCACAGTTGCTGCTGGGCCGGAGAAATGCATTCAGCCCCGGGAGACACCAGGATAATAAAGCATTGTTTCCCAAGGCAGGTTTTAGGTTGACATTCAGTTCTCTGGTTCTGAAGCGCAGTGACCTTGATACAGTAGGAAGATAGTGCAGATATGATGTCCCTCTGAGCTGGGGCAGTGCCCTACTTCCACCGTCCTCAGCACGGGAGGCCAGGCGGCCCTGAGCTGCAGAGACTTCCGACTTGGACTATTTGCCTGTGGAGTAAGCACTCTTGGTAGCCTGGTCGTCCTCCATTCCTGTCATCCTTTCCTTAACGCTGTACCTGATCACCTAAAACCACATGTTCCCTGTAAAGGCCGTATTTTACCCCTGTGCTAAGCTCACCTGATCTTCGTTTCTTCACAGGATAATTGACACCTGATTAGTATTTGGCTGGTGGATGCTAGATTTTTTTTCTCTTAGAAAAATCACAATTCTCTTAGATGGTCATGGTGACAGATTGCTGTGATCCCAAAATTTTGAGAGGCTAAGGCAGGAGGATTGGTTCCGAGTTTGAGGCCAGTGTGGACTATAGAGTAAGGCTCTTTTTTAAAAAGTAAATGAAAGCAGAAAGAGAGAGAGAGAGAGAGAGAGAGAGAGAGAGAGAGAGAAGGGAAGGGAAGGGAAGGGAAGGGAAGGGAAGGGAAGGGAAGGGAAGGGAAGGGAAGGGAAGGGAAGGGAAGGGAAGGGAAGGGAAGGGAAGGGAAGGAAAGGAAAGGAAAGGAAAGGAAAGGAAAGGAAAGGAAAGGAAAGGAAAGAAATAAGCACTCAACTTGTTGTCCTGTCTGACCTTGAACTCTGGGCTCAAATGAGCTTCTGCCTCAGCCTCGCCTGTAACTGGAGCTATAGGCTTATACCACCACAGTTAAATATTCTATACTCAGAATTCTACATGGCAAAATTCCATTAAAAACAGATATAGCATTTGCATTCATAAATAAAATTATTTTCAGTAACTGTCTGATGAACACACTTTTCCAAACATCTTAAGTGTTATACAATTTATCTCCTATATCCATGTGATGAAGAAACTTTTGGGATGGTGTATTTGATTGTAATGAAAATATTACGTGATCAAACTATTTAAGTTTTAATGCCATTTCTAAAGAATATGAGCAGGCTATGATTTGAAGCGCAACCTTTCTATGATTCAGTCTTACATTGATGATTTGCTAACATACACCATCTGAATATTTATGACTGTTTTTCATCCATTAAAATCCACTATTTCAGCTTCTCCAGTTGGCAACGGTTACATCAAGCCTCCAGTCCCACCTGCTTCAGGCACGCACAGGGAGAAAGGACCACCGGCCATGTTGCCGATCAATGTGGACCCAGACAGCAAGCCAGGAGAGTACGTCCTCAAGAGTTTGTTTGTGAACTTTACCACTCAGGCCGAGCGCAAGATTCGAATCATCATGGCAGAGCCTTTGGTGAGTATGAACCATGAAAAGACCTCTTCTTAAATCCATCTCTGTTCTGAACATGACTGGTACTCTAGATCCATGGGTCCCTGGTCTGTTGACCTAACCAAACTCAAATCAAAACATGGAGAGTGGGGGTTGGGGGGATATATGGCATATACTGAACCGGACATGAATCCCTGAATAATACAGTATCATAGCAATTATCCCTTAGCACTTATACTATAGAAGGGGTTATAAGCCACCTAGAGATGATTTTAAATTAGGAGGATATACATAAATGCTATGCAAACACTGTTATCTTGGTTTAGCTACCTATTGTGAAAGACACTATGACCAAAGGCAACTTGGGAAGGATTTATTTCATCTTACAGCTCCCAGTCCATCACTGGTAGAAGTCATAAGTGGACTTAAAAGCAGGAACACAGAGACAGGAACTGAAGCAGAGGACGTGGAGGATTGATACTTATTTGTTCAACCTTCTTTCAAATATAGCTATAAGGCATGTACATACTGTAGATATTTAGATAGATAGATAGATAGATAGATAGATAGATAGATACATAGATACATAGATACATAGACAGAAGACAGATATAGACATAAATAAATATTCATTGCTTGGAGTACTGTAACCCTTTTTGAAGGTCTTACTGTTAAAGATGAGACTCTCTATGTGGCTTTTTTTTTTTATGAGACCAAGACCCAGGCTGCTTCCCTTAAGCCCAGAAGACAGTTGGTAGGAAGGACTCATGTTTGTTTAGAAGCAAATGTTTTTAGGTGATGAAAGGGTTGGTATCCTCAAAGCTTCATCTGGAGGAACTCAGGAGAGCCAAGAGCTCTCCTGAAAACATGGGAAGCAAAGTACCATGGGTAAGATGGCTGCACACTGAGCACCATGGGTAAGATGGCTGCACACTGAGCACCATGGGTAGGATGGCTGCACACTGAACAGCATGGGTAAGATGGCTGCACACTGAGCACCATGGGTAAGATGGCTGCACACTGAGCACCATGGATAAGATGGCTGCACACTGAGCACCATGGGTAGGATAGCTGCACACTGAGCACCATGGGTAAGATGGCTGCACACTGAGCACCATGGGTAAGATGGCTGCACACTGAGCACCATGGGTAAGATGGCTGCACACTGAGCACCATGGGTAAGATGGCTGCACACTGAGCACCATGGGTAGGATGGCTGCACACTGAGCAGCATGGGTAAGATGGCTGCACACTGAGCACCATGGGTAAGATGGCTGCACACTGAGCACCATGGATAAGATGGCTGCACACTGAGCAGCATGGGTAAGATGGCTGCACACTGAGCACCATGGGTAAGATGGCTGCACACTGAGCACCGTGGGTAAGATGGCTGCACACTGAGCAGCATGGGTAAGATGGCTGCACACTGAGCACCATGGGTAAGATGGCTGCACACTGAGCACCATGGGTAAGATGGCTGCACACTGAGCACCATGGGTAGGATAGCTGCACACTGAGCACCATGGGTAAGATGGCTGCACACTGAGCACCATGGGTAAGATGGCTGCACACTGAGCACCATGGGTAGGATAGCTGCACACTGAGCACCATGGGTAAGATGGCTGCACACTGAGCACCATGGGTAAGATGGCTGCACACTGAGCACCATGGATAAGATGGCTGCACACTGAGCAGCATGGGTAAGATGGCTGCACACTGAGCACCATGGGTAAGATGGCTGCACACTGAGCACCGTGGGTAAGATGGCTGCACACTGAGCACCGTGGGTAAGATGGCTGCACACTGAGCACCATGGGTAAGATGGCTGCACACTGAGCAGGGTCTTCTGGAGCATGTGTTTTGTTTTCACTTTCTTCTGAAGTTAGAATATCACAACCCTGACCTCCTGGGGCTATTTCTTGTTTTATTTTTCTTCCAAACACTCTGGTTCAGTTTTGTTGTTGTTTTTAGACAGAGTCTCAGACTGGGTTTGTAACAAATCTGCCTTGAGCTCATGCTTCCATCTCTCCTTATGTACTGGCATTATTGGTATGCGCCATCATGCCCAGCTCTATTTAATACTTCAGTCAATTTGGTGTTATTTCTATTTCAAATATAGATTGACAGATGAAAGGTGTGGGATATAATCCTATCTAAAGACTTAGGGAGAGAAGAGAACCTTGTAGAAGGAGAAACAGAAGGAAGAAAAAGTAATTTTGATGATGCCCAAGGGAGTTACTGTAACGGTTCAATAGATGGTGAACAATAGAACCTGCACCATGGCACATTAAAGTTTAAAACTCTATAGATGACTTTTCAGTACCCAAAGAGCTATCCTCGGTGCAGGAAAAAAGATGGACACTAAAAATGTCCTGCAGAAATCAGATTTCAGTTTTGTTCTTCATTAATATCTTTATAAACATCTTTCAGTTGTTCAGCAGTATTTCTATTTGTACCCAAAAGATGCTCAAGTCAGAGTCATTAATATTGATGGAAAAGTCAATAATTTTATTCTATTTTCTAATGCTTTGTGGGGACATTCAGTTGCCTATATTCTTGTTCATTGTTATCGTTGTTTTATCTTTCTTGTGTGCTAAGCAAGCTAAGTGAGGTCATCTATGTTATTTTTATATTTTTAACTTATAGCATAAAAATCAAAGGAAGGGCTCACTGTTTCTCAGCTCATCATCTCTGATGATAGTTCAGCTGGGTATAGAATTCTGGGTGGAACTCATTTGTCCTCTAGACCTGGAGACTAGATCTTTGAAGCTCTGTTTCACTCAGTTGCCTCTGTGGTTCCTGTTGAAAAGTCTTCTTGTTCTATTTCTCTGTTTACTTTTATGAATTTCTCCTTACCTTTGGAACTCTGTGTTTTTATTACTCTGCATTTGCATGTAACTTTATTTTTATTTTTGTTTTTGAGACTCTTAAGCTTTGTGAATTCAGACTTATATCACTCATTCACTCATCAAGTCTGGAAAATATTTGACCCTTAATTTTCATTAATTAATTAATTTGAGATGAGGCTTTTCTGTTGCCCTGAGGGTTTTGGAACTCATTCTATAGACCAGACTGGCTTCAAACTCAGAGATCCATCTGCCTCTGCCTCTGCCTCTGAAGTGCTGGGATTAAATGCATATGCCAACACTGTCCAGCTCCTTGTACACATTTTTTACTGTCTTTATGTCATGTACCTTTTTACTGTTCTTCTTCCATTGCTAACACTTCACCTCTAATGCTTTCTGAGTAATTTCCACAGACCTACATTTTAGCTCATTAGTGTTTAAGGGAACTTGGGTTTTATCTGATATGTTACTTAATCCTCCTAAGCAGAATTTTTATTTTGGCAATTACAATTTTAATCCCTAGAAGTCCTGTTTATTTCTCTTTTAATATCTATTTAAAGGTTTCTGGGGCTTTGCTGTATTTTGTTCCCTACAGTCCCAGGTTTCTTTTATGTATTCAGTCATCTTAAGGGAATGATTTTTGTCCTCCTGTAAGTGACTGTGCTGTGATACTAATTTTCAAAGGTCCATGTTTGTGTTTGTTGTGCCTGGTAACTTTTGCCAATAAGGGATGTCCTCAATGTTTCGGAGGTGAGTTTACGTAAGTTCTTGTCTTTCCACTGTCCCACCATTGGGGGCTCAAGGCTTCTTTTGTTATCTTCTATAGACAGCAGAAATGCTTGAGACAGAGATCCCTCCCACGGGCAGCCTTGATGCCATCTCATCCCTGACCCTTTGTATGTCTCCTCAGCCCTGAGTTTTAGAAATCCGTGTGTTTCACTCAGCATTTCCAGATGTTACGAGGCAGCTCCGTGGTCCTCTTCATCCAGCTTCCTGCCCTTGGCATCTGTGGAAGTTTTGGTTTGCTCTCCAGGCTGATGAAAGTCAGAGTAAACATCTGTGTGTGCTAGCAGGAGTGCCTAGTGTGGGGCAGCATGTCCCCAAGGTGAAAAGTGACAGGGCAACATCTCTCTCTCCTCTGGTCCTGGCTGATGAGTCTTCCTAGGTGTACTTTTATCTCTTTCATCTTGTCTGAAACCCTCATTTCACATTCTTCTATCTCACATTCTTCTATCTCTTGATTTTGCCACAATCTGTCTTACTCGTACCATGCACCTGTATAAACCCATTTCTTGCCAGCCACGTGCAGTGAGGAAAATTCCACCAAATGTAATTCTCAGCTTCTTCTCCTCCAGCCTGTCTCTGAGACCCAACTCACATTTCCTCAACAAAAAGCTTCCTTTAATTTTTTTGCTGATGTGTCTGTAAAACTGTGTCCCTGTGGACACATATGCATTTGCATGTGCACCTCTCTCACTATCCCCCCCCACACACACACACCACACATACACTTTCTTATCCTTTCAGACGAGGTATTGCCCTCATTGAATTAGGATAATTCAGTGGAGTAGAATAGAGAATATTATAGTTCTTAAGATGGAAGTTGTTTTATGGGTCTTTTGTTTCTGTATTGGCATATCAGACTATACCATAAACTGCATTATCACGGGGGGGGGGTTGAATTTTCTGTCGAAAAAGCAGCAGGAACTTACTTCCAGCACCATGTTGGCCTGCACAATGCCATGCTTCGGCCATGACAATAATAAGCCTTTGTAAGAGTTGCCTTGGTCATGGTGTCTCCTCACAGTAGTGAAACCCCAAGACAGAGGACAACAAATAAAAGTTCACAACAGAAGACAAGGCCACCCTCTCACTGTGTTTCCAAGTACTTAGGTTTCCATGGATGCTTTCTGTTTGTGAGACAACATCCTGACCAAAAAATAAAAGAGTCTCTATTCAGGTTTGCAGATCTATAGAGAACATGGCAGCAGGCACTGGGACAGGCACCTGATAGAGTATCTCTTTGTCAACCACAAACATGAAACTGAGAGAGAGTGAATTGGAGGGGGGGCAGGGCAATAAACTGCCAAAGCCCGCCCACAATGGCCTACTTCCTCCAGCAAGGCTACAACTCCTTTTTTATTTTTCTTTTTTCTTTTTTTGGTTTTTCGAGACAGGGTTTCTCTGTGTAGCTTCGGCTGTCCTGGAACTCACTCTGTAGACCAGGCTGGCCTCGAACTCAGAAATCTGCCTGCCTCTGCCTCCCAGAGTGCTGAGATTACAGGCGTGCGCCACCACCGCCCGGCAAGGCTACAACTCCTAAACGTTTCAAAACCTTCTAAAACAGTGCCACCTACTGGAGACCAAGTGTTCAAACCCATGAGCCTGTGGGGAACATTTCTCATTTGAACCACCACTTATGTAAACATTGAGGACCATAGTAGTGTAACCAAGATATGAAGTGAGTCTAATAGTGATGGTTTTCAGAGAAGAACTGTCATCAAGGACTGAAGCTAGGTAGGCACAGAGACAGCAAGAAACAGCATAGTATCGTGTCATACTGAAAAGCCAGGCAGCCTACCATGGGAAAAGATGGGTTATTCCAGTAAGTCCAGAATTTCAAGAAATTTTCTATCTTCCCAGGCATTCTCTTTTGTCTGATCCCTCTCCTAAAGTCTGGCTGATGTTCAAGAAACTTAACTTTTCCATCACAAAAATGCAGGTGATTCACGCTTCAGCCAGGACCCACCATTGTCTCCTGTAAGGTGAGAACAGTCAGGCAGCCAGTTGTAGCCCTATTAAGCACAGTTATAGTCTTAATGTGTGCAATGAATGTTTTAACTCTTGCATTTCTGGAACTTTCCATTGTCTCTTTAAAGAACTGCAGCAGAAATTATTTGGGACCTCGGCAAATGCCTGGGCCTAGAACATCCAATATGAAGGAGAAATCTCAACTCACTTATTGAAAGAGTGTGAAAGAGTTTTTGGTCTTTGGAGACTCAAAAGCAGACAGCCCATGTAGTTTTCATCTTGCCCTTTAGCAGGGACCAAGATGGAGGAAGAGAGACAAGTCGCACGCACTTTCAGGATGAAAGATCTTGTGGAGGTGGGGTTTGTCTAAGCCAGGGTAACTTCCTCACATGATACTGGCTCAGACCTGGGCAGGGTCTTTCAGATACTGGCCCTGTGCCCAGTTGGGAGCTCAGGTATGGACTGGTGAAAGCTGTAATAATTCATTAAAATGTTAATTGTGTTACCATAAAGCTGGAATAGAGGTTTTAAAAAAATACAGCAAGACCTAGCTGGTTTGCTAACCTCCAAAGAAATAAACAAGACTAAACATAAACTAGAAGCAACACAAACTGTTTCCTTAAAGTAGGAGATCTTGGAAGAATCCAGCATACCAAACTGTTGCAACAGCCAGTGTGTGCTATGAAAGATGCCGTGCTTTAAGACCAAACCTGTATGAACTACGGTCATGACCAGTTGGCTTCGTGTAGGCCAAGCAGTTAGCTAATGATGGTATTACAGCACGTAAAGTTCCAGGTGCTGGAAGACGGGTCTGACATACCTCTGTCCCTTGCCTCCAGCTTATCTCCTGAGAGTTGATTTTAGAGATGGCATGGGGACAATTTGGTGTCTACCCGACATAAGCAGAATACAGTGCTAAAACCGAGACCACTGCTGGCAGTCTATATGGGACAACAGATTCCAGTTCTCATAAACCTTGATTATGGCTCTAAGCAGTGAATCCTCGGGCAAGTGAAAACACACCCACGATGATTTCCCTCATGACTTTAGAACCTCTCTGGTAAGAGGAACAGAGCCAGGTTGGGGATGTTTGCTATTTGTACTCGAAACAGACCTTTTCCATTTTTGGTTAGGGATGTGGTTCCATGACGGAATACTTGCCTAGTGTGTACAGTTCCCCCCATTCAGTCCCCAGTACCACGCCCACCCCAGATTAAAAGAACTGATCAGGGCTGGAGAGATGACTCAGCAGCCAAAAGCACTGACTAACCTTCTGGAAGACCAGGGTTACAGTCCCAGCACCCACTTGGTGTAACTCTAGTTCCTGAGGATTGCTGCATGAACATGGTACACAGACAGACAGACAGACACAGACACACACACACAGAGACACAGACACACACACATACACACACAGGCAAAACACCTATACATGTAAAATAAAGATAAATCTTCAAAGTAAAGAAATCAATCAAAAAATTATCAAGCAATCAGTCAAACAATAATTCTATAGACTAGTTTTACTTTCTATATAGTCCAGAGATTGGACATTTAGCTATTGTTCTACATTTTATCCTCAGACGGCCTATGTCCTCTCTGACTTTCAGATAATCGGGAACATCATATCTTCTCATCTGGAACCCTCTTAAATATTTAAGGAGTCTCTGAGTTGGGAAATCCTTCTGTACTGAGGGACAGGATTTTTTTAAAGATTTATTTTATGTGTGTGAGTACACTGTCTTCAGCCACACCAGAAGAGGACACCAGATCCCGTTACAGACGGTTGTGAGCCACCGTGTGGGTGCTGGGAATCGCTCAGGAAGAGCAGCCAGTGCTCTTAACCGCTGGGCCGCCTCTCCGGGCTGAGGGACAGGGTTTTTATATGCCAGATCCTAATGCAGTCTGTTGTGTTCGGCTGTGCTTAAAGCTTCACGGTCATTTCCCTGGTAAGTGTCAGGATAGGCAAGCCTGAAAGACGATTCTCCCGTACCACGGTACCCGTCGACCCTTCTGTGCTGAGAGAGCATTGTGTGTCTGTTGGCTGGGGATGTGTGAACAGCGGGGATAGGGCCTTCAGATCTCTGCACAGTGCTTTCAGATCTGCTTCCCTTCCTTTTGACCGAAACCCTCTTTAATCTGAGGCCGCTGCTGCTTTAGCGTGTCTGATAAAAGTTCACAGAGGATAACCTAGATAGAGCTCCCTGCTGAGGACAGTGACTGAAGGCAGGAGTGATGGTGTTCAGAAAAGAGACCGGAGGATGGCTAGCCATAAGGGGGATACTTACTTCATGCTTGACAAGGAATTGGCTTATTTTTCAGGTATAATTAAACCAGTCATTCCTGAACTAGCTGCTCAGTGGTGAGGCAGCTTTGGCTGGCGCTGCCCTTCCTTAATCTCACAAGCCATTCCCAGGGTACTTGTAGACCAGTAGTACTCAACCAGTGGGGTTGTGACACCACTGCAGGGGGTGGGGTGGGGTGGGGTGGAGGGTGTGTTTCATATCAGGTATCATATATATCAGACATTTACATTATGATTCATAACAATAGCAAAACTTACAGTCATGAAGTCATGAAGTAACTGAAAATTTTACATCTGGGGGGTCACCACAACTTGAGGAATGTATTCAAAGACCGCAGCATTAGGACGGTTGAGAACCGCTGCTGTAGACACAAAAATCACTCAGATCCAGAGCTTTAGTAGTGGCTGAAAGAGGAGATACCAGTTACGGAAAGGTTCCCCTGAGCGGCTGGTTGAGACGCTTCGAGGGCACGGAGCCGCTTTTCTCTGCCTGCCGCTAAACCTGAAGTTGGCTTTCATGCATGCAATCAAGCAGGTGAACACCATTTCTTTTGTGGCTCCCAAGTAAGACTTCTTATCTGTGAAATGGAATTTAATGCCCCACTGTAGTCTGATTGAAACATAAAAAATAACCCACGTGAAAAGTACCCTGGGAAAAAAGATCAAAGGGCTTTGTGTTCCAATTTAGTCTATTCAGTTCCTCCATGGGTGAGGCTATAATTTATTTTAACATTTTTAAAAGATTTTATTTATTATATATAAGTATACTGTAGTTGTCTTCAGATACACCAGAAGAGGGCATCAGATCTCAATTCAGATGTTTGTGAGCCACCTTGTGGTTGCTGGGATTTGAACTCAGGACCTCTGGAAGAGCAGTCAGTGCTCTTAACCACTGAGCCATCTCTCCAGCCCTTTTTTAACATTCTTATTGATTTCTTGAAATTTTCATACATGTGTGCAGTGTATGATCATCATATCCACCCCAGTTCCTTCTCTCCGCCTTCCACCAGGACCCCCTACCCGCTGCAAACTTATGTCCTTTTTTATAATCCACTGGGTTCTATTAGTGTCGCCCATACGCACATGAGTGTCAGGCTCAATTACCAGTGGCCACCCCTCTCAAATAAAACAGTGACTCTGACTCAGATGCCAAGAAAGCATCAAATGAGTGTGTGTGTGTGTGTGTGTGTGTGTGTGTGTGTGTGCATATGCATGTATAGACACACACACACACACACACCTATGATATCTCTATTCTACATGTGGGAGAAGTTATATTCAATGATGCTACCCAACTCCATTGACTTTAGTGCATATAACGCATCCCCTTGCATCTTTATAACTCATGTAAACAGTAAAACCCACTGTCTGTGAAAACCCAGGTTTTCTTTATCATCCTCTGTTGATTTTTTTTTGTTTTGTTTTGTTTTGTTTTTGTTTTTGTTTTTGTTTTTGTTTTTTTGGTTTTTCGAGACAGGGTTTCTCTGTATAGCCCTGGCTGTCCTGGAACTCACTCTGTAGACCAGGCTGGCCTCGAACTCAGAAATCCGCCTGCCTCTGCCTCCCAAGTGCTGGGATTACAGGCGTGCGCCACCACTGCCCGGCTCTGTTGATGTTTTTAATCCTGGCCCAGACCCTGGCCACATCAACTCAGGTGCATGGGAGTTTCTGCTGTACACTGGCCTAGATTCCTTCAACTATCTACCCGGGAGTATATCCATGAATCACACACTAATTCCATTTGTAGCTTTATGAAGAACCCCCATACTGTTTTTCTTCTGTGGCTACTCTATCCTCGAGCAGATGGGGGTGCGGCTCCTCATCCCCGCAGCGTCAGGGCCGTAAGTCCCTCTTCTTGATGACAACCATGCTGCCTGGGATGAGATGGAATTTCAGTGTTCTTTTGATTTGATTTTTCATCTCAACTGTGTCTTTGTCATCTGTACCTTCTTTTGAGAACTGATGGGGGTACCATTTCTTTTTAACACAAGTAAGAGATCAGATGAAAGTGTTTTGTGTTTTATGGGGACAAGAAGATACTAATATATAAATCCATTCAAGGGACAGCAAGATGTTCAGCAGGTAGAGGTGCTTGCCAGCAAGCCTGGTAACCTGATCCCTTCTCCAGGCTCTATTTGATAGGAGAGAGGCAACTCTCTCAGCTAGCCATCTGACCTTCAGAGGTCATGGTGCATGACCCCCCACACACACACACACAAATGTAAAAGATATTTTATTAAATATTTTGCTTGGTATTCACACATGCATAGAATGTTTGGATTTTATCCACTTCCTGGTCCCTCCCTTCAGTTCTTCCCCATTCTCCCCGCCATTTCTCCCTCCCAACTTGAAGGGCTCCTTCTCTCATTTTTCAGTCTAATACCCACTGAGTCTGTTTAACGTTGTCTGTATGCATGTCTGTGTGATGAAGCACGGGCAGCCTGCCGGGCTCACATCCCTGAAGAAAGCTGACTAGCTCTCTCCCTGGACCATCAGCAGCCCATGGCTCCTCAGATACAGGTGGGAGCTCATGAGCCCCTCCCCCAATTCATGCTGGAGTTTTTGACTGGCTTGATCTCGTGCGTGTTTTGTAGACATAGTCTCGGTCATTGTGAATTCATATGTTCAGTGGATCTATCCTACCCAGCAAATACTGTTTCAGCATGTCACCCGCTCCCTGTGGCTCTCACAGTCTTCCCGTCTCTGCTTCTAGGGTTATCCCAAGCCATGGCAGAGAGGGATATGATACAGAACTGTTTACAGTCATTCAGTTGTAGGGATTAGAGGTGTCATTGGGTGGCAGAGAATTTGCCTTGCAGGCACAGGACCCTGGGTTTTAGCCTCAGCAGCAAAATAAACAAAGATAAACAAATAAATGAATGTGGGATCCTAGTGAAGTCTTGATTGGCCACTTTTGACATAGCATGGCAGTGATTCCACATAGCATTTTAAGTTTTGACATTTCTAAAGTCCTCAGTATAATTTGGGCAGTAGAGAGGTTTGCTATGTCTTGGTAGAGACTTTAACCCACACAAATCTTGATATCTACCAGTCATGTGATCAGTTATCTGACTCTCGATATTCAATATCTTATTGGTATCTATGCACATCTCTATCTCTTTCCACACTATACTCCCCCTCGATGATGTTCCTAATACCTTTGGGGATTTCTTTCTACTCAAGTCCTCAGTCAGTAGAGGTAAGCATGGATATCTCAGGAGATTTCCCAAAATGCTTCAGCATCTTGAGGTGAGACTAGCCTGTGAAGGCCATGGAGGAAAATGAGAGCTGGTTGGGGTGGGAGGTGATTCAAGTGGAAAGAAAGGGACGGTCGGGGACATCTCAGTGCAACTGGAGGTCCAAAGGGAGAGGACTGAAAATAATGGCCACCATTTTGGAGATTCCTGGGGCCTCTGGGGATGATATTTTTCTGTGGTGAGAGAAAAACCAGATCATACGCTTGGCAGTGGTGGCGCGTGCCTTTAGTCCTAGCACTTGGGAGGCAGAGGCAGGTGGACCTCAGAGAATTGTCTACAAAGAGACAGCCAGGGCTATACAAAGAGGAAACCCTGGATCAAAACCAAAGATAGAGGGGCAGGGAGCAGGGAAGAGAAGACAAAAGTAGAAAGCAAGCACGTGGTGGCCGGCCGGGACAGGCGCAAACTGGGAGATGCACACGAGGCTGCGAGGAGCTGCCGTGTGGAGCGAGGAGAAGGGACGCACAGAGGTCCCGCCTGGTCATTAACTGGAAGTCTGGTTATTAAACATAGCAAGGCTGCAGAGGAGTAAGCTTGGAGCAATAAAAGCAGCAGCCACCAACAATAGAGACTAATTCAGAAACAAACGAGCAAAGGTCATAGCTAGTGTTTTGCTATTGTAGAAGGAGAGGGGTGTCCGGAGCCATTTTCTTCTTCAATTAAAATGAAGATTAACTTTGTAGTCAGATTTAATTGACGTTTCCCCTCCACTGTTCAGATAATGGATTTGGACTTGTAACTGTTAAATTTGACAGACTCCGCTGACATGAGCAGAGCCAGCCTTAAATAGGACAGATCACCTCAAGAGGTTTCATCTTCAAAAAATGAATACCCAGAGAGTCCTAGGGGCTTTGGGTTTCCCATCATGCTTCACGACACATGCGCACACACCACCACCACCACCACCACCACCACCACCACCACCAGATAGAAAACTACCTGCCTGCATCTTTGACTTCTTTGTCTTGATCTTGAATTATTTTTCCCAATGCTTTGGGTAAAAGCTCAGTATATGTTGTTTTACTTACAGACTCTCAGATATGTCCACCTCTGCACTACATCATCAGGTGCCTACCCCATCCCGCACAGTGGGGGAGTTGCTTGGGGCAAAAGGTTATTATTATCCAGAGCATTTTTTTAAATTCAGGTCCAAACTCCCACTAATAAGATATGAAGAGAAAAATTATGATAGTCAGGAAAATATCTTGTGCCGCTTTTTTTTAGTTCAGGCTGAGAGAACATTGGTGCTGCTGCCGGGAGCCCATAGTCTGGGCAAAGTGCTTCAGAGGATTTGCAACAATTGGGTCCCCAGACCTCCGCTCTGAAAGACACTGTCACCATGGGGATGGGATATCACACAGAATTCTCTGCCTAGTGGGGGGGTGGTGGCAAGCTAATCTGAGTTTTGACATTTTTTGCCAGCTCACATACAATGTATGATATACATTTATATAATGTGAATTTTCCACAAAACGCGTTCTTATACGCAAATGTTCAAGTCTCAAGACTTGCAAAGTCTGGGGGTGAGCTCAAGTGTTATTTTGGTTGTTTTAATAGTCACCCCCAAAAGTTTTCTCTAAACTTGCAATTAGTTGGGGCTAGAGATGGTTCACATTTAGGAATGCTCTCTGCTTTTCAGAGGACCCGGGTTCAGTTCTCAGCATCGATGGATTACTCATAACTGGCTATATCTCCAGTTCCAGGGAATTCAGTATCCTCTTCGGGCCCCTACAGGTATCGCACACACGCGTGCACAGACATACATGCAAGGGAACATTCACACTAAAAAGTAAAAATGAGTAAATCTATATTAAAAAGATTAAAATTTTTCTAGTAATGTGGGTTTTTGGTTTCCTTAAGAGAAGAGGACATTTATGCTGTATAATACACCTCCACACTAATTTTTTTTTAAATAGAACTTTCTGGTTATATATAGAACATTCAAGGAAGTCGAGGTTAAAATCTTAATATCAGTAGGAGTATGCATGATCCCAAGAAAACATGTGGGATTTGGTTTTAGCTCCTAGACATTATACAGGAGGATATGGGTCCATCTTAACATAATTTAAATAGTAACGACACTGTCTTAGTTAGGGTTTTACTGCTGTGAACAGACACCATGACCAATGCAACATTTAATTAGGGTTGGCTTACAGGCTCAGTGGTTCAGTTCTACATCTTCATCTGAAGACTGCTAGTGGAAGACTGACTTCCAGACAGCCAGGGTAAGGGTCTTAAGCCCACACCCACAATGACACACCTACTCCAACAAGGCCACACCTCCTAATAGGTTCACTTCCTGGGCCAATCATATACAAACCATCACATTCCACTCCCTGGTCCCCATAGACTTGTTCAAACATGAGTCTGTGGGGGCCATACTTAAACATAGCATAATGCAAAATACATTTAGTCCAACTTCAAAAGTCCCTGTAGTCTATAGCAGTCGCAACAGTGTTAAAAGTCCAAAGTTCAAGGTCTCTTTTGAGATTCATCCAATCACTTAACTGTAATCCCCCAAGCAAGACAGGAAACCAGATGGGCAAAGTTCAAACTCTGCATCTCCATGTCTGATGGCAAAGCAGTCTTCAGATATCCAGCTCATCCTTTTTCATCTTTGTTGACTTCAACAAGGTTCTTTCTCCTGGGCTTGTTCCACTCCCTGTTAGCAGCTTTCCTTGGCAGGCATCCTGTGGCTCTGGCATCTTTAACATCTTGGGTACCCGAAGTCAATTTTAGCTTCACAGGTTCTTGTTCCAATGTCTAAGATCCACACATGACCTTCTGTGCATCTCCAAAGAGCTGGTGTCACATCTCCAGCTCTGCCCTCTGTAGCACTCTAAGTTCAGATTGATTCACTCTGTTGCCACTGCTGTTCTTGGTGGTCACCCCATGGTACTGGCATCTCCAATATGCTAGGGTCTTCCACTGCAACTATGCTTCACCAAAGCCTCTCATAGGCTCTCTTCATGGTACCAAGCCTCAACTCCTTTGCATGACCCCTTCAGTTCTGGGCTGTCAATTACAACTGAGGGTACACTTTCACCAATGGCCTTCCATGGCCTCTCACCGTACCAAGCCTCAGCTGTTCTTCATGATGCCTTCATGCCTTCAAAACCAGTACCACCTGGATTACACATTACCAAGTACAGCTGCAGCATGAGGTACAACCTTGGCTATCTCTGGAATACAGCCTCTTTGTGCTCTCAGAAAACACTTCCCAGATTTCACCTCAGTGATGCTGGTCTTTTCTTAATCACCACTAATTTCTTAGCTCCAGCTAACTAGCATCAATTGTCCCAGTAGTCTCCTTCTCTTGAATATAAAGCCAGAGACACATGGCCAAAGCTGCCGAGTTCTGCTGCTTGCAGGAGCTGGAACACTGGCCACCTTGTTCTATTACATTATCACTAGCTTCCTTTTTCCCAGCTCCTTTACTGCCTAAGTTGGCTGTCCTGAATCTTGCTCCTTAGACTGACTTTGAACTCAAGAGATCTGCATGCCTGTCTCCTAAGCACTGGGATTAAAGGTGTAGTCCCCCAAGCCTGTATTTAAGTTTTTTTTTCACCTAGAATTTGCTCTGTTCTAGGCTGGCCTTGAACTCAGAGATCAGCTTATCTTTGCCTCCTGGGATTAAAGTCTTGTATTACTATGCCTAAATTTAGCTGGGTGGAATCTTGCCCCAAGGTCACCACTCCCTTAATTCAATTTAATACCCTTGAATTCAGCTCCATTTCACTTCCTGGAGTTCCTTTAATACTCAAACTATATATTTTGTACTTTTCCTTTCTCATCTTACTATGTTTGTTCAAAATTCTCTTCATCAGATTTAACCAGAGAACAAGTCTTTGTTGGGCTTTTTTGAGACTTCCTTTACAGATGCAATTAATATAAATCTCTTTACCTTAGCCCTAGGCATTCTCTTCAGACAATGGCAGAAAGCATCCATGTTCTTCACCAAAACATCACAAAACCAGTCTTTTGGCCACATATTAAAGTTCTTCTCCACTGAAACCTCTTGGGCCATCAGGCCTACACAATTCAAATGACCCTCAGCACCACTGTCTTCCATATTGCTAATAGGCTGGCCCATTAAGCCCCACTTAAAGCATTTCATCACTTTCCAAATCCAAAGTCCCCAAATCCACATTCTTCCAAACAAAAGCATGGTCAGGCCTATCACACCAATACCCCACTCCTGGTACCAATTTATGTTTTAGGGTTTTACTGCTGTGAACAGACACCGTGACCAATGCAAGTTCTATAAAAGACAACATTTAATTGGGGCTGACTTACAGGCTCAGTGGTTCAGTTCATTGTCATCAAGGCAGAAACATGGCAGCATCCAGGCAGGCATGGTGCAGGAGGAGCTGAGAGTTCTACATCTTCATCTGAAGACTGCTAATGGAAGACTGACTTCCAGGCAGCCAGGGTGAGGGTCTTAAGCCCACACCTGCAATGACACACCTACTCCAACAAGGCCACACCTCCTAATAGGTTCACTTCCTGGGCCAATCATATACAAACCATCACAGACACTAAAGAAATCTCTGAAAGAGTGACAACCACACTGAGAGGCCACTAACAGGGCCACACTCCACACTCTATGCCACGTATCTTCTCAATGCTGTGACTGGATTTCTTTTCCTCCCCATCTTACCTAAATAATAACCAGATCTTAGTGAGGATAAGAGCCTCCCAGGTTATCCAGGAGACTGGGAGTTCCCAGCCTGTGCCTTCACACGTTCCTCTGTCTAAGGCCTAATAGGATGGCCCTGAGCCAGGCGGGTGGCACACTGGACAGTCTGAGTATCAATCCCACGAGCCCCATGCCTCTGCTGGCTTAAACATGGCAACGGGTCTGACTCCACAGGCATTATAACTCGGCCTTCCAGCTTCCCAAAATCTAGTCTGTGTGGGTTTCAGTTGGGATTTGGGAGGACCCACTAAGAAGCTAGAAGTGGGAATGTGCTTCTTGAATTCCTAGGATAAGTTTGCCTTTGAGCCATAGGCTTCTTGAGACTTCCGCCTGAGGTCTGGCCTGTTTGATCTGGCCTGTTTGTCCACCATTCTTCTTCGGCATTACAGAGCACTTGGTGAGAAAACAGGGTAAAGTGAGAGGAAGCTAGAACATACTGAAATTATTTGAAATTGGGGTGGACATGTGTGGCTTCACTCTGCCCCATTAGAGAGATACGGATGCAAAGATTATAGGTGTGTTTTGCTTAAGAGGGGGCGTGAGCAGAGGAGGGGATGATGGGGGGAGAGGAGATGCAAATTCCATAACAACATATCAAATAAGGTAATAAGGAAGGGCCCCGCCCTGCCCCTCTGCAGAAGCCTTTCTGACAGGAGAGAATTCCCCTGAGGGGCTGGGCGAGCCATGCCCTTAGATTCTAGGGGAGAAAAGCTGCTTCAGAGAACTTCAGAGCTGGCTGTACACCAGGCAGCGAGTGTCCTGCCCAGCCTACTGTTGGTGGAAGGAACCAGGAGTTGGGTGGGTCCACAGCAGTTCCATCAGGCCAACTGTAGAAGTGGGTTTAGAGAATGGCTGACACCATCTTTCAAAGTGAAGCAGTCATGACTTAAATTTAAAAAGGAAGAGATGGTCGTGCCACGGCTGCATTCTAGTTGTTTGTTTAATTATGAAGAATTCAAGCGCACACCATGAGAACTAGAGCAGCATGTCCGGCCACACGGTCATTCGCAAACACACACCGCTGATTTGTTGCAACTCTCTGAACTTGGATTCACAGAGATTGACTCCAGGAGCCCTTTTACCGGCAAATACCAACTCCAGAGATCCCTAAGCCCCGTGTGTAAATGATGTAGTTTTGGCATAGGCGATGCATGGTCTTCCATAGACTTTCTATTATTTTTTGGTTTGGAGACAGGCTCCCTCTATGTAATCCAGTTTGGCCTTGGACTCTCTCTTTTTTAGGATATTTTTCCTTTTCCTTCAGCATTTATACATGTACAGCATATCTTAATCATACCCGTCTCGACTCTCCACTTCCCCCAGGTCCCCATCATACCCCTTTCCATGACCCCATGACCCCGCGCCCGAAGCAATCGCATCCACCGCTCATTCCCCAAGCCCTTCATTCCATTCTACAAGAACCCCAAACACATCCCTCTCATGCCTCAGACCCTTGACACATCTCCCATCTTCATGCCCTCTGCTTTCAGGACGCCGGGGAGACTGATAGATCCATACCGACACCACAAAGATGATATTTGTAATGTTTAAATGTCAAGTACATTCTCCACCCAAAGACATCTTCCAGGTGCACAGGGTCATAGTCACTCATGTGGTATTCCACCCCTCCCCCAGTTCTGTGCGTCGGGGTGGGGGTATTCATGTGATCAGAGGGAGGGTCTGCCGACCAAAGCAGGTGCCAACAAAATGCTTTGTATGGAAGAACAGGTAATGTTAATCCTGCCTACCCAGGATTCCCAGAGTACGGCTCCAAATTATGTGAAGCAGAGGCTTATAAGGCAAACCCCACAAAGCTATGTGCTTCCCACCTTCATCCAGTCAGGGACAAGCATACGTCCTGGCATACTTCCTGCCTCCATAGCGCCCACCTACATGTGATCAGGTGCATCCTGTGCAGCTGGGGCAACCAAGCTTGTTTGCAGAAGTGAGATCATGAGGCTCCTTATCTTAAATAACCAACCGCCCCAGCATTCCAGGACGGTACCTGTCCTCGGGCAAATGGGGCTTATAGCTTACAGGCATTTTTGTTTAATAGATCTCTTTTTTTTTTTTTTTTTTTTTTTTTGGTTTTTTGAGACAGGGTTTCTCTGTGTAGCCCTGGCTGTCCTGGAACTCACTCTGTAGACCAGGCTGGCCTCGAACTCAGAAATCCGCCTGCCTCTGCCTCCCAAGTGCTGGGATTACAGGCGTGCGCCACCACGCCCGGCTAATAGATCTCTTAAGCACAGTAATTTAGATTCAAAACTTAACTTTAGCCATCACAGTAACAGACAGGGAAAGTGGGGGTAGGGAGCTATAATTTGGAAAGTGATATTTAATCCAAGTCTTCAAAGAAAATGATTAAGACAGCATATTTGAGTAAAGGCAGATAGGGAAGAAAACTCAGTATGTTATTTTCTGAGGCTTCAAGGCCACATTCTTAGCTAATGGGCCTGACTATTGTGTGTGGCAATAACTTCATCAGCTTGAGCTGTTTGCAGAATATTGCTTCCTTCCTGTATGTGTGTGTGTGTGTGTGTGTGTGTGTGTGTGTGTAAATGTGTCAGCATGAAGCACCACACAAGTGTACATGCGAGAGTGTGTGTGTGTGTGTGTGTGCGCGCGCGCGCGCGCGTGTGTGTATGCACATGTGTGTGAGCTTCCTGCCATTTGTAGTAAAAAATTACTTTGGAGTGTGGCTGACCTGGACACAGGCACATGCACACACACATGTGCATGCACACACACACACACACACACACACACACACACACACTAGCTGAATCCTCTATTAAGGAGGAGTAAGAGCCGGGCAGTGGTGGTGTACGCCTGTAATCCCAGCACTTGGGAGGCAGAGGCAGGCGGATTTCTGAGTTCGAGGCCAGCCTGGTCTACAAAGTGAGTTCCAGGACAGCCAGGGCCACACAGAGAAACCCTATCTCGGGAAAAAAAAAAAACCAAAAAAAAAAAAACAAAAACAAACAAAAAACAAAAAACAAAAAACAAAAAACAAAAAACAAAAAAGGAGGAGTAAGAAGAGAATCCCACTGTAGGTGTGGCCTGTGACGTGTGACAACATTTGCTTTGGGTTGACCTTGGGTCTCACACATTGATGCATTCCCAATTTTTGAACTTATATATAATAAGTATTTCTGTTGCTGTAGTACATACAGAAAACTATCACAATAGCCAAGGTGCCAGCTCTGTCATCATGTATGGCTTTAAGGCATAGATACTAAGAATCACTGTCTTGCGTATTTGGAGGTCTCATTGTGTGTTGTGGTTGAAATAAAAACTCCCTACATGAAAAGAGCTCATCACATTGACAGGAGAGGTGACTGATAGTGAGAAATATCTATTTAAAATGGTAAATCTTGTCAATATTTTCCACAATAAAATTTTATTATTGGTTTATTTATTGAGGTGGGCTCTCACTGTGTAGCCCTGGCTAGTATGGAACTTGAATAGACCAGACTGGCTGGGAACTCACAGAGATCTGCCAGCCTCTGCCTCCCAGATGCTGGGATTAAAGATGTGCACCATTACACCTGGAAAAAATATATATGGTTTTAGTTAGGGTTTTTATGGCTGTGAACACAGACCATGACCAAAGCAACTCTTATAAAGGATAACATTTAATTGGGACTGGCTTAAAGGTTCAGAGGTTCAGCCCATTATCATCAAAGCAGGAGCATGGCAGCATCCAGGCAGACATGGGGCTGGAGGAGCTGAGAGTTCCCCCTCTTGTTCCGAAGGCAACTAGGAGAAGACTGGCTTCTTCCTAGCAGCTAGGAAGAGAGTCTTAAAGCCCAAACCCATAGTGACACACTTCCTCCTCCAACAAGGCCACACCTCCAAACAGTGCCACTCCCTGGATCAAGCATATTCAAACTACCACATATATTGATATTAATATACATTTTATTTTTTAGCTCACATAAGTACACACAAAGTGGAGGGCTTTATATCTAGCCCTGCCCCAAGCCCTGCTCCACCCCAGGACCTTTCAATATTGAAACATCGCGGCCGCTGCCTGTCTGGAGCCTCTGTCAGGTAGGAGCGGCCTGCAGAGCTCATTCACAGACACATCTCAGTGTAAGGTGGCTTTGCACCATGTGCTGTGGAAAGGAAGAGCAGTGGGGCTTTGCGGCTTGAAATCTGGAACACGGAGCCGGTGTTGGAGGCTGGCTCCAAAGATCCCGAGGGAGCGATGGTGGGGCTGTGGGCAGTAATAACGCAGAGGGGACCACTGACTGAATTTCTCCCCATGAGGCAGGAACCTCAAGGTGCCCAGCTCTCCACCCAGCCTGTAGGTTGGGCACAAAGTGACCTCTTTGGATGAAAAGAGAAAATTCCAAGTAGAAATAGTCACCCACAGTTGCTCCAAGGATGTCAATGGGACCTGATAGCCACCTCTTGAATGATTGGTGTTAATAAGAGTACAGTATGGTCCCCAAACGAGAGAGGGCCATTAATTCCTAAGTCTCTGGAGGAGACCTCAGGGGTGTGGACTGAGTCTATGATGACACCTGACAGGCCAGGAGAACTTGAGAGCTCAGCCAAGGTCACGCGGTGCTTTCAGCGGGGGCAGCCATCTTGCCTCAGGACCCCGAGCGCAAACAGGGCACACTGGACACAGCGATCGGCTGGAGTCAGGTGCATGGCCAGAGATATAGCTTAGCTTAGCTTTGCAGGAGATCCGGGCACAGAAAGCTCAGCTGCGGGTGCAGACTACCGCGGCCGGGCCGGCTCTCTGAGCTGACTAGCAGAGAGGGGCCACCTTGCCGCCTTGGGACACAGCTCAGAATTCTAGCAGCTGGAGTCAGGGGCCTGGACTCAGAGCGAGCATAGTCCAGCACAGACAACGCTGCCAGAAGGGATCTGTCTCCTGGGGACAGGCGTGCTGTGCTTTCAGCGGGGCTACCATCTACAATAAGACCAACTAACGCCAGAGATAAAGAGATGGCAAAAGGCAAACGTAGGAACGTTATTAACAGAAATCAAGGCAATATGGCACCATCTGAACCCAATTCGCCAACCACAGCAAGTCCGGGATACCCCAGCACACCAGAAAAACAAGAGTTAGATATAAAAGCACAGGTCATGATGCTCCTAGAGGAACACAAAAAAGACATAAACAAATCTCTTAAAGAAATGTAGGGGAACATCAATAGGGTAGAAGCTCTTACAATCCAAACACAAAAAACACTTAAAGAACTCCAGGAGAATATGGGCCATCAGACAGAAACCAATAAAGAGGAAATGAGAAAATCAGTTAAAGAAATGCAGGAGAACTTGAAACAACAGGCAGAAGTCATGAAAGAGGGAGCACAAAAATATATTAAAGAATTACATGAAAACACATACAAACAAATGATGGAACTGAGCAAAACCATCCAAGATCTGAACACAGAGGTAGAAACAACTAAGAAATCACAAAAGGAGGCAACTTTGGAGATGAGGAAAACTCATAGCCCTGAGTGTCTCCAAAAAGAAACAGGAGAGAGCATATACTAGCAACTTAATGGCGCACTTGAAAGCTCTGGAACAAAAAGAAGCTATTTCACCCAGGAGGAGTAGAAGACAGGAAATCATCAAACTCAGGGCTGAAATCAATCAAGTTGAAACAAAGAGAACCATACAAAGAATCAACAAAACCAGGAGCTGGTTCTTTGAGAAGATCAACAAGATAGATAACCCCCTAGCCAGACTTACTAAAGGGCACAGAGACAGTATTCAAATTAACAAAATTAGAAATGAAAAGGGAGATATAACAACAGAAACTGAGGAAATTCAAAAAATCATCAGATCCTACTACAAAAACCTATACTCAACACAACTGGAGAATCTGGAGGAAATGGACAATTTCCTAGACAGTTACCAAATACCAAAATTAAACCAGGATCAAATAGATCGTCTAAACAGACCCATAACCCCCAAAGAAATAGAAGGGGTGATAAAGAGTCTTCCAACCAAAAAGAGCACAGGACCAGACGGTTTTAGTGCAGAATTCTATCAGACCTTCAAAGAAGTCCTGATACCAATACTCTTCAAATTATTCCACAAAATAGAAACAGAAGGAACACTACCCAACTCATTCTATGAAGCCACAATTACCCTGATACCAAAACCACACAAAGATCCAACTAAGAAAGAGAACTACAGGCCAATTTCTCTTACGAATATCGATGCAAAAATACTAAACAAAATACTTGCCAACCGAATCCAAGAACACATCAAAACGATCATTCACCATGATCAAGTTGGCTTCATCCCAGGGATGCAGGGATGGTTCAATATATGGAAATCCATCAACGTAATCCACTACATAAACAAACTCAAAGAAAAAAACCACATGGTCATCTCATTGGATGCTGAAAAAGCATTTGACAAAATTCAGCATCCTTTCATGCTAAAGGTCTTAGAAAGAACAGGAATTCAAGGCCCATATCTAAACATAGTAAAAGCAATATACAGCAGACCAGTAGCCAACATCAAGGTAAATGGAGAAAAACTTGAAGCAATCCCTCTAAAATCAGGGACTAGACAAGGCTGTCCCCTCTCGCCATATCTCTTCAATATAGTACTTGAGGTACTAGCTAGAGCAATTCGACAACAGAGGGAAGTCAAAGGGATACAAATCGGAAAGGAAGAAGTCAAACTATCACTATTTGCAGATGATATGATAGTATACTTAAGTGACCCAAAAACCTCCACCAGAGAACTCCTGCAACTGATAAACAACTTCAGCAAAGTGGCTGGCTATAAAATCAACTCAAGTAAATCAGTAGCCTTCCTATACGTGAAGGATAAGCAGGCCGAGAAAGAAATTAGGGAAATGACACCCTTCACAATAGCCACAAATGATATAAAGTATCTTGGAGTGACGCTAACCAAACATGTGAAAGATTTATACGACAAAAACTTCAGGTCTCTGAAGAGGGAAATTGAAGAAGACATCAGAAAATGGGAAAATCTTCCATGCTCGTGGGTTGGCAGGACTAATATAGTCAAAATGGCAATCTTGCCCAAAGCAATATACAGATTCAATGCAATCCCCATCAAAATCCCAACTCAGTTCTTCTCAGAGCTAGAAAGAGCAATTCTCAAATTCATCTGGAATAACAAAAAACCCAGGATAGCTAAAACTATCATCAACAGCAAAAGAACTTCTGGGGGAATCAATATCCCAGACCTCAAGCAATATTACAGAGCAGTGGTATTAAAAACTGCATGGTATTGGTTCAGTGACAGGGAAGCGGATCAATGGAATAGGATCGAAGACCCAGAATTGAACCCACACATCTATGGCCAATTGATCTTCGACAAAGGAGCTGAAAACATCCAGTGGAAAAAAGATAGCCTTTTCAACAGATGGTGCTGGCTCAACTGGAGGTCAACATGCAGAAGAATGAGAATTGATCCAATCTTATCTCCTTGCACTAAACTCAACTCCAAGTGGATCAAGGACCTCCACATAAAACCAGACACACTAAAACTAATAGAAAAGAAACTGGGGAAGACCCTTGAAGACATCGGCTCAGGGGAAAAATTCCTGAACAGAACACCAATTGCTTATACTCTAAGAACAAGAATAGACAAATTGGACCTCATAAAACTACAAAGTTTCTGTAAGGCAAAAGACACTGTCAAAAGGATAAATCGGCAACCAACAAATTGGGAAAAGATCTTCACCAACTCCACATCCGACAGAGGGCTAATCTCCAATGTATACAAAGAACTCAAGAGGTTAGACCCCAGAAAACCAAATAACCCTATCCAAAAATGGGGTACAGAGCTAAACAGAGACTTTTCACCTGAAGAAATTTGGATGGCTGAGAAACACCTTAAAAAATGTTCAACATCTCTAGTCATTAGGGAAATGCAAATTAAAACAACCCTGAGATTTCACCTCACACCAGTCAGAATGGCTAAGATTAAAAACTCAGAAAACATCAGGTGTTGGCGAGGATGTGGAGAAAGAGGAACACTCCTCCACTGCTGCTGGGAATGCAAGCTGGTACAACCACTCTGGAAATCAGTATGGCGGTTCCTCAGAAAACTGGACATGATACTTCCGGAGGACCCAGCCATACCACTCCTGGGAATATACCCAGAAGATTCACCAGCATGCAATAAGGATACATGCTCCACTATGTTCATAGCAGCCTTATATATAATAGCCAGAAGCTGGAAAGAACCAGATGTCCCTCAACAGAGGAATGGATACAAAAAATGTGGTATATATACACAATGGAGTACTATTCAGCCATTAGAAACAATGAATTCATGAAATTCTTAGAGAAAATGGATGGAGCTGGAGAACGTCATACTAAGTGAGGTGACCCAGTCTCAAAAGAATACCCATGGTATACAGTCACTGATAAGTGGATATTAGCCTAGAAGCTTGGAACACCAAAGACACAAATCACATATCAAGTGATGTCTCACAAGAAGAAAGGAGTGGACACTGGTGCTAGAATGGACCAAAACATCATTGTGGGAGAGTACAAGAACAGTAAGGTGGGAGGGGGTGGATGAGGGAGCAGGGGGAAGGAAAAGGACATGTGGGACCTTTGGGGGTGGGGAACCAGAAAAAGGGAAATGAATTGTAAATATAGAATATATACAATAAAAAAAAAGAGTTGCCATGCTCAAGATATCTCTTCACAACAATAAAAACCAAACTAAGACAATTTCCAAGATCAGACTTCGTGCTTCACAGTCTCTAGAACACATTTTGTCTGCCATAGCAAAACAAAACAAAAAACAAAAAAGATAAGTAACCACATCATGCCATGCGGGGGGGGGGGGGGTCAGCCGGGCTTCCCGGGGTAATCGCAGCTTGGTGGCAGAGCAGCAGTCTACAGACCCTTGTCACTGCTGGGACTACTTATTTTTGCAGTTAGCTCTTGTGTCGGTCATATCACACGGCCCAGTTCACCAGCTCCACCTGGCAAGTGGGTGACTAGCAAACTGCCCTCCACATTGGTCTAGTAAACCAACTTTTTTATTTCTACGTGAAAGGAATTAGAAACACAGGCCATTCAACTTTGCTTCTATTGCTGGTTTATGTGAGTCCCAAAACACAGACTAAGTTATTTGTAAGCTTTATTTTTGTTTGGGTACACGTGTGTGTGTGTGTGTGTGTGTGTGTGTGTGTGTGTGTGTGCTTGTGCACACACACATGAATGCAGTGCCCGTGGAGGCCAGAGCAAGGCATCAGGTCCCCTGGAGCTGGTTACTGCCCACTGTGAGCTGTCGAATGTGCGTACTGGCATCCAAATCCCAGTTCTCTGGAGGAACAGCCAGTGTCTTAACTGTTGAGCCATCTCTCTAACCCCAGCACCCATCAGTCCGTCCATCCATCCACCCCTCCGTTTTCCTGCCTTCCTTCCATCCGTCCCTTTTCTCTTTCTTTTTTGTTTGTTTTCTTTTTTCTATATCACTAGCAGTTGAACCTAGGCATGAGCTCCTCCACTGATCTACGCCCAGGTCTTATATACCAACATTTAAAAATAAAAAGAAATCTCTTAGTGTGTGGTTTCCACCAGAACCACGGGGCTGATTATAGCATCAGCTTCTTTGTATCACTTGTAAATATTTATTTATTATGCACACACAGAACTTTCTCTCTGTGCCCGGCTTCCGTGAGTTGGCATAGCATCTTTCAGATTCAAACATGGCGTCCCAGAGGACGACAGGCTCATCTTCTCTCTTTCAGGCTGACTAGTATTCCACTGTGCCGAGTGTTTCATCTCCCTTCTCCAGGTATTCGCTGAGAGTCATTAACTCTAATCCCTTGATTGATATCTTGGACATGATATCTTGGACATTGATATCTCAGGGTACATGGGTGTGCAGATGTTCCTTGTCATAATGAATTCACTTCCTGACTATATAGTCTCCAAAGCAGAATTGCTGGTTTGTGTGAGTTCTTATGGCGTTTGGTTTGGTTTGGTTTGGTTTTTGGTTTTGAGCAGGTGCCATACCATTTTCCTTAAGATCTCTAAGAATTTGCATTTTTTTCCGCTCACCATTTACAAGGGGCATCTTTTCTTTATGTCTACTCAGCCTTGTTTTTTTTTATCTTTTTGGTAAAATTCATTTTAGCCTATATGAGGGGAGATTTCGTTTTGCATTTAGTTTACATTTTCCTGACAGTTCTTCATGCTGAGCAGAGAGGTGTAGGCTGAGGAGTCTGTCAGGGGCCCAGCCTGCTGGTGCACACCTGTAATCCCATCTCCATGGAAGCTCGAGGGTTCAAAGCTAGCCTTAAAGACTCGTGATAGAAATGGGCTGAGGGATGGCTCAGCAGTCAAGAGCATGCCCTGCTCTTAGAGGACCCGGGTTCATGAAGAGCACCCGTGTCAGGCATCTCACACCTGCTTGTAATTCCACTCCCAGCACCCCATTGTTCTATAAAGGGGAAAATGAATGAGAAAATTATAATAGTAATAATGACAGTTCTCTTACAGTGTTCACAGGCCGACATAATTTCATGTATGTTCTGTTTTCCTGCAGGAAAAGCCATTGACGAAATCTCTGCAGCGTGGAGAAGACCCCCAGTTTGATCAGGTATGAAGCTGCTGCTGTGCTTGTTGTATGGTTTTCTATTTATATCAAAACGGACAAAACAGGAGCTGGGGCTGTAGCTTTAATTCAGTGGCGGGGGCTTGCCTGTGTGAGCAAGGCCCTGGTGGTTTGACACGGCTTAGGGTGCAGAGAGGAGCTACAAGGAACAGAAGGTAGAAGCAGGGATGGTCCCTGTGGTGCAGAGGAACCCCCTCCAAGCCATAGGTGTGTGGTTTTGATATTCTGCCCTCAGGGACGGGGGAGATGGTTCAGAGGTTAAGAGGACCCAGGCTTGGCTCCCAGCACTTACCGTAAGTTCCAGGAGATTCAACAATGTTTTCCTTTCTAGCCTTGGCAATCACAGCATACACATGGTGCACACACACGCACCAAGCAAAAACATGCACATAAAGTAAAAGCAAAATAAATTGTTCAAAATGTATTGCCCCCGGCATCTGTAGCTGGGTCTGAGACATTCAGGGGATGCTCTATGTTTTGAGTAAGAGATGACTGGAAAGCCGAAGAAGAATATAAGGAGACCCTCAGGATCTTGTTTTATTTTTTCCTACATTTTTGTATGCCAAAATTATAGACCAAAAAGAGGTGACTTAGCTGAATTCTTGTAGTAGCCAATTAATCTCTCCTCAAAATCACCCTGTAGCCCCAGCCCTGCATGGTGGAGCCAAGCCTGAGCCACAGAGTGAAACCCTGCCATTGGAACAGACAGAGAGATGCGGGTACAGCCAGTGGCAGGATGCTTGCCTAGCATGTCTTAGATTTAATCCAAAATACTGGAGAGAGATTGGGGGTGGGAGGAGGGCTAGGGAGAGAAGGAGAGACAGTGAGAGACAGAATATAATTGACAAGAGTTGAATTGACAAGTCTGAAAGAGAAAAGTGACTTCAATAATCATTATAAAAACATGGAACCTTAGGCTCCAATGGAGAAAATAGTAAATGGAAAAAAATAAGTAGAATAAAAGCAAAGAAAGTCACAGAAAAGACATCAGCATCTAATAGCATGTACTGAGCATGGGACATTGGACAGGAGAGAGCCTGGTCCTGTCCCTTCAGAGGGGCTTTAGGGGTCTCTAGGAATGATGTGTAGCAGGACATTTGAGGAAGCTGGACGGGTGGTGCCCTGGTGGTATATGACATAAAGGACATTTACCTTTTAGTGGGTGCCTGTGCCTGAGGCCCAGTACTGCTCAATGCCCTAAGGCCTAATGACCTCTCAGGCTTTTGGTCTGGGAACCCACAGAAGGAAGCTGTAGAGCTTCCTGTTTACAACCCAGAGAGACACCTCAGGCCTCAGGAGTCTGGAGTGTTGCAGCAAAGTCCACCACAGAGATGCAGTCCTCTGCGATCCACGGTGCTCCCTGACAGTCACGAGGTGGTGCTCAGCCCAGTTCCCTGAGCTGCTGTGGCCCTGGCCTTGCTCTGGGGCTGGCAGCCCTGGCTGTTCACCTGGACTGTGATAGACGGAGGGTGACCCCACCCCACCACCCCTCAACCCTGTGTTGTCAGTTGTGGTTGTGACCATCAGTCGATCGGTCAGAGACCCTTGGGGGAGGTGTCCGTGGTGTTTGGTGTCACCATTTCGTACGTACGTGGCATGTGTGGCTCTTTCTGCTCCCTTTGTCATTAATCATTCACTTTGCATGATTTTTCATTAAATTCCATATTCTCAGTCTCTTTATCCCTACTGTTGCCAACCTTGCTTGGAAAACCAAGTTTCTCTAGCTAAATACATCTCCTTCTTTATTCTCTCAATTCGTCTAAATTAACACTGCGAGGAGTACTTATCCCAAATCATTGAGCCTGTAACACAGCAGTGAGGAATACTTATCCCAAATCATTGAGCCTGTAACACAGCAGTGAGGAGTACTTATCCCAAATCATTGAGCCTGTAACACAGCCGTAAGGAGTACTTATCCCAAACCATCCAACTTAAATACACTTAGCTCTTTCATTTAGCTTTTCATTCAACATTGTAGAAGCATACTACCATTTGGAGGTAGACAGACCTAGGCTTCAATGTCAGCCTATGCTCTTAATTCACTGGATTATTTTTAACCTTATGACACCTAGCGTAACCCATGAACCTGTGTTGTGAATGTCACGTGGAGCCCAGAGCTGCAGCCCAACCACAGCCCCATGTTGTGAGGCCCCTGATCCGAGCAGGGCTAACAAAGGCTGGGAGGTTAAAGAGAGTTTTGACTCTTCAGTTGCAGACTCATGAGGCATATTTCTTTCACTCCAGAAGAAGGCTTCTGGCCAGACAGTCACCAGCAGGCACCCAGACACATGCTGGCACACGTGGGCTGCATGGTAGTAGGCACACAAGGCTACAGAAAAACACACAGAGGCGGGCTGGCTAAGGCTACCACTCTGCCCTCAAGGCCATGTTCATATAAAACCCATGCAAAAGTGGCACTTGCTAAAAGCAGTTATAATGGAGTACATCACTGTTAGTTTGGGGCCCCAGACATCTGGTGTCAGCCATTTTGTGCTAACTCAGACCCATCCCACACACATACACACCATGTCTAGTGTTAGCCATGCTTTAGCTAACTCTAACAGATATCCAGAGCAGCACCATATTGTCTAAGCGTAAACCGGCTCTTATACCCTTCTGCTCCCCACACACATTCTCTGAAAGCTTGAGGGGGGCCCCTTCTGTACCATCACTGTCTGTAAAGATGCTTTGAGTGGGAAAAAATGGTAAGAGGGTTATCCAGAGCCGTAATACACAGTGTTGCCTTCTGATCTGAGATACAGTGTCGCCGTCTGATCTAGCTGTATCCCAAAACTACAAGGGACTCTTCCATGTGGAGGAGAATCATCTACTGAACCTTTTCTGTCAGTTTCTTCATGTCTGTACACAAGGGTCCTTCAGCATTGCCAGCAGTAATCTACTCTTGAAATGGTGTCAAGATACCTAAAATGTTGAGGAAGATCCCTAGACTTCAAGTGATATGAATTCCATTAAAGGGAATGCTTGAAATTTCCTGCAGTCTGTGTGTTTAGAAAGATCTCAGCCTGCACTGGTGGAAGGCCCCAGTGCCAGTGGGATGCCACGTCATCCTACACTTCCTGGTATCAACATGGCCTAAGTGACAATCTCAGGTTAACACCAGGAGGCTGTGTTCATGAAGGGGCCATAGGAGAGACCTTTGAGGAATAGAAATATGGGAGGGGGGCGCAGAATTGATGAAGATTTGACATTTAATAAAGCAGAGGCAAGGATCTCATACAAAGGATGGTTAGTACTAATATCATTTAAAAATAATGAATATATTAGTGAAAGAAGTACAAACAGGGTAACCCAATGCAGACCGGCTTTTGAGGTAATTTCCACTTAGTTCGACAAAGAGGGTCTGGAGTAGCTGTGTGGTGGCTAATCCTGGTGTCAGCTTGACACACCAGGGAAGAGAAAACCTCGTGAAGAATCACTTCCATCAGAATCACTGTCGTGTTGGTGCGCCTGTGGAGCATTTTCTTAATTGGTGCAGGAGAGCCCAGCCCACTTTGGGTGGTACCCCCCTGGGCAGGTGGGCTGTATAAGAAAGGTTGCAAGCCAGCGAGTATCAGTCCTCCACGGTCTCTCCATCAGTCCATGCTGCCTTGTTTGTGCCTAGAGTGCCTGCCCTTGTGTTCTTTATTGATGGGCTGTAAGCTATAAGCCAACCTTTTCCTCCACCGCTCTGTTTAAGTCAGTGTTTTATGACAGCAACAGAAGCCTCCCTGGGACACTGTGTAAGGGTACAGAGATGATCGAAACCCTATCCTCAAGAAATTCTCAGCCCCAGAAGGCAGAGTGTTTCTTAGACTTCTACCGTGGGAAAGCTAGAGGTACATAGGTTCCGAAGAAGTTTAGAGATGAGAACAGCCCATGAAAGTCACCGAGAGTCATCAAAGAGTAGTGACATCATCCTCATCCAGATGGACAAGATGGCCAAGGTTAACCCATGGACGAAGGTGTTGGAGGCAGGAAGAGTATCGTGGCAGGCACAGCAGTGGGAAGGTGGGAGGATGCTCCATTCCCGTGGTCACAGGAACTACTCAGAGGCCCCGACTGTGTTCTATAGATTAGGATTGTCAAGCAGAGTAAAGCTGTGCTTGTGCAGCGGATATGGGAAAGGCTGTGAATCGGTTTTAGGTCAGGGATAAGAGAATCTTTCTAGAGACTTTTTCTAGAACAAGACCATTCATGTATATGGTCACTCAACAAACAGATCTGAAAGAGAGAGCAAACGGATGAAGAATAATATGATGGGAAACCTTAAAGGACTCAGATTAAAAGTGCAGGGAGCTGACTGGAATGGGGCAGCGACAAAGGGTCCTAGAGAGGAAATCCTTTCAAGGAAAGAATCCACCGGAGCAAAGTGGGCTGGACCCTGGCAGAAGCCCTGGAAGATGTCGCTGTCGCGGGCACAAATAAAGGGACATGACCACTACAGAAAGGGCAAAGGGGTAGACTGGGCTCCACAGCCCCGGGGAACTCTTGGCTGCAGGCTGTTTGTTGGAGAACTGAAGTTAGATCCTTGAGACTGGGTCTTCCTCTGAAGCCTTGGCCCGCCTCCAATTCTTCCTTTGGACTCTCACCTCTTTCTCCCCAGTTCTGGGATTCTGGGTGAGGACCACCATGCTCAGCTGTTGAATACATTTTTCATGGCTGATAAATGGTGAATAGTCCAAGGGCCTCACTTTCACACCTAAGTTTTTGTCACTCATCATGACTAGCAACACTTAAAGAGCAGCGTGCCAGAGCAGGACCACGGCGCCCGTGACGGGGTGGTTTTTCCATGACATGTGGAGTGTGTGCTGTGAGCTGTGGGGCAGCTATCTTACCTTCAAGCATCTCTTCCCTTATCAAATGTAACAGGCATCCTTTTTCTGCTTGTTCTCAAAGATGTGACTTTTTTAAAAATCATTTTATGAGTATGTATGTATTTACGCCTGAGTGTATATTTGGATACCGTGTGTGGGCAGGAGCCCAGGGACTCCAGCAAAGGACATGGAACGAGTTACATGCGGTTGTGAGCCACAGAATGTGGGCCTTGTGAGCCAGACTCCAGCCTCCTCTGGAAGGCAGCCCTTGCTCATAACTGCTGGGCCGGCTGGCCAATCAAACGGCAGCTGACCTGTCAAGCGCGGCCGGCTGGCCAATCAAATGGCAGCTAACCTGTCAAGCGCGGACCTGGGTGGGCGTAACCAAATGCAGATAAGGAGAAATAAATGCTAACGTTCAGGCATTCCCCCTCACTGGGGAAGATAGCGATGCGGTCTTTGCAGAGGGTGGATTTATGACGGGCACTAGACACATGCGCAGAAGAGACAGCTGCTGAGTAAGCGCTAAGTGCTCTTGCTTGTGCATTGTGACTGTGCACATTAGCTTTTCTACTGTAGCGCATGTGCCGTCCAATAGTGGGCAAACAAGACTGAAACGCAGGCTGAACGGCCCTCACACTAAATACTCAAAGCCAGAGAGGGTTTGGAATTCTGATTTTTGAAGGCTGCGCCTAGATCTGAGTATGAGACCTGTGCCGTGGCATCTGCACTTTCTACACATAGCCTAAAGGGGATTTTGATACAAATTTTTTTTTCAAATAATTTTATGGATTAGTGATTCAGATTTGTACAATTTTTCATCACCTCATCAATTTGTCAATGCACCTTAAGTTTTCAGATGTGGGAGCTTTAGAGTTGTTTAATTTATAATTCAGATATTCTCTCCATTTCATTAGTTGGAACACTAACTGGACCACCCCCACCCTCACCCCACACTTAGTGTTTTGTTACAGTCTCTGCTGCGGAGTGGGGGTCACTTCCCTTTTACGTCTTATTATTCCCCAAAGGAACTATGGCTGGAGCGTCCGATCAAAGTTCAAACGTCAGGGCCAGACCGTAACTGTCAGAGGCAGACTGTCTCACTGGGCTTTGGCCATCGCATAAGGACGAACGCAGGAGCTAAGAGAACATGCTGGAACCTAACTGAGTCAAGGCATTGGCATGGAACCCTAGAGAGGGAGGGAAGACTACAGACACGGCTACCATTTAGCGTCTGGGTTTTGCACCTGCCGTACGTCAGATAAGAAGCCGCAGAGCGTGGCCACAATAGGCAGGGAGGCAGGGAGAGGGGCATCTCTGACGTGTGAGAGATTGAGAATACAGGAGGAAAGGACAGAGGTGCGGGGGAGGGTGACCGGAGGAGAGCAGAGGGGTGGGGCCTGCGCCGTCCTTGCAGACCGACCAGGCTGAGACCTGGCCACCGGCTCTCTTCATTTCTCACTTGCTGTCATGGAAGGAAGGAAGGAACTGGGACTTGTGGGTAAGGTAGACACTGTAGTAACAGGCTTCATCCAGTCACAGATTCTGAGTCCAACTGCGTTGCTCAGGGTCCTTTCTGGTTGGCTTAAGAGTGAGTTATAGCCCAAAGCAAACTTGGGGATCAGGCGTTCACTACCTTCCTCCCTCAGTCCGGTGACAGACAAGCATGCGTCCCTCGGCCTCCTGTGTATCAAGCCTTGGGAAGCGGGCAGGAGGTTGGCAGTGTGCTTATGTTCTAGAATCGGAAGCACAGAGCATCAACTGAGGCCCATGAGATTCCCCCAGAGGTCCTGAGAGTCTGCGCTTGGATAGGGAGCAGTTCAGGCTGTCCCCCACTGCCACTGCCCTCAAAATGAATTTGTCTAGCTCTGGTGGATAAACTTCTGTCATTTGGCCACTCAGCCATAATCTCGTAATCTTGTCAGAGTCATCTGAATGGCATTAATTAGCATTTAAGGCAACAGGCTTTTTTCGGCAATTTCATACATGCATATCTTGGTTGATTGACCCTATGTTCTTTCCCTGGCCTCCCCACCACCTATGCTCCCCCCACCCTACAGTGTTCCCTGTTCCCTTTCCTACCAAAGCCTCTGTTACCCCCCCAACCCTCCCTTAGAGCTCACCCCACTCCCCCCTCATGGCGCCCTTTCTAGTTTCTCAGCCCCTACCTGCTCTCACTGCCACACAAATGAACACAGATAAAAGTGTAAATCTGGGCTGGAGAGACAGCTCAGCGGTTGAGAGCACTGTCTGCTCTTCCAGAGGTCCTGAGTTCAATTCCCAGCAACCATGTGGTGGCTCACAACCATCTGTAATGAGATCTGATACCCTCTTCTGGTATGTCTGAAGACAGCTACAGCATACTTATATATAATAAATAAATACATCTTTAAAAATAATTTAAAAATGTAAATCTGGGTCCACATCCGAGAGAGCGCATGCAGTGTGGGTCTTTTGAAGTCTGTGTTGCCTCAGTCAATATAATACCTTCTAATTCTATCCATTTTCCTGCAAGTTTCATGATTTCATTCATGACTGATTAAAATCCCATTGTCTATATGTGTCTTAGTTAGGATTTCCATTGCTGTGAGCAGACACCATGATCAAGGCAACTCTTACAAAGGACATTTTGTTGTTGTTGTTGTTGTTGTTGTTTTTGTTTTTCGAGACAGGGTTTCTCTGTATAGTTCTGGCTGTCCTGGAACTCACTCTGTAGACTAGGCTGGCCTGAACTCAGAAATCTGCCTGCCTCTGCCTCCCAAGTGCTGGGATTACAGGTGTGCGCCACCACGCCCGGCTCAAAGGACAACATCTAATTGGGGGTGACTTATAGGTTCAGAGCTTCAGTCCATTATCATCATGGCGGGAGCATGGCAGTGTCCAGGCAGAAACGCGGCTGGAGGAGCTGAGAGTTCTACATCTTCCTCTGAAGGCCACTAAGAAAAGGGTTTCTTCCTCACAGAGCAGAGCCTGAGCCTTGGACCTCAAAGCATTGGACCTACCCAGTGACACACCTCCTCAAAAAAAGCCCACACCTCCTAATAGTGTCATTTCCCGTGAGCCAAGCTTACTCAAGCCACCACAAGGTGTACCGCGTGTATTAATTACCCACTCATCCACCGGTGGGGTCGAAGCTGCTGCCACTTCCTTGCTATTGTGACCAGAGACAGGGGGGTGTATCTGTCTCTGAGGTAGGACAGGCATCTTATTAGGCATATGCCCAAAAGAGGCACAGCTGGGCCTATTTCAGTTTCTGAAAATGTTTTAATTAATGTTACATAATAATTGGCTTCGTAGCAACCTTCTCACGCGTGCACACAGTGCATCCTGATCACACTTATCCACTGTCACTCCCTCTTGTCCCCTCCCCCCCCACTCTACCCTGCCTCTTCCCACCTAACCCCCGTCTACGTTCATGTCTGCCTGTGTGCGAGTATATGAAGTGTGGAGTGTTAGTGGGGAGGTATTTACTGGAGCAGGGACGCCTTACCAGAGGTTAGACCACTGAAAAAAAACTGTTTTCTCCATTGACCTCAGAGACTACCTCCCTTTCACAGCAGAAGCCTCCGCCCTGGTTTCCATAGGCACACACCAGTGTCTGCTCCTGCCACACTAGGTGCTCTTCTCTCCCCGCACCCTCACCTCCACGCCCTCACCTCCACGCCCTCACCTCCACACCCTCACCTCCACTCCCTCACCTCCACGCCCTCACCTCCACACCCTCACCTCCACTCCCTCACCTCCATGCCCTCACCTCCACGCCTCACCTGCACGCCTTTACCTGCACGCCCTCACCTCCACACCCTCACCTCCAGGCCCTCACCTCCAGGCCCTCACCTCCAAGCCCTCACCTCCACACCCTCACCTCCATGCCCTCACCTCCACGCCCTCACCTCCACACTCTCACCTCTTTAGTTTTCCTGAGGACAGTTGTCCTCACTGGAGTGTGGTAGCCACCCCAGGTAGTTTCCTCAAGTGTTCAAGAAGGATATTTAACACTTTTTAAAAACTTCTTTCATAATTGCATGCATATATGTGATCCATTTTGATTCTAGACTCTATTATCATCTCTCCCCCATCCCATTCCCACCAAGTCCCCTTCCTGGGTTCTGTCTGTCTGTGTCTGTCCATCTGTCTGTCTGTCTGTCTGTCTGCCCATGCCCCACTGCATTTCCTTCGAGTTGCACGTGTGAACTTGACTGGGGGGTCATTCACTCCTGCTAGGAGTACCCGGGAACAGGACCCCCTCCTCCAGCAGCCACCCGCCTGTAGCTCTCAGGGAGGTGTGGGGCTCCCCCCTCCCCCTTGACGCAGTGCTGGTGGCACAGAGCCAAGTGCAGTCACCCACCCCTGCCGTGAGGGGAACTTTCACAGGTAGTCATTGGCCACTTGCTTTTCTTCTCACGTGAACTGTCAGCCAAGTTGTTGGCTTATTTGCTGATGGGAAGTTTTAGGTTTGGGGGTCTTGAATTTCCACAGCTCTTTATGTGACCTGGACCCTAACTCCTCGTCGGTGGGTACTTAACATCAGTTCTCCGGCCTCCCATAGTGTCCTCTGCCGTGCAGAAATCAGATGTGTTTTATGTCTGAATTTGCATTTTAATATTTAGAGATGGAGGAATGAGAGCGATATTCCAGGAGGGTATTATGTGCCCTGCATTTTATGGCATCTCATTTTGTCCTCATTTTAAAACCCAGTGAGATTAAGTATTCCCTGTCTAGGTTTACCACTCAGAGCTTCAGAGAAGCGGTGCTGGGCCAGGCCCGTAGCGCTGTAATGTGAAGCCAGGACCTTCTGAGCGTCTCGGTGCCCTTGGGAAATCATGGAGCATGCCAGGCTCCACCTCCAGCATCTCACGCTGCGTTCCGAGGACGTCCAGTTGCAAGCGCTTGTTCAGAGTACTGCCTCGGCCACTGCTTGTGTTATCGCTGTGATTCCCAGGGTACTCAACATTCTGAGTAACGGCTTCTTCCATTTTCTAAGTGCTGCCAGTATTGAGCACTGTTAGAGCAGCTTAGGTTGTTAATATGTGAGAGAGAATACCATCTATTAGCAGAATACTCTTGGTAAAATGTATCCATATACTAGAGTTGAGCACTTACAACTGTCTCAAAAAGGAACCTTGAGCCTGAGGTATTTCAGCAGTTACTGTAGTGCCACAATGCAGTGAACGCCTGTTTACAGTGGGTGAGTGGGGCTGGAGAAGTGGCTCAGTGGTTAGAGCAATGGCTGTTCTTACAGAGGACCTGGGTTCAGTTCCCAGCACCCACGTGGTGGTTCACAATTGTCTGTAACTCCAGGTCCGGTAGTTCTCACGTCCTCTTCTGGCCCCTGTGGGCAATGCATGCGCATGGTGTACATACATACACGGAGGCAAGCACTTAAGAAACATTACTAAATCTTTAAAAATGTCTAAGTGAAAATGAATAAGCAATTAAGGATAAAAAATAATTAATGTTGGATTCATACATTATTAGTGCTATTTGGCATTTCTGAAATAATTCTCTAGTAGAATGGTATGTGCCGTTAAGCCAAGGTGTTAAGAAAAAAAAAAGTACTGAATTAAGTGTTTAAGGCTGTTACCGCGTAGACACGGACACGGTGTGCGGCTCGGTGAGAGCAGCCACACATGCGGTGACTGTACAATGTCAGGGTTTGCAGAATTTACACGGTAGGCACCCTGACTCCCGGTGTCACCGCTTGGCACTTGAACCCACTCAGAAAACTGAGCCACCGCTGGGGTGACTTTAAATTGACCATTAAGAGCACCACGCTTGACAAATCTGTCTTATGACTATAAAATATGGAGTGACCTCATGAAGTGAGTATTCAGACATCTATGTGTGAAGTTTCCCTCTTTGTATTTGGCAAGGATAACAAGAAAAGCCTCCTTCTTTGCCAAAGCGTGATGGACAGTGTCTCTTAGCCTACGCACACATAGAAAGCCAACGCAAATACTGGAACTTTTGCAGAGTACACTTAGTTCTCTTATATACACCCCCCCCCAAAAGAAAACACCCTTTGAAATGAGCCTGGGAGTCCATACACTCCCCTCCACCTGCTGCCCAGTCTCTGCCCATCCGTGGTAGAAGAGAATGATTATTTAAAGGCAACAAGGCCATCTTTGTGCGGGACTAGCCTGCCTCCAGCGGCACCACAGAGCTGGAATTCAAGGAGGCCATTTGACTTCACTTCCCATAAAGGGAGGGGTCCAGGAGCCAAGCCAGCACGAGGGCCAGGCCCCTGCAGATCCCACCCTGCCTCCCTGAAGGCCTGGCTCCTGAGGGGTGGGGCAGAGAGATGGAGGAGGACCGTCCTCCCCCTGCTGAACTGTAGTCCTCTGAGGCACTGTCAGCGCCTGTGCTAAGGGAAGTGCCTAACAATGAGACAGGCTTTGTGGTCACTTTTTTAACAAGCAGAGAGTTTTTCTCCTAATTTTTATAGGCAGTTTGTGGAATCTTTGCCTCTTTGTTGCTGTGATAAAGACCGTGATCAAAGCAACTTAGGGAGGAAAGGTTTGTTTGGCTTACACTTCTAGATCATATTTCATTAGTGAGGCAGGCCAAGGCAGGCACTTGGAGGCAGAAACTTCTGCAGAGACCACGGGAAATGCTGCTCCCTGGTTTGCTCCCTGTGGCTTGTCCAGGCGGGTCTCTTATGGAACTCAGGACCACCAGCCCAAGGGGGACTCCACCCACAGTGGGCTCGAATCTCCTACATTAATCGTTACACAAGAAAATGTCTCACAAGTAAGGCAAAGGACACTGTCAATCGGACAAAACGGCAACCAACAAATTGAGAAAAATCTTCACCAACCCTACATCCGACAGAGGGCTAATACCCAAGATATACAAAGAACTCAAGAAGGTAGACTCCAGAGAGCCAAATAACCCTATTAAGAAATGGGGTACGGAGCTAAACAAAGAATTTTCACCTGAGGAATATCAAATGGATGAGAAACACCTAAAGAAATGTTCAACATCCTTAGTCATCAGGGAAATGCAAATCAAAACAACCCTGAGATTTCACCTCACACCAGTCAGAATGTCTAAGATGAAAAACTCAGAAGACAGCAGGTGTTGGTGAGGATGTGGAGAAAGAGGAACACTCCTCCACTGCTGGTGGGATTGCAAGCTGGTACAACCACTCTGGAATTCAGTCTGGCAGTTCCTCAGAAAACTGGGCATGACACTTCCGGAAGACTCTATTATACCACTCCTAGGCATATACCTAGAGGATTCCCCAGCATGCAATAAGGACGCATGCTCCACTATATTCATAACAGCCTTATTTATAATAGCCAGAAGCTGGAAAGAACCTAGATGTCCCTCAATGGAGGAATGGATACAGAAAATGTGGTATATTTACACAATGGAATACTACTCAGCAATTAAAAACAATGAATTCGTGAAATTCTTAGGCTATAGCTAAAGAAAGCAGCTAAGTAAGAATAGTAAGTTCCACCCAGAGGTGTTTGGGAATCAGGAACTTTTCAGTCTGCAGCAGTAACAGAGATTAATATCCCATACAAGATTGGTCTGATTTATCATTGTTTTTACGTTTTTACTAAATTATCTGTCTAGCTATCAATTTATATATCTATCCCTTTTCTTTCTTTTTTTGGCGGGGCAGAGAGTTTTTTATTTTGTTTGTTTTGTGTTTTGTTTTGTTTTGTTTTGTTGATACAGGGTTTCTCTGTGTAGCCCCTAGTTGTTTTGGAACTCACTGTGTAGATCATGCTGGCCTTGAATTCAAAGATCTGTTGCCCCCTGCCTCCTGCTTCTTGCCCCCTGCCCCCTGCCTCTGTTCTGGAGTTAAAGGAATGCACCACTGTACCTGGTGAAATTTTCCTTACTTTTAAAAGGTTGTGTGAGCCGGGAGGTGGTGGCGCACGCCTGTAATCCCAACACTTGGGAGGCAGAGGCAGGCAGATTTCTGAGTTTGAGGCCAGCCTGGTCTATAGAGTGAGTTCCAGGATAGCCAGGGCTACACAGAGAAACCCTGTCTTGAAAAAAAACAAAAACAAACAAACAAACAAACAAAAGGATGTTTAAAAGTGAGTATTTACTTGCATGCGTGTATGCACATGTGTGCAGAAGGCCAGAAGAGGGTGTCAGATCCCCTGGACCTGAAGTTATATACAGACTGTTGTGAGCCGCCATGTGGGTGCTGGGAACTAACTAAACCCAGGTCCCCTGCAAGAGCAGCCAGTGCGCTTAACCACTGAGCCATCTCTCCAGACCCGAAATGTTCTGTCTTATATCAAAATAACTTTGGCAAAATCTAGGTGATGTCTCCCTTAACACAACACGCCCTGCTTTCCTCCAAACAGTTAGGTTATATGGACGGTCATGGCAGGGAAATGTATTATGACTGTGGACACAGCCAGGAAGGATAAAGCTCACTGTTGTGTTTTTAAATAAACAGATTGTTTTCGATTTGGAAAGGCTGATAACCAAATTCACAGAATGGTTTAAATACAACATCCTGTTTATTTTTTCAACCAATCCATGACTGAAGATAATGTATAGCTATGTGTGCGTGCTTACAACTATTGATAACGTATAGCTATGTGTACGTGCTTACAACTATTGTCATGAGAGAGGCTGAGGTAGTAGACTCTGAGGGGAAAGTCCTGCTTGCTCACGGCAAAGGTTTTAGAACTGACAGTGGAAAGGTCCACTCACAAGACCGTTTCACGTTAAAAGGGAGCTACGCTAAGCTTGCTTCACTACAGAAGTAGGTTATTGGGGGTTTCAAACGTCAAATACATTTTTAAAAAAATAGCTTTGCCTTTAAAGCAATAAAATTAAACTATTCCTACTCATTGGAACCTGGAGTCCAATTGGAAGCCTAGCTCCAATGATTGCTTATTGGGAGAAAATAATGATTGTTGCTGTCATGAAGATTATTTGTTTGGGAAACTGATTTACCCATTTCCCTTGAATGACGAATATGCTTGAGTTCTATCTATTCACACTCTAAGGACTTTTGAAGATCAAAACAGCCCAGTGTTATTATGGTGGATGACATGATAAAATAATGGCGGTGGTTTCACGAAGAACACAGGTGCGGTGACCATCAGATTGCTACAATGAATGGTGGTCGGGGCTATGGGGTCAGGGGTGTCATGAGCCACAGGATTATTATTATGTGAAAAATGTCTGCCATGCTAAGTGACATGGTATACCAATATATGAAAGAGACGTCTGGGCGTGTGCAGGAAACTCGGTGGTGCATGCCTCTCGTGGGTTGATCATGCAACAGCCGGTGTCTCGGGACTGACTGGCCTTGCCAGCGAGCCTTCTGATAGCCTGAGTCTCTCCTTCCCTCAGGTCATCAGCTCCATGAGTTCCCTCTCCGAGTACTGCCTGCCCTCCATCCTGCGAACACTGTTCGACTGGTACAAAAGGCAAAATGGCATCGAAGACGAGTCACACGAATACAGACCACGAACGAGCAATAAATCCAAAAGGTACTCCTTCTCTTGTGCCTGTCATCAAAATGAGGATTCTGTGGGACTCAGGGCTCTCTGACATTCCTGAAGAGCCCCACCCCTACCCCCACCCCGCCGCAGGCATTCACCCTGGGGCGCTCTGGTCCGCAGCAGGTAAGGAGTGTGCTATCCAGGCTGGCTCTGGGCTCTGGTTGGAAACGCACTGGGCCTTATTTACATATTTGCCAGCACAGGCTATAATGGGTCCCAGGTCATCATATTGCTTCTTCTTTCCTCTACAGTCTCCAGTCCCTAGGTCTATACTCAAGATGAGGCTCCTGCAGGCTCAGTAACCCCACCAGATGTTTTAATATTAGCCTATTACCCAGGTAACCCTGAGTGCTTAGCGAGCCAGGGTAGGAGGGCACTGGGCTGCGGGTGGGGCGTCCCGCATCTGGCTATATCTCCAAATCTCTCTGAGAGGGTTCAAACATCTATCTGCTGCCATCCGAGGACTGTGTCTGTGCACTCTGAGGTCTGTCTTCCCTGTGGGTTTGAGAAGTGGAATTTACTACCGCAGGAGCTGTTTGGCGACTGACTACATTCTTGGGGGATCAAGTTAGTGCGTGACCCCAGACAGTAGGCAAACATTGAAGTTCGGAAGTTTGAAATTAAGGTATGGTACCTAGCTAGGCAAAGAAAGAAACAAATCACGGATATGAAGAAGGCTTAATATGACTTTTTTAAAAAATGAAATGCTTGAGGGATGACTGAGCTTTGAAATTAAATATTGCTCTTGCAGAGTCCCAGGGCTGGGTCCCCAGACCCAGGTCAGGCGTCTCAGCCACCTACATCCTGGCTCTTTGGGGATCAGGTTCCTCTTTACCTCTTTGAGTCCCCGCACTCACATGCACACACCTACACACATACGTGTAATTAGAAATAAGATGAATCTTGGAAAAATAAAAAGAGGCTAGCTACTAAAAATCAGATACCCACCACTGCTCTCAAGTGGCTTAGCCATTGTTTTCCTTGATAATCCTGATACTGTGTTTAAGGTTTTCTTTTTGAAATTTAAGACCTGTAATTTTATCAAATATATTTCTTTAGGGAACGTAAGTTAGTTTTCTAAAATGCTTGATTTTCTGCAACAGCTGATCATATTTATCACTTTGTTTGAGAAGGTGATGGATAACTTTTTCATACTGAGTATGTTTTAGTTGAAGGAATTCTTAAAAGCAAAACACATAAAACCCTGCTCTCTTCCCAGGGTAACCTGGTGTGCCTGACAGACCTTCTTTTCCAGCTTCCTGAGTACTGGGATTACAGACATGCGCTTGCAGGAAATACCTGACGATACAATGTATATCTTATAGAGGACACTGCTCTGAAGTTTGTGTTCATTGTTCTTAGTAGATTCCTGGACTGAGCAGCCATCACCACTATCTAAGCCCAGTGTTTTCTGACTCCAAAAAGAGAGGCGAGCCTGTTCCCATTACCAGTCTTTCTTTAATCTTTTCCTTTGTTTAGTTTTTTATTTTTATTTTGTGTATATAAGTATTTGTCTGCATGTATGTATGTGCACCACATGCATGCAGTGCCCGTAGAGGCCAGAAAGGGGCGTCAGATCCCCTGAGACAGATGGTTGTGAACCACGACGTGGGTGCTGGGAACCCAGGTCCTCTGCCTGAGCAGCCGGTGCTCTTAACTGTTGAGCTATCTCTCTGGCCCCTTTAGCAGTCTTTCTTCAAGAATAACTTTTTAATATATTAAACTTTGATGGCAGAATTCCCATTGTATGTCTGAAAATGGCTTGCCGTAAATTCATGCAATCACTCACTCCTTCCCATCAGACAGATTGGCTTGTGAGCGGGAGAGAGACTCCCCTTGGGGCGGGGTGGGGGGGGGACCCCGACTCTCCACAGGGACTCAGCAGCCGTTTATAAGAATTGAACTAAATGAGTTTGGTCTTTTTCCTTTGCCCTGCCTTAACTGAGTTACTAAAACTAGATTCTTGGTGAGTTGAAAATGCAAGGTTTGTCGTTGGTTTTTGTTATTGTCGTTGTTCTTTCTACTGTTGTTATTTGGGTGTTTCTGGGTTTGGTTTTTAATCACTATTGGTCCTTTGCAGGAAACCAGGGTCAGTTTTGAGGTCAAATGTCCACAGAATTAGAACAGTAAAATTTACCTCAGTGGAGTTTTAGCAAATTTTAACATTTAACATTTGAGTATCTAGCTAGGCAGCTTTGGTGCATACCTTTAATCTCAGCACTTGGGAGGTGGCGAGGCTGGTCTACAGAGCAAGTTCCCTGACAGCCAGGGCTACACAGAGAAACCCTGTCACAGAGAGAGAGAGAGAGAGAGAGAGAGAGAGAGAGAGAGAGAGAGAGAGAAACAGAGAGAAACAGAGAAACAGTGAGACAGAAAGACAGAGAGAGAGAGAAACAGAGAGAGAGAAAGGGAGGGAGAGGGAGAGAGGGAGGGGGAGAGAGAGAGAGAGGGAGAGAGAGAGAGAGAGAGAGAGAGAGAGAGAGAGAGAGAATCTATGCCTGAGGAGACTCCAGAGTATGTGTAGCTAGGCTGTTACTGAAACGCAGCTTGAGGGCGAGGCCTGATGGAGGGAGAACAGAGTGGAGGATTTGTCCCTGGGCCGTGGACCTCAGATTAGAGCTGTGAAGGCATCTTCACTGTCAAAAGTATTTGTGGGGTGCCTCTGGCTCCTGTCAGTTGGACCTCCACTAGGCAATAAAATTGAGTCACTATTAGAAAAGTATGTATCTTCTATCTGAAGGCATTAATTTGCCTTATTAAATAAAAAGAGGGTTTTAAGATGTTTGGTTTTATTTTTTTGTTTTTTGTTTTGTTTTATTTTGTTTTCCTAGCCAGGAGTTACCCCCTTTCTTGGGGTTCTCTGGGCACTTTTAGAAATATTTCTAAGTTTCCTTTATTATCATCATTATCATCATCATTCCTGGGTAGAGGGGAGGGGGGAGGGGAGGCAGTCCAGCATGAGTATGTCTTATGTGGAGGTCACAGGGCAGCTTTGGGGGGTCCTCCCACTGCTGGCTCCAGGAGCTTGGGTTGTAACCTTTCACCTCAAGCTGGCGGAGGTCACACGGCCGGCCGCTTCCTTCTCGGCCACTTTAACGGACCTCACCACTGCTCTCCGCGGCTGCTGTCTCCAGAGCCTTCTTCGCTCTTGGTTTCAGACCCCCTTTTCCCCTCTTGTGAGGTGCATGTTGGAGTCTTGACCGGGGAAGACTCTTTGAACACGGATTTGTACGATGTCTGTTCCCTGCCTCTAGCGGCATTTTTAGCGTCGAGCTCAAGTGGGGCTCGAACTTGTCTACGCTCTTCCTCCTGCCTTGCTGCTCGGAAATGATCTGAAACGATTTTCCTTGGAAAAGCAGAACCAAAGCTTCCCTTCTTACCTCACCAACCTACCGGAAGTGACGTCACACAGCAGCAGGCACTTCCGGAAGTCTGTGTGCACGGTCATGGGTCTGTGCATTAGGGTGTGTGTGTGTGTGTGTGTGTGTGTGTGTGTGTCTGTGTCTGTGTCTGTGTGTGTCTGTGTGTGTGTTTGTGTCTGTGTGTGTGTGTCTGTGTGTGTGTCTGTGTATGTCTGTGTGTGTGTCTGTGTGTGTGTGTCTGTGTGTGTGTCTGTGTGTGTGTGTGTGTCTGTGTCTGTGTCTCTGTGTGTGTGTGTCTGTGTGTGTGTTTGTGTCTGTGTGTCTCTGTGTGTGTCTTAAATCCCACCTTGTTTTCCTCTCACTCCTCATTCCTAGTCACAAAAGCATTTCATGCTTTAAATTCCTCTGGCTTATTCCGAAAATACCTCCCAAGGGAGTGCGTATCCTGTCATCCCCAACAAGTGTGGACCCTTTCTTTCTGTGTCTAGGAGACTACCAATACTATATATGCCTGACCACTTCAAACCTTCATTTTAGTAAAATTGACCATCTCTCTTGAAAAAAAAATCGCAAAACAGAAATGCTCCAAATAAAAAATAAATAAATAAATGTCTGATACCAACAGGAAGGTCAGAGGTAAATGACCCCACAGCTGATGTCACGCAACAGATGCGGGCGGCACAGCCCGCGGTGAGCTCAGCCAAAGCTATCCACATCGGGCTCCACAGAAGGCACTCATGAGACACAAGGAATTTCGTGTTTAGATTTGGGCCTCATCCCCAAGATGTTATGTGTACAAATACTCTAAAGTCAGAAGACATCTGCCAGTCTGGCCCCCAGCATTTTGGAGAAGGGACACTCAGTCTGTATCCTTAGCATTTTGCTATCATAGTTGGGAGAGGTAGGGGAGGCATAATTTTAAGTCAGGACCTTCCCACACCACGGCCATCGCAGCCACTGAGGGTAGACGTCAGTATCCAGCAGAAAGCAGGCGTGGAGATCACGCATTTCCCTAGGCATGCCTTTTTCTGGTCCCTAACTTTAGAATGAGCACAAATTACTAAGCCCTCCCTCCCTCCCTCCCTTCCCCCTCCCTCTCTCCCTCCTTCCTTCCCTCCCTTCCTCCCTCCTTCCCTCCCTCTCTTCTTCCTCCTCTCTCTCCCTCTCTCCCTCTCTCCCTCCTTCCCTCCCTCCCTTCTTCCTCCTCTCTCTCCCTCCCTCTCTCCCTCCCTCCCTCCCTCCCTTCCTCATTTTAGTCTTTCTTCTGGCTTCCATTCCTTCCCCCTGCCATTAAATCTCAAGTGGCAAAGGGACCACAAGGAAGAACAGAACGCAGCACTGACTTCCCTCCATTCCTGCCCTGTCACTTCCTCTGTCAATGCTTCCAGCTTCTCGTTACCCAGGATCCTTTGTGAAGTCTGTTAATTACATGGCTACCGTATGTCCCAGGATCCTTTGAATACACACCCCTCCCCCCCCACCCCACCCCCACCTCCGGAAGCTCTGTCTCGCGAATGGATCGTATTTTATCACCAATCGCGTTCCTCGGCTGTAGGGGGACTATTGAAGAGTTCACAGGATGAGGTTCCAGACCCACAGATGGCCCTATGGTTGGCATTTTTTAAAGTCAAATGTTCTGGCAGTATTATTTGCCCATTGAGCCATAGTGAAAACAGCAGCATCTGTCCTGTGCTGGGAACACAGGATCTCATCATAGCAGGGTGGTGGGGGCTGGGGGGGGGGGCTGGGAGCAGTCTTCTAATGAGATGACCCATCTCACCCTAAAAGTACCTTTGTTTTAAACTTTGCAGTGATGAACAGCAGCGAGACTATTTAATGGAGAGACGGGACCTCGCCATCGATTTTATCTTTTCTTTAGTGTTAATAGAAGTCTTGAAACAAGTGAGTGATTCGTTTACTATCACTTTCTATTAATACTTTGTAAGACTAAGTTTTAAAAGTCTGAGTTTATGGCTTATGAATTACTGGGCAATGTGAATCCTGTTTATTGATTACAAGAGGTCATCTGCCATTGTTGGAGTGACTGTTATAGACAGGCCGTTTAATAATCTCTTACAAATCTCATCTTTTTTTTTTTTTCAGATCCCCCTTCATCCTGTAATAGACAGCTTAATACACGATATTATTAACTTGGCTTTCAAGCACTTTAAATACAGAGAGGGGTAAGGTGATTTCTCTCCTTAGAGTACTGACAACGGTGAATGCTTACTTCTAGGTTAGAACTTTTCTGGGCGCCAGATGCCTAACTTGTCTGATTCTGTTTCCCTCAGGTACCTGGGTCCCAACACTGGCAATATGCACATTGTGGCTGACCTGTACGCAGAGGTCATCGGAGTGCTGGCCCAGGCCAAGTGAGTGAACTCAAACTTACAGAAGCATTTGCATAGGAACTGGCACTGAGTTCAGCATACACGCACACCCTGAAACCAACTAGAGCCTCCCTCAACGCAGGTCCAAACTGGCTCCTCCATCTTGGCAGTTGGGCCAGACCCTACCACATCCCTGAATTTCGGGTCACTGTTTCTAAGAAAAAAAAATGCATATGACCAAATTACTTTCTCTCTGTTCAAATATTCCAAAGACGACTTTTTAGTTCTTAAATTTTGTTTTTTGTTTGTTTGTTTTTTAATCCACCGGGACCAGATAGTTGCAATCTATCACCCATAAGTGGGAAAATTCCATTCTACAATGTCCCTTTTACTACAGACCTTACTTAATTCAGCTGAGCTAAAAATGGCCCAGACGTTGTCATGGAAACAAGTCGGGGCGGGGAATTCTCCTTGCTAAATTTATCTGGCCCCGTGATACTTAGCGGGACTAGTTAGACTGTGAACACTGATAAACTCATTCCGGCGGGGTCACACCGAACTTACCAGTCTTCCTTCCCTACAGCCCAGAGGCAAGTCAGTCAAGAACCCGAATGTCTGGATCTGGTGAACTGAGCCAAGGGCGTGGGGCGAGTTCAGGCCAAGGGAAAAGCTTATAGCGAACGATGCCTCAGTCCTGAGAAAGAGGGGGGGAGGGGAAGGAGAAGGAGAGGGAGAGACAGACAGACAGACAGACAGACACAGAGAGAGGTCTATCGTCAAGGGCTGGACTTCTTCATGCCCATGAATTGGCGTATCCCTCTACCCCCATTAGAGAAGCTTCTTTCAGCTGCAGATGGCAATACTACAGGGACTCACAACTGATAGTGTACGATGCTACGGCATGCTCTCTCTAAGTCGGACATCCATATCGTACTCTGTGTCTCTAAGGTCCAGGAACCATCAGGGAAGAGAGAGCAGAAAGACGGCTAAGAGCCAGAGGTACGGCTGCCCGCCATGAACCAGCGTTTGCCAGACACGACGGGGCTGCTGCCAGTATGAACTCAAAGCAGCTATGGCTCTAAGCTTAAGACCTGCATAAGATCAAGCCAGCCCAAATCCCCGCATGGATGGGGGAGGACTCATGAACTCTCCCCCTGTATGAGGAGTGATTGGCAATTGGTAGCTGCTGGGGGAAGAGAATCAGGTTTCAGGGCTGGGGTGGGGAGGGCGGAGCGGGGGTCTGGAGAGTCTGCGCATGCTCTCTAGCAGTGGTGGGTGGTGGCGCAGCGAGTGAGCGCAGTGAGCCTTTTAAAAGAGCAGGTGAAGCCTGGCGGTGGTGGCACGCGCCTGTAATCCCCGCACTCAGCAAGGTAGAGGCAGGCGGATTTCTGAATTCGAGGCCAGCCTGGTCTAGAGTGAGTTCCAGGACAGCCAGGGCTATACAGAGAAAACCCTGTCTCGAAAAAAACAAATCCAAAAAAAAAAAAGAAAGAAAGAAAAGAAAAGAACAGATGAAGTTGGGAAGGAAAAGTGACTGGGGCATAGGAAAGGAGCTGGAGGGAGGCCAGGACTGCATCTCACAAAACACATTAGATTCAGGTGCAAAATGCTCAAACGGTAAAACAGTTTTTTTAAAAAATTAAAAATTATCTTAAAAACTAGCCATTTAACTAAATCTAAAGTGGAAAATGCTTAGTGTTTTTAGTATAGGTGTCCGTGCTGTGTGCACGTGGGTTTGGCCCCAGACCCCTTGTTCCCATGGATACCAAAGTCTGGGATGCAAAGTCACGTCCCATGCAAACAGCATATGCAGTCTGGACATATTAGCATTGCTCTTGTACCATACAGTCAAGTCATTCTGGGAAACCTATAACCCATAATACCATGTCAATGCTGAGTAAATAGTTAATACGCTGCATTGTTCAGGAAACAATAAAAAGAAGAAAAAAAGACCCCCCCCACCCCAGAGAAATGAAAATTCCTCACTTTAGCATAAAAGTGCACAATATGTCAAAACAAACTTTTTAAGTCATCATCGTCATCATCCTTCTATTATGGGACACAATCAGTTGACACGAGTCGATTCTCTCCACGGTCAAGTCCTAAGACATAAACTCCGGTCCGCAGGCTTGGCAGCGAGCACCTTTACTTCCAAAGCCATCGCTGACCCCTCTAAAACATTTTCCAAAGACTTACCCAGCAACCTCACCTAACCCAGGTAAAACCGTAAGATCATAGAAAACAGAATCACCCCCAGCATGGCTTGTGGTGATTTTTTTCCTTCTCTCTGATCCGCCTTTCCAGCTCACACAAATGCGCTGTCTGCTTTCTAACGCAGAAAACCATCAACGTTAGAGAGAGGAGAGGGACCGTCTGCAGGGCTAGGCACTGACATCGGGGAGAAGTGTCAGGGGCAATGGCAGACAGTCACAGAGGAGAGCCAGACGAAGGATACAGGGGCTGGGGAGCTGGTCAGGGGTGCGGAGGACCTGAGTCCCGTTCCCAGCACAAGGCAGCTCACAACCACTTATAACACCAGTTCCGGGGGATATGACGTCCTCTGCTGGCTACCGCAGGCACTGCAGGCTGCTGTGCTTGAGTCTCAAGTACGCTTTAAAAAAAAAAATCTATGATGGTCATTGTGGTTCCTGGGTCATTAAGGAAAGGAGGAATGTTGTATTTTAGAAAACTTTTCATTTAATTGAGTAGTGACTATATTTGAATTAAACTGGATAAAGCTGCAATTATCTGGTCATTAGTCCATGCGTACCTAGAAAGGATTTTTAAAAGAAGAGATCAATATGTATAGGATTTGCTGATTCATCAGATTCTGGAAAATCTCAGTATATTTCTTTGTAATTATACTAGCATAAATTCCCCATGTTATAACATGGGGAGTTTAGTATGTTAAAATAACAAAACGTAAATGTTTATACTTAGTTTCTGTGAATTATGCATGATACTGCATATTGTCAAATGACCACCTCGCTAAGGCGAGGCAGGCTCTGAACAGACTGAGAAACAGTGTCATGTCAAGTGTGCTAGCTCAAGCCCAGCATCCCAAAACTCAGGTGACTAGCAGAGAAGGATTGCTGCCAGTGAGAGGCCAGCCTGGGCTACAGAGTGAGTTCTAGGACAGCCAGGGCCACACAGAGAAACCCTGTCTCGAAAAAAGCGAGCAAGAGAGCAAGAGAGAAGAAAGAAAGAAAGAAAGAAAGAAAGAAAGAAAGAAAGAAAGACAGCAAAAAGAAATTCCTCAAATTACAGCACTTTCATTTCATTGACAAATGCCTTAATGCTGTCATTAAAGGTTGGGCTGTTGGTTGGTTGGTTGGTTGGTCATCAGTAATGTATTGATGTTTTCAAAATCAATTATAAATTTAAAAGATACTCTGGCCGGTCTGCTCTTAAAGTGTCCGGGGACTCAGACGGCCCATGAGAGGTTCTCAGCCGTGCCGTGTGCTGTCTTTATTGACAGACGGTGCGAGCTCACGTCTCTATCACACGTGAAGCATGTCATGTATCCAGGGACGCTGCTTCATTGGAAAGGTCCTCATTTCTGTGCTATCAAGAGGGGGAGGAAGGGTGCGTGGCTCTCTGGCACAGTGCGCTGAACTTGCCCCCTTAATGAAGTTGAGCCAGCCAGCTCGTTCTGACTTCAGATGGAATACCAGCTCCCTCCTCCTTGTGACTTAGTTATTAGGGCTCTGAGTTTTAGCTGAGTCGGCGTTTAACCTTAGGAGTGGCGGTGCCACTTAATCCCTGGCCTTTAAGGTCCGTTTTGATGTTAAGATATTCGAATATAATACTGATTTCTTCCAATGTGAACTTAAGTTAAAAATAGGTTTTCTAAGTACTTGAGTTAACATTTGATACAGGTGTTTAGACAATTGCTTCAAAGACTCCTACTTTTGAAAACTGGGTTTTCTTTTCTTTTCCTCTGTACCTATGAACTATACATTTTTTTAAAAGGCTTTTCTTTATTCATATTTTTTTTCTTTCTTTTTTTCTAATGCATATGGATGTTTTGCCCGTGTGTGCTCCATGTGCATGCAGTGCATGCAGAGGCCAGAAGAGGGCACCAGATCCCCTGAAACTGGAGTTATAGGTGTTTGTGGGTGCTGAGAATTGAACCAGGTCCTCTGTAAGAACAGCCAGTGCTCTTAACCAGTGAGTAATGTCTACAGGTCCCTTTATGTGAGTTTCATAGAATACAAGTTGAGTCATTGTTTAATTACTGTATATGCTAAATATACAACTAGCCGGGTGGTGGTGGCGCATGCTTTAATCCCAGCACTTGGGAGGCAGAGGCAGGCGGATTTCTGAGTTCGAGGCCAGCCTGGTCTACAGAGTGAGTTCCAGGACAGTTAGGGCTACACAGAGAAACCCTGTCTCGGAAAAAAAAAAAAAAATAGAGCACCAACTAAAGTATTAAAGGAAAGCCCATAGACAATCTTGTTTCTCTTAAAAAAACAAACAACAAAAAGGGAGATCATTATAAAGGAAATTAGGTTTTTAACTAGAAATAGATCTGCAGGTTAGTTGTATCCTAAAATAACATGTTCGCGTCGTGTGGAACTTTTCACAGTAAAAAAAATAGTTGCATCTATTTTTAAATGAGAATGTAAAATTTTAGCTACTGTCTCATCGTATTGACGTACTGAGCTACGTAAGCAGCCTGCCCTTTTCTGACGCTCCTTGTTAGTTGCAGATTAGGAGTAAAAGGACAAATCTTTAACTGCGGGACTCTTCTATGAGAAGTGCCTGTTCAATGGGAGAAGTAAATTGATATTAACATTTAATATTAATAACGTTCTAACCGTGTTCACTCTGTGCACAAGGCCAGCTTCTGCTTGGCCACCTCCGTCCAGCTGACTTCCCACTCCTAAGCCATGAGTGCGATCAGCATTGTTACTGAGCCCCTACTGTGTGCCTCCTCTTGTGGAGCCTGCATCTGGCCAGACGTGTCAGACAGTAAACGTTAAAGGAGGGAATTGTAACACATTCAAGTTAAGATCCTTCCTCCCCACCCTCCCTAACCCGTTTCTCTTCCTCTTTCTCTTCCCTAACTCCTTCCTTCCTCCCTCCCCTCTTTTCTTTCTTCCTTCTTTCCTTTGGTAGTGGAAATTGACCCCAGGACCTTTCATATGTTAGGCCAGCAACCACCATTGAACCTCGGTCCTCAAGCATGCTGGGAAACACCCAGCCCTCATCGGGTTATCTTTCCTTACAGGCTATTTCTTTTGAAACTGGATCTTTCTAAGTTTCCCAGGCTGGCCTGGAACTCTCAGTATCCCTGGCAGACTGCAACCCTTAAACTCCCAATCCAGCCTCAGTCTCCTGAGTAGCCGGGACTTACAGACCTGTAGGGCAGGCAGGGGTGCCACACAGATGTCGGTTTGAGTGGTCGAGGAAAGTGCCTTGGTCTGTCAGGCCAGCTCCCTTTCAAGCTGTAGGCATTAGCTGGCTGGTGAGGCGGTTGCCCACGTGATATGTCAGGATGCTGGGGATGGTGTAACCAAGACAACAGACCTGAGCACTTTACTGACATTTATTTCTTCAGAGTTCCAGGCATCAAGTTCAAAGTGATGGCAGGGCTGGTTCCCCTGTGGAGAAGTAGCCTTCTTTGTGGCTTTACCTATCTGTGCTGTGTTCCAATTATCTTGTCTTTAAAACATCCCAGGCATATTGAGCAAGGGCCCACGCCAGGCTGCCTCCTAGAATAGTCACACTCATTCTGTGTGTGACTTGGGGGTACAGGGAAAAGGCATAGACAACCCGTAACATTAAATCTAGGCAGGGGCTAGAAGATAGATTTTTAGTGAGTTTTCAGACCTTGCCCACGTAGGGAACATATTTAAACAATCCTGGATTCGGCATTAGTGTGTCGCATGGCATTAAGAGGAGGGTAGTCTGAGGCCAGCCGTGACCTTCGGGTACCAGGTCCATTGTCGATCAGCTGTCCGGCTTTGTTAGGTTTGGAGCCTTGGTGTTTGAGAAGGATACAGCCACGCTCCTTCACAGGACTGCCCCAGGATTGAGGAGCTGCTGGATGTGGTGGAAGTACTGGACAATCCTCCTGGATATCTGTCTGCCTCGGTGGTCATCTTTGCCATCTTAACATATGTGTGTGTGTGTGTGTGTGTGTGTGTGTGTGTGTAGTATATATATTTATATGTAGTATACATATGTACTACACACACACACATATGACAGAAAAGAATAGTGTCACTGGAATTTAGTATTTACATTTTAAAATGTTCAGTAGTAACGAATCTCAGTTTCCTCTCAAATGGGCATTACCTGACACCAAATCAAATCAAATTTAATACAATTTACAGTTTAATCTTTACTAGTATCTTCATATGAAAGACAAAGCCACAATTTTACAATCCCTGTGTTGGTTTTAATACAATGTAATTCCACCAATATTTCCTCCCTTATTTCCCAAGTATTCAGGAATGTCAGGGACAGAAAGATGGGCCAGTTTGAAATGTTGTCCCGGAAGGGGGGCTTTGTAGACATCCATAAAATGCCACCACCGGTCAGGAGTGAGCCCTTGACTGCGTCACCAGCCCCTGAAGAATACCTCACTCAAATGCACTTAAATCTCCACGTGGGCATCAACCCTTCTGCCCAGGCGACTTTCTCAGAAGAATGCAGCAGACATTAGAAACCCTATAAAATGTACGGTTTAGTAAGCTGCACCGGGGAAGATCGAGGGGTTGGGGGTGGGGGTGCACCATGCAGACCCAGCTTGTGTCTGCCAGCAGGGTGAACCTGCGCCCGCTTCCGCTTCCACTTCCTGTCTGGTGTCCGTGATTTCTACCTCACGGCAACAGTTGCTCTGAGCTCCCATGATCTCAGTTGCCCTTCCTAAGTTAGATTTGCTGCACCCCCCAAGCCCGGTGAAACCTGACCCCACCTGTGTCTCCTCTGCCCAGCTATTAGCTGTCGGCATCTTTATTTACCAATCAGACCCAGACTTGGAGTCAGGGTCACCGACTGTCTTACTGTGCAGAATCTCTTGTCTCTGGGACAGCTAGTCTTGGGGGCCCAATATTAGCATTAGAATATAAGCAGCATCAGGCCAATTCACTACACTCCTAGACTTGAGATTGAATCTTTTATTATCACGTGCTAAAACCTTATTATAAAGAACCCCCCAATAAAAACCTCCATGCGCTGACACTAACCGGACTCAAAGCCTGCACATCTCAACGAGCCGACTCCTTATGGCAGGCACAGCAGCGTTTCATGTTGGATCTTATATTTTCAGATATGGTTTCTTTTTCTTTTTTGAAAAGATTTATTTATCTATTATATCTAAGTATATGGTAGTTGTCTTCAGATGCACCAGAAGAGGGCGTCAGATCTCATTATGGATGGTTGTGAGCCACCATGTGGTTGCTGGGATTTGAACTCAGGACCTCTGGAAGAGCAGTCAGTGCTCTTAACCACTGAGCCATCTCTCCAGCCCTTCAGATATGGTTTCTGCACTTATTTACCATCAAAACCTGAAAATCCATGACAAAGTTAAAACTAGAAAGCAATTAGCTTTAGGGTTTTTTGTCTGTTTGTATGTCTGTTTCAGACAGAGACTTTCTGTGTAGTTCTAGCTGCCCAAGAGCCTATGTAGACCAGGCTGGCCATCAACCTTCCTCTGCCTCCCAAGTGTTTGAATTAAAATCTTGTACCACCATACCTGACCCAAACAATTAGCTTTATATATTTGTGTTATTATTGTTGTTGTTATGTTGGTATTGGTACCAGGGAGCCGGGACTTTGCTGTGCTGGGCCAGTGTTGTTTGACTGAGATGCATCCCCTGTAGCTTGTTCTTGGAAACAGTTTTGTCATGTAGCCCAGGCTAGACTCAAGCTAATGGTTCTCTTTCTCTGCCTCTGCCTCTAGATGAGTACAGGAGTACAGGAGTATGGGCATGTGCCAGCCTTCACCTTTTTCTCTCAGATATAATTTCAATTTTCCCATTAATAGACTTTTCCTTCAACCTAAAATATAATTTTTTCCGTAATCATTAACCTAAAATTATACAAGGACAACAGAAAACACTGGCAATGGAAATTGGGGTATTTTAGGCATTATTTGAGATACAGATCCAAAAGTTACTTGTGGTCACTGTCAGAAATAGCTGATCCCATGAGCTGCCTGCAGATACTCGCTGTCAGACACTCTGGGCCCGAGGGACCTGCAAGTATTTTGGTAGTAGCTAGGCCTGAGAAAACAGGTGGGTGTTTGTTTGTCTGTTTGGTTTGCTCAGATTCAGAGCTAAACCACCACGAGAGGGTCTCAACGGCAACTTAGCTCAGCCTGAGAGAGGTGCCGAGCAGCCCGGTGAGCAAGGGAGGGAAAGGGGCCAGCTGGACTCTGTCGAATCCTCACGATCCCACAGCCGGTGTACGTCACCTGATCCGAAGGGCCCGTCACTGTGCCCAGCCGCCCTTGGACGCGGGACACCCTCACGATAGCGACTGTCTTACCTCTTATTCTCTAGTCTCTATGTTTTCTCAGGTTCCCTGCGGTGAAGAAGAAGTTCATGGCGGAGCTGAAGGAGCTGAGGCACAAGGAGCAGAGCCCCTATGTGGTGCAGAGCATCATCAGCCTGATAATGGGGATGAAGTTCTTCCGGATTAAGATGTACCCGGTGGAGGGCTTCGAGGCGTCCCTCCAGTTCATGCAGGTGAAGCCCCCGCATGGGGTCAGGGATGCTTCCCTTGTGGCAGTCCTTCCAGCCAGATGCCAAGGCTAAAATGTGGGAAACCCCCACCCAGGCAATGCCCAGCACAGGAAGGGTCAACAGACAGCGCTCAAACCTCTCAAAGCTGCGCCACGACACACACTCACTGGAAAGCATGTTTCACATTACGGGAGATGTTCGCAGTACCCAGAGTGGGATCTGGAGCCTCATTCGCACCGAGGAAGCGCTCTACCCCTGAACTGCAACCCTAACACTTTTTATAATGTTTTTATGGTGTGACTGCATCTCTCTAGGTTGACCAGGTTGGTCTCGAACTTGCAACCCTCCTGCGCCAGACTCCCAGCTCATGTTTTGCATTTGAGTCTTAGGCTTGCTAGCACTATGTAGTCTGAGCTTCTTGTGATGCTGGGCCATATCAGTAATGGCAACTTCTGGGCCAGCCACACAGCCAGCAAGGAGGCCAGGGACTCTTCTGTGTCCTGTCGTTGTGGAACGTTGGGGGTTTTAAGTGAAAGTCCCCTTTGTGATACTTTCCACTTAGACTAAATGTAAACACAATTAATAAGTCAAAGAGTGTCTGCACTTAACTATACATAGACATACACATACACACATATGTACTATAATTATATAATATATACTATATATACTATGTTATATTAATATATGTAGATAGACATATACACACACACACACATACACATATACATATAAAATTAGCTTCTAGGTAAGTCCTAAAATGCTTTAACACCAAATAATCAAATTGCCAAACATGATTAAACTCTCCAATCCTCTTGGGGTTTGGCTGCACCGTTGACTTTTCCATTTCCTTCCCCCATTGACATCGCTCTGTGATTAAATCTTAGCTGACAGTGGCCATTGAGGCGGCAGCGCTGGGTGGGCCACAGTGGCATTCACAAGCATAAGAACTTCCATAAAGGGAGAGATCTGTCTTCTCTGTACTATGAGAGGGAGTCTTAACATCCCCGGCTTCTGAGAACTTAGCAGAGCGCAAGCCTCCATCCACTGAGCGTAAGGAAAATTGCTGTCTGAGGGGATTTCTCTGATGCTGCTGTGATGAGGTTGGCGCTGATCTTCCTCGAGTTGAGAAGTGTGAATTAGGAATACAGGCTGTATGGCTTCCTGGTTCCAAGGACCACCGTCAGAAAGAGACTTCAGCTGTGGGTGTGGACAGGGAGAAGTTAGACTTCTCCACTGCTGGTGTGAGCAGCAAGTAGGCTCCTCACATTGGTGGGACACAGCCTTCGTGTTAGAAAGAAGTTCAGGGTTGCGAGAGACCACCACTCTGGGAGCTGTGTCCTGACAGGGCAGAACCTGATGGAGAGGGTATGCTCCAGAGAGTGAGCCCGCCAGCAGGAAGTGCACCTGGCCTTTGTTCCAATGGCTCTGTCTCTACCCCAAGACTCAGCAAAAGAATGGAAGAGGGAAGAGGACAGCCTCTTTAATCCTTGACATCTCAGAGTATAGCAGGGCCTGTGGGTAAACAATGGGGGAAGTGGAGATTAAAGCTTTTGCTACATGTAAGCTGCAGATACAAAGATGTTAATTTGCTGTAAACACGAGTTTCATGGTGTTTAATAGGAAAGACAAAATGTTTAGTACACTTCAATGGCTAAACCTGGAATTACCGATTGATCCAGCAGGTCCGCTCCTCTTCTAGCACCAAAGAAAGTGAAAATGCAGTCCACACCAAGGCTGGGACATGCTCATAGCAGTCGTTTTTTAATAGTAGCTGAAAGTTGGAAGCGGTTTAAATATCTCTGAACTTGGATTTAAAACAAAAAAACATGGTATTTCTATGCAACGTGGTAATAGTTTTGCTTAATGAGCTCCAGCTATCTGCTGCAACACCTTTAACATCATTACAACATCATGCTGGATGGAAGAGGCTAGTATCAATCCTAAAGATGGGAGAAGACCACTGACCCAAATCATTGCAGACAAATTAATTAAAACAAGAAATTACTTAAAGCAAGCTTTTTGTGTATCCAGTCTGCCTTTCTCTAAGGTGGGACTCAAGAGGTCAGCATGAGGAAGACAAGATTTTTATAGCTTAGGGGTGGGGGTGGGGGTCTTCCAAAGGGGGATTTGATGGGCAAGGGTTACAGGAGCAGAACAAGTTAAATATAACGATCTCCTGGAACAAAGACATGATTGCAAGGTGGTTGTAACAAGGTAGGGTTGCAAGATGGTCATAGTAACTTTTTGAAACAAAGATATGGTTACTATTTGCTGAAACAGGCAGTCAGTCCAGAAGCGTATGTAGGTAAGGTTATAAGTGGGCATAGACCAAGCCTTGAGAAATAGATTTAATCATAAATAGGATGAGCCCATGTCTTTATGTAAGGTGGCGTTCACACCCAAGAAGGAGTTGGGGCTGGCTCATCACTAGATGCAAAAGTTTCTACAAGTTATATAAACCCATTCCACACAGTGTTCACAGTAAGCTAATTTACAACAGAATGTAGAGTAACTCGGTTGCCTAGGTTAAGGACCAGAGTGGATGAGATTGCCAAGCTGTTAGAGTTCCAGGAGGTGTGAGTGCTACTTTCCTGGGTTTGAACTCGGGCCCACTTGGGAGATTGTTTACATACCAGTGCAGGATCATGCAGAGAAGGGGGCCGGGATCCTGGAACCAGAGGCTGCATTCCATAGTCAGTCAGTCTCAGGGACTTCGGAGGCTCAGGTCATTCAGCCCTGGATGAGATTGGGTACATTGATACACTGAAGACCTTAGAAATTTTTTGCTAGTATTGCTAATAATGATTGAAATATGAAGGATAAGAGTTGGTGTAGAGCTGGGCGTGGTGGCGCACGCCTGTAATCCCAAACTTGGGAGGCAGAGACAGGCAGATTTCTGAGTTCGAGGCTAGCCTGGTCTACAGAGTGAGTTCCAGGACAGCCAGGGCTACACAGAGAAACCCTGTCTCAAAAAACCAAAAAAAAATAAAAAAATAAAAAAAAAAGAGTTGGCGTAGACATAGACACCATAACTAAAGACAGTACCTGGAAGTCACTAACGTAAGGGAGGGGCAGACCAACCTTCCTCCAGAATTAACCCCCAGGCAACCAAAAATACACTCTCTAGTAGGCAGTAGCTTTGTAGGTAGAGAAAGTAGGGCGAGTTCCAGAGGCTTCCTTGCATGACCGGAAGCCGTCCAGACCTGCTTCAGGGATGATGGGCAAAATAAACACACCTAGAATATCAGGCCCTGAAAGTAAACGCCATAGGAAGGCTGTCTGCAGTTAGACCTGACAGGACTTTACTGTTCTCTCTAGGGATTTCTGTTTGTGGCCTAGGAACCCACAGAGGGTTAAGGACTCCATAGAAATCTCTTGAGAATGAATGAATGAATGAATGAATGAATGAATGAATGAACCAACCAAGCACCACATGGCTGTTAGATCTTTCAGGACAAAGAGAAAAGCAGTCTCGGAAAGGCCTCTGATCCGCTCAAGCAGTTAAACCCCACGTGAAACCTGCAAGACAGTGGCGTCTGGTAGATCTCAGAATGTGCCGTGTCCAGGGTAATCAGGTCTAGTTAAGTGCATTGCTCATACGTATTTCAATCTCCGTTTGCTCCCTCTGTTCTTGTCCTGCTTTGTAGGAATGCGCGCATTATTTTCTGGAGGTCAAAGACAAAGACATCAAGCACGCCTTGGCCGGGCTCTTCGTAGAAATCCTTGTCCCCGTGGCTGCTGTGAGTTGCGTTTTCATTTCTAATCACTTCTTCAACCTGGACGGCACGCCCAACAGCTTCCTGAGTGGAGTATTCTCACGAGTGTCTCTCCACTGTAGGCTGTCAAAAATGAAGTCAATGTCCCCTGCCTCAGGAACTTCGTGGAGAGCCTGTACGATACGACGCTGGAACTCTCCTCTCGGAAAAAGCATTCCTTGGTTAGTAACTATGGGAGGAGCCGAGCGCTCGCTGTCCCATGTGAGAGCTGGGAACTCCTCTGAAGAAACAGACTTGAGAGTAGGGGGTGTCCACACATGGGAGAGTCTTGGCCTCTCTGACTTCAGAGCTTGTGTTTAGCACAGGCCCATGAGTGACTGTGATAAATGGGGATTATCCCACATCCCCTCAGAGGAATTTTCTAGACCTGTGGATTCAGCTGTTTATTTAGAGATTGGCTAAACTGAGTTCCTGTTTGAATTTCTGAGAAGTTTTTCAAATCTAAAGGCTAAAGTTTATAGTAACGGTTTCTTGTCTGCTCCGGGAATGAGCCTGTGCTGGCTAATTTCTATCCTGACACTCTGAATCCACACTGAGCCCAGAAGGAGCAAGAGATGACCCAAAGGCAAGAAGGTTGGCGTTTAATTCTTGAGACGGCAATATAGAGTCTTTCGAGTTGCTGCGTGGCGAATTACCGTCTGTGCCAGCTGTAGCCATGAGAGTGTAGGGCAAGTCCGCTGTTCAGTCGCCGGCCGCAGGCCTGGCCTGTGCCAGTCTCCAAGGCCTGGGCATTCCTGCCTGGGTCTGAGCCAGCACCCAGTTGTTCAGCTGGTAGAAGTGCCAACTTTGCTCATCTGCCTATACCCTATGTTCATTAGGACTGATTGCATGCATTTAATGGCCGGCATTAGAGATGCCTTCAGTGGGCACAGTACTGCAAAGTCCTCTAAGACTAAGTTCAAGTTAAGAACAGGGCTGAGCTGAAACACGGACCAAAGAGGCCCATCCATTGGCCACTGTCTCTGGCCAGTCCAAGAGGACACTGATGAGTCTCTTCAGGAGAATGGGTGTGTTTCCCGTTAAACCTCCCCTGGCCCTCCAAGTGTGTGCTACTACTCGGATAAGCAAAATGACGGTGAGCGGTGTGTGCGCGCGTGTTCTTTGGGTGGCTGCCTGTTGTTGGCTTCGCTGTCTTTCCAGTTGCTGTGGGAGAGGGGCCCTGTTAGACAGGAGAAGCACAGTAGCTCCTCTGTTTATTCCGTCCCGAACAAATTCCTGCTGTGGTCACATTTGTCTTCGTAGTGTTTACCAGGACCATAAGAGCTCTTTCAGGAATCCCCTTAATTACAGGAAGATTGCAAGAGAAGGTAAATACGTGTATTTACCTTCTCCTGCATATACATGTGTGTGTGTGTGTGTGTGTGTGTGTGTGTGTATATATACACACACACATGTATACACACACATGCGCCTGGTGTTAAGACAAAGACTACTAGATATTTAAGAGTGAGAAAGCCAATAACATTTTCAAACTGAGTGAGCCTTCCTGGCTGTCCTAGCTTCTCTGCTCCTGTGGTAAAACGCTGACCAAAGCAGAAGAGGAGAAAGAGGCACTTAGTTGGCTTACGGGCTATAATCCATTATGGAGGGTAGTCAAGGCTGGCCCTGGAGGCTATAACAGAGGCGGAGGCCATGCAGGGATGCTGCTGGCTAGCCTGCTCCCCACGGCTTGCTGCTCAGCCGCTTTTTTTTTTATATTGCCCAGGACCCATCTGTCTAGGGATGGCACCGCCCACAGTGGGCTGTGTCCTCCTCTATTAATTAATGATCAAGACAATGTCCCATAAACACACCCACAGGCCGTTCCGATGGAGGCACCTCCTCAACTAGCGTCCTCTTCCCAGGTGACTCTAGCTTGTGTCAAACCGACAGAAAGAACCGGCATGATCGTTGTTTTATGTCTGTGGTGGTTGAGAGCGTTACCTAAAATTCTAAGTTTGCTTTAAGAGTTCGCAAGTGGAAACGGAGTTAGTCAATAAGCTTTCTGTATCACTGGACATGAAACAAACATCTTACTGTATGTATATTTCTAGCCAGCATTCTAGATGATTCTACGCAGTCTTCAGCAGGCCGCACCCATGAGTTCTCGTGGTTGTACGGCGTGCAGTGCATTTGTTTGGGGGCCGCATGGCCACGGAGGATGTGCTGGGGTTTGGAAACACAGAGTGTGTGCTTCCCAGTCTGTTGAGCGGCCACTCACCCTGTGGCTCCCACTCCTTTCTCCGCAGGCCTTATACCCCCTGGTGACCTGCCTCCTCTGTGTCAGTCAGAAGCAGCTCTTCCTCAACAGGTGGCATGTTTTCCTCAACAACTGCTTGTCCAACCTTAAGGTTAGTATTTGTCGACTCCACCACAGCAGATGTATTTTCTGAAAAGAAAAAAAAAATCAGTGAACAGTTGTTGATATTTGTGTGTTTGAAGCAAGGACCCCACCAGGTTGTCCAGGCTGACCGCAAATTCACAGACCTCCTACCCCGGCCTCTCAGAGTGCTGGTGTTACAGGTGTGAGCTGCCACACCTTGTTACAACGAAATTCATAAGGGGATGAATTCATCTGCCTAAAAATAAATCTCTGCGGATTAGGGGCAAATACATCTGCTCTAGTAAGAATCACTCTGAAGACAGAATTAAAACCACTGTGCATATACAGCTTGGTCTATGATTGTTGTCCTGTGTATCTAAATGATAGGAAATGAAATGGTCATTATTCTTAGCTGATCTGGACATGTGAGATTATCTCAGATATCCTGGGACACCTCTGTGCCTTCTGGCCGAGGTAGATATTTTGGAAACAATAGCTCTGACCTATGGAAGGATCGCTCTGTCAGAGGGCATCGCCTCCTCCCATTCTTGCCTACCATCTGCCTACTAAACAATTATTGCTCTTCAGGCGGTGAGCACAGGTGTCAGGAGATAGGATGCATAAAGCCACAGCCCATGGGACCAAGGAGCTAGCATAAATACAGTTATAATAATTGGCCTTGAAATCGACTGTGAATCAAATAGAAACATTCTTTTAATTTGGTGATGAGCCAACACCAGGCAGCTAGACTGGAGCCCTCTGTAACGTGAGGGCAGGCTCTCCCGGTGTGGTGAGCGTGCCCTCTGGAGAGGCTGCGGCAGGGCGGTCACAAAGTTCAGGACAGACTGAACTATATATTATAGCAAGACCAATCTTTTTTTTTCCAGAAAAGAAAACCAGGGGCTGGAAAGATGGCTCCATAGTTCAGAGTGTTAGCTGCTCTTGCTAGGATACAGGTTCAGTTCCCATGGTGACTCACAGCTGTCAGTCGCAGGTGTGACAACTCCAGGTGTAGGCGATCTGATGCCCTTTTCTGTCTGGCCTGTGGATGCCAGACACATAGGTAGTGCATAGATACATATGCAGGCAAGATACTTAGGCACATAAACAAAAATAAATGAATATTTACAAATTATTTAGAAAACAAAGCAAAAAAATGCAAATCAGAAGAATTCATCACAGAGACACCGGTGTCCGAAGCTGTGGCCCAGCCTCCATCTCTGCTCAAGGCTTGCTACCTTCCTTAAATAGAATAATAACTAAGAATTCTTGCATGTTCTTATGCATGTTGCCTCGTTTTGTATGTATTTTTTCCTCCAAGACATTTTAATTCTGAGAAGTAATTAAGACTAATTATGTTATTTTGTTATTTACTGTAATTATATAATAGCCTACATGGGCCTGATCTCTCGATGACTATGTCCTGGCTCTAAAAGCTGATTATGAAATCCAAGATTGCAATCATTCATTTCCTTCAAGTTGGCAGCAAAATCTTTTTTTTTTTGTTTTGTTTTGTTTTGTTTTGTTTTTTTCCAGACAGGGTTTTTCTGTGTAGCCCGGGCTGTCCTGGAACTCACTTTGTAGACCAGGCTGGCTTTGAACTCAGAAATCCACTTGCCTCTGCCTCCCAAGTGCTGGGATTAAAGGCGTGCGCCGCCACCACCCGGCAGCAGCAAAATCTAATAGTGGCAGGTAGAGACCGAGGCTTTTGGGGACGGCAAACTGAAATGTCTTTCGGGGTCATTGGTGGTTACACAGCATCCACTCCCCGATTCAGCTGAGGACTTAGCAATTGCTGCACCAGCTCAAAACCTCTCAGGGCCACGGTCCCTATTTGAGACACTGGGCAGTTACTAATTCTAATATTTACGATGTACCTTTTAAGATATAAAGTGGACATTTTGTTCAAAAGTAACCCAGAATTGTTAGTTTTTGTCATCACGATATAAATGAGAGTCCAGTAGGAAGAGGGGGCCTCAACTAAGGAATTGACTTCATCAGGCTGGCCTGCGGACAGCCTGGGGTCTTCTTGATAAATGACTGACTGGGCAGTGCCACCCCCGGGTACATGGTCCTAGGTTCTATAAGAAAGTAGGCTGAGGACTGAGAAATGGCTCAGCATTAAAGGTTAGACTCATGACCAAAACTGTAAGAAAGCACTCAGAGCAAGCCCTGAGGCGCCAAACAGCCAGCAGCGTCCCTCCACGGACTCTGCGTCACTCTGGCTCCTACCTTGGCCAGATGATCTAAGTTATAAGCTCAAAACCTTTTCTTTCCCCAAGTGACTTTTGGTCCCTGTTCTGTCACAGCAACAGGAAGCAACTAGGATAGAATTTATGTTTAATGATTAAGAATGCTTATAACACAGCTTTCTGGATATATTGAATGCATCTGGGGTTAAAGATTAAAATATTTTGTACGGTGATTTATTGCTGTGGCCATTTTGGGGTTGGCCCGAGTTGTTTTTGAAACAGAGCAGGGCAACTTACTCTGAAAATTAATGATTTCAAAATTAGAATATTCTTTAGTGCTCCTGTCCAAGCTTGGCAGAGAAGCCAAGTTAACCAAACCAAGGATGATAAACTTCCCTGGGAAGGACACAAGTGTGGGCTCAGACAATGTTCCCTGCACAGGCTTTCATATGTCAGAGGGTTCTAAACCTAGGAGCTGTGAGATCAGGAGGAGCCTGTGGGATCGGTGCTCCCACAGTCCAACGCGTTCCAAACTCCAGTCCCAGCCTCCAGAGTTTGCACCATACCCTCTGTTGCTGTGTCCTCGAGTGAGATGCACAGGGGAAGAGCCCTGCGTCAAATGTGGGCACTGGACAGACTCCATCTGTGAAGAGCTTGGGGTTGTATTTTGTAGGAGTCCTGTACCCCAGGAAACGTGGAAGAGCAACAGTTAGCTATGATAAGAGCAAAGAGTGGCCTGCTAAGATGGCTCAGCAAGTAGCCCCATCCACCTGTAATTACAGCTCATGAGGTCCGACGCCCTCTTCTGGCCCGCCTGGGCACCTGCACCCATGTGCGTGCGCGTGCACGCACACATACACATACACACTTAAAGAATGGATCTTTAAAATAAATAAATGGAATGAAATCCAGGTATGATAATGGGCACTCGTGATCCCAGCATTAGAGAAACTGAGGCAGGAGAATTGCTGTCTTCCCAGCCTCCTTGCCTCCCACCTTCCATCTCAGCTTCTTTCGTTTATAAATTTAGTGACCGGGTCTTGTTCTAGAGCCCAGCCTGGGCTAGATATAGTCTTCAAGCCAGCCTGGGAGGTATAGCAAGACCCTGATTCTGGATATTTACATAAATGCTGGATTATCTATATGGATGGTAAACTGCTGGAAGCCAATGCCCTGATGGAAAAAGATATTCAAAAACTGCTTGATGAATTTCAAGCAAAATAAAGTCATACCATTTATGTTTAAATCTGAGCCCAGTATGAATCAGATGGGACTGTTCCTAACGTCATTAATACATAGAACACATTCTAAACCCCAGCTTACACATTCAGTAGGGAGGAGATGTCTGAAGAAAACCTGGCTTCAGGTATAAACGTTACCTTAAATGGCTTCAGGGGTTTATAGTTTCTGTTACACCATTCCACTTGAGAAGGGACCAAACCCTCCCACGGGCACCCCCTTCACAATCTCCCCCCCTCCCTCTCTATTCCCCAGATGCTTCAGGGTTAGGGGCCCAGCGTCTGCATGCTCCATGTTATCCTGGGAGCTTCTGCTGGTGTGTTCCGCAGAGCTGAGCTGGTGAGGGTCGCCATGACTTGTGTGAAGTAGAGGGTTGTGCACACAGTCAGAGTCTCACTTAACATCGGCCCCTTAGTCTGTCCACAGCATGAGACTGCGAGGGGCAGACTGCCGTGGGAGCACAGGCAGGAAGTCTTTGGTATTTATACTTAGTTACCTTAGTCACCCATCACACTTCTCAATATGCCACTGTGAAGGGACGGGACTTACAGCTCCTTGTCCCTGAGACACTCAGACACAGTCCTCTCAGACACTCCTAGTCAGTGCTTTCTGTCTGTTATGTTGTAGGTTACAATCTGAACACACTGAGCTGTATACAGTTGATGCCTACGTTTGTGTCTGTCATACAACACTTAACAAGGGGACAGGCTTTGAAAAGTTACTGGTACTTTTAGAAGGTCATGTCCATCGCACTGGTGATTACAGTGTGCTGATTTCTTCTCCTCCACGCTGTGTAGTTGGGACCATTTCAAATTCTCTTTTCTTAAACGATAACAAGAAAATAATATACTAGTGAGGTGCAGATTTTTTTAAGGGAAATAAAGAAACTTAGAGGTCAAGACATCCCCTTACTGAGCTGGTTCAGTGGTTAAGAGCACCCGCGGGCCCACGGAAGGTGGGTTCTGTAGTTAGTGGGAAGGGCAGCATCTGGGGCCTGCTGGCCAGGTGGGATCTTCCTCGCATGCTATGATACGAAAGGTGCCTTGCCTTGAGGTAGGGGCAGAGGCGGTCCTGGCGAGGTAGGTCCATGATGCCCCTCGGGTTCATACGCCTCTGGAGGGCTTTAAACGCAAATGAAACTTACTTCTTGTATTTTAAGGGTATCATTTGACCATACAGAGACTAGAAGAGAGGTGGAGGACTGGATGCAGACATCACTGAGAATGTCCTGAAATGGCAAAGCCAGTAACCACTGCCTGTATTCTGTTGGTGGAACAAATAAAAATTTAAGCCAACCACATTGCTCTTCACTCTTTAGGAACAACAGGAGTATTTGTTTAGAACAATAGAAACTACTGTTCCTAAAGAATGAACAGATAAGGGGCTGGAGAGATGGCTCAGTGGTTAAGAGCACTCACTGCTCTTCCGAAAGTCCCGAGTTCAATTCCCACCACCCGCATGGCAGCTCACAGCTATCTGGTGCTGTATTCTGAATCCCCAAACTGCCATTAGGGATACATATGCAGATGTACCTGCAGACAGAGTACCCACATTCATGAAATACATAAATAAACCTTAAAATTAAAACAAAGAGCGAGCAGCATGGTCTTTTTATTTATTTATTTATTTATTTTAAAGAAAGTCTCACAAAGCCATGCTAACCTCTAACGTGCTAACCTCTAACTTGCACTAAGCCAGACTTCTTACCTGCTGTCTGTCCATCCTTGTGCTCAGACTACAAGCATGCCACACCACATCCAGCTTTATGCAGTGTCAAACAACTGAACAAAGGCTTTGTGCATGCTGCTCAGGCATTCCACACACCGAGTTACATTGGCAGCCTGAGCATAGTCTTTTGCATGAAAGAACATCAGTGAAAATCAGCTATACCAAAAATCCTGGAAGAAAGACGGACAGAGTGCCTGCTGAAAAGAAGCTGAGGGGGCTAGAGAGATGGCTCAGCAGCTAAGAGCACTGGCTGCTCTCACTGAGGACGCAGGCACAGTTCCCAGCACCCCTATGGTGGCTCACAACCATCTCTAATGGCAGTTTGGGGGTCCGATGCCCTCTTCTGGTCTCTTCAGGTATTGCACCCATGTGGTATACATACATATATGCCGGCTAACGTTTATACACATACAACTTTATTTTAAACTTGAAATTAAACCAAAAAGCATTGAAAAAAGCCTACAGTTGACTTAGCTATGCTCTCTTCCTGGCTGAGAAGAAATCCTGTTTTCTATTCCAATCTTCCTTATCCATTTCCCATTGCTGGTGCTGCAGGGACCTTTGATGTGCTTCTCTGGGATGCGACCAGGTCTAGTCCCGCAGCCTAAGTCAACTAGGGTGTGGGGCCTGGGTAAATGTACAGGCGTACTACAGCGGGGTATAGTGGTGGAACCACTTAAAACGTTGTGGACCGAGGAAACTAGATGTGCCAGATATTAAAATGTACCAAGAGTTTACTAGTTAAATTCACTATTCACATTTGGTTAGACAAATAGAACAATGAATAAATACATAAAATAAGCTAGGAGCAGATACAAATACATAATGATAAATAATAATATGCAATAATTAATGTTACCATATCAGTATTAATTAATTTTGTTATTAATGTCTGCTGCATTTATTATATATTATGATAGTTAACCTATCAATATTAATAATAATAATAAAACAAACTGGGAGAGATAAAGATACAAATACTCTCCCATCCTACCTTAAGAAAAAAGAGCTAGGGCTAGAGAGATGGCTCAGTAGTTAAGAGCACTGACTGCTCTTCCAGAGGTCCTGAGTTCAATTCCCAGCAACCACATGGTGGCTCACAGCCATCTGTGATGTGATCTGACGCCCTCTTCTGGCACACAGGTGTACTTGCAGATACTCATACATTCAAATAAAAAATAAAAAACTTAAAATTTTTTTCTCTGTGTCTACGTTGTATTATGGTATATAGTATATCTTAGTCTCACTAAGCATTTGAGGGGGAACTCAGATGGAATTGGGGATAGAAAAATAAGAACAATGACTGCATGAAAAGATGTCACCTGTCCTGGGAAGATCATCCGATTCTTCTGTAAATGCTAGGCGGTTATACTGGTTGCCTGGCATCTCTTGAGTTTCCATTTTGGCAAAGACAGAGCGAGGACTTCCAGTGACATTCTCCTATCTCACTCTCATGGTCATAACCATGGATTATTTCCAGTGAACCCTGGGAGGCAGATGGTCCAGGTGACCCAGATGGCGACATCTGCCTTATCTGTGCCAGCCCCCAACCCAGTCGGCCTTCCCCGCGCTCAGGGAAGACCCTGCGGCCACGTGTACACCCAGCTGGTGACCTTACAGTTTGCATTCTGTTCCAGAATAAAGACCCCAAGATGGCTCGCGTTGCCCTGGAATCTCTCTACAGGTTACTGTGGGTTTACATGATTCGAATCAAATGTGAAAGCAACACGGCCACTCAGAGGTGAGGACCGGCGTGTGTGAGCGCGGGGTGAGCCGGGCGCTGGCGTCGGGGTTGCGCAGACACCACACTGCGCCCGGGTTCTCCTGCATGGCTGCCCACCCTGGCCTGGCTAAAACCTACCCAGAGCCCAAGTCGGGCGAGACCTGAGGCCTCGGAACTTCACCATCGCCTTAGTAACCCTTGCCGAAGCCGAAGCCTCCGCCAGGACAGGGTCTCCACAGGGTCTGCCTCTGTGCGGCACGTGGCACTTTGAGGAAAGAAATGGCTGTCTATTATTTTCCAGCTGCCCTGGGTTTTAAAAAAAAAAAAAAAAAATTAACCTCTTCCTAGAGTAATTGTGCCAATGGAAAGGGCTGAGGTGGTTTGGTTTCTTTTGGTTGGTTGGCTTTGGTCGGGTTTTTTGTTTTGTTTTGTTTTGTTTTGTTTTGTTTGTCCTCTGATACGAAGATGAAATTTGCATCATCTCCCTGACAACTGGATCTCAGCCAGCCTTTGCTCTTCTCTCTTTCCCGCCCGCCCTTATCTTCCAGCCGACTCATAACCATCACCAGCACGCTGTTCCCCAAAGGGTCCCGCGGCGTGGTGCCCAGGGACATGCCTCTGAACATCTTTGTGAAGATTATCCAGTTCATCGCCCAGGTAATGCCCGGATTTCTGCGTCGGCCCCTTCAGGTGTGGTAATCGGTTAAGAGGCCACAGCGATTTGGAAAACGTCCAGACCTCTTAAAAAGGGATTGTTTCCCCACACAACTTATTCTTTTGCTTCAAAACAGTCCTCGAATGTGTTAAATACCTTTGGCATCTAGGAAACAAACTGGGAAGTGGGGTTTAGCTGATTCCTCCACGGCCACACAGCACTGCAGCAACAAACACCTCCACGGCCCAGCTAAGGTCCTGCCTGGGTCAGTCCCAACTGTAACAACAGAGAAAATGTTTGTGATAGAGACTCTTGAGTCTCCTTCCCGCTCTTCCCCAGAACTCTGCTCTGTATTCCACGAGTAAAGAGGAGTCAAAAGCTCTGATATTTGGCAGAAATGTAATCTAATCTAAATAGATGCGGTTGAAGAGTAAATAGTAATTTTCTAATGTTTCTCTACGGGGAGAAAATAATTTCAAAGAGAAACTAGCATTTACCCACTTTAATCCTTAGCTCAAAACTATTCTAAGCGCTTTACACGTGAATTAATTTACTTTTAAACAGATTGCAGTGATGTCAAAGCTGGTTCAACTGTGATTTATTATGCAAACATAGGACTTTTACTTGGGATAGGGGCTGGTGGATTGAGTCCAAGGCCCACCTCGTCCCAGGCGCGTGCACTCTACTACTGAACCGTTCCCACCCCTACTGTTCTATTTCTGTGTGTGTGTGTGTGTGTGTGTGTGTGTGTGTGTTTGAAGCAATGTCTCCTTATTTAACCCTGGCTGGCCTATAACTAGCTCTGTATAGCTCTGTACACCAGGCTGACCTCAAACCCACAGAAGGTCACCTAGTTCTGCCTCCCACATGCTGGTCTTAGGGGCGCGCACCACCCAGCTATCTTCTTTCCTTTTAAAATACTTGATGAGTAAATGTTTTACCCCCACTTTGGCCTCTGTGACCTATGGAGGCACCAAGTGGCTTCTGCACCAGCCTGGCCTCTGTCACAAAGCAAACCCTCCTCAAACGGAAAAGTATCTTCTGTCTCAGTTTCTCTGTCTGTAAAGCGAGGGTAGAGACTTTTGCCCATAATGCCTCAGAATATTATATGGGTGAAAGTAAGTTATAGGCATGCAAATGCTGCTGAAGCACAGAATATTTATATTAATATAAAGATACACGGTCCAGAGCAGGGACTGCTTGGAAAGTAGCATCTCTCTCCATTGTAGCCAATGAGAGAACCCTTTAATATGGATCCTTAGAGAAAGTGCGCTCCTTACCCTGCAGGTGGAAATTTCCATATGGATTTTCTAAATGTAGCCTGAAGGTATATGTGCTTTGACTGGAATATTGTGTATAAAGTGAACATGTCATATCTTAGTAGTCACTAACATGTATGACATGTTCAGACACCTGAAATGCTCTGTCTTATATGTTAATCCTTCTTGAACCTTGGGTTTTACTCTTATGAAGAAGCCAGAGGATGTTTTCAATGTTAAAGGATAGAGGAAAACAGTCATTTTGTAGTGATACCATTGTCTTAGTCAGAGTTTCTATTCCTGCACAAACATCATGACCAAGAAGCAAGTTGGGGAGGAAAGGGTTTATTCAGCTTACACTCCCACATTGCTGTTCATCACCAAAGGAAGTCAGGACTGGAACTCATGCAGGCAGGAAGCAGGAGCTGATGCAGAGGCCATGGAGGGATGTTTCTTACTGGCTTGCTTCCCCTGGCTTGCTCAGCCCGCTCTCTTATAGAACCCAAGACTACCAGCCCAGGGATGGCCCCACCCACAAGGGGCCCTCCCCCCTTGATCACTAATTGAGAAAATGCTCCACAGCTGGATCTCATGGAGGCATTTCCTCGAGGGAGGCTCCTTTCTCTGTGATAACTCCAGCTGTGTTAAGTTGACGCGCAAAACCAGCCAGTACAACCATTAAAAACACATTTCTCAGCTGAGTTTCAAAAACTATCAACATTTATCATAGAAGCAGGAAGCACCTAGGCTGTTGCCGGTTCAGATGCCCAGGTGTCCTGTTGATTTGGTATTTGCTTCTGTACCGCCAGCCTCACTGTGCTCACTGGCTGATTCTGTGTGTCTCTGCGTCATGGCGACTCCCTAGACTGTTCTGATGGCTCTGATCTTTCTTCAGGAGCTCTCCATGACCCATAAAGCGAGGCAGTAGCCCTCCCAGAAGCCACCTGTTTGCTGCATATGGTGAAAACCTGCCATTTTTGTTATTCTTGGCATTCCGTGATTTTATTTTTATTTTTCCTCCCCCACCCCCTCCCCTTCCAGGAACGTCTGGACTTTGCAATGAAGGAAATTATTTTTGACTTTCTCTGTGTGGGAAAACCAGCCAAAGCTTTCAGTCTCAACCCAGAGGTATGAGTGACACCCCCCCCCATGGGAACAGAGCACATGTTCACAGAGCCCATGCCTTTGCTCTGAAAAGGCTTGGGGCTCCAGCGGGGGCGGGGCTCCAGCGGGGGCGGGGTTCCGATGGGTGGGGCTTCGATGGGCGGGGCTGGGGAACACCGCTTGAGAATCTTCTGCTCAGGTCCAGATTTGAGCATCAGTTTTTCAGAGGTAAAATTTGAGGTGAGCTGATTGAGGATGACTCGGTACCCGCGTGCCACGGGCCTCTCTTCTTTTAGATGGAATCATTCTCACTTCAAAGACTGAGTAAATGTGGTAGTGACAAGATTGCGTCAACACGACAGAGTTAGGGAACAGGAAACAAGCTCGCGGTGTTGTAACAGCTTCCTACCCTCACGGAGTGCTCTGCAAATGAGTAGCAATCAGTCTTACACTTTAAAAAAAAAAAAAAAAAAAAAAAAAAAAAAAAAAGACCTTCAGCCAATAGAACCCCGCCAGCCCGGCTGCCTCTCTACAGCCCTTCCAATGATTGGAAGAATACTGGGTCAAAAGCCGAAAGCCAGCTCTGCCACTTGTGGCGGGGCTCCGCTGCCTTTTCTAGGTGTGCGATGTTTACTTCTGACTCTCGGCTCTTCTGTTAGTAAAATGGACAGAGTGCTTTCCTAGGTCCCTTCAGGGAAGAGTGGGTCTGGGACTTAAGCACTGCAGAATAAAAAGGACATGAAGGGGGGGAAGGGGAAAGAAAGTGAAGTGAAGAAGAAGGAAAAATCCTGTGCCAGAGTTTATCTGAACACGTGTCTGTCATCTGTCATATCCTGGCTCCTTCATTCCATCATTAAGGAAATCGGTCCAAAGGGCAGAGGCCCGGCATAGCTTGGTAGCTGCCCCAACCGGTCCCTGTGCCCCCTGTCCCTTTCCACCATACCCTGCACTGTCTGGTGGCGGATGACCTCACAGGCCTCCGGAGCCGCCGCTGTCACAGTCAGCAGGTCAGGAGGAGGTCAAACCCAGGGCCAGTTGGAGTTGGACAGTAACAGAATTCTCTTGCTGGCGACATTCTCAACATCTTTTTCATTTCTCAGTAGTCATAAATCTACTATTTTAATAATTCTCAGAATTACTGGGTTACTTAGTAACACTCTGAATTATTGTTGTCCTGGCCGGGATTACTATGGCTGTGACGGAGCACCATGACCAAAAGCAAGTTGGGGAGGAAAGGGTTAATTTGGCTTACATATCTACATTATAATCTACCACCGAGGGAAGCCAGAACAGGAAACGGAACTGGGCAGGAACCAGGAGGCAGGAGCTGATGCAGAAGCCACGGCAGGATGCTTTAAACTGGCCTGCTTCTCATGGCTTGCTCAGCCTGCTTTTATAGAACCAGGACCACCAGCCCAGGGTGGCCCCACCCACAGCAGGCCAGACCCTCCCACGTCAATCACTGATTTTAGAAATGCCTACAGACCGATCTTATGAAGGCATTTTCTCAATCGACGCTCCCTCTTCTCCCAGTCCCTCTGGCTTGTGTTAGGTTGACATGGAACTAGCCAGCACACTTGTCTAAAGCGAACACCTCTGATGCTGCTTCCGTGCTGAGAATGGTGACACTCACCCGTCACCTCAGTCCTCCGGAGACTGAGGCAGCAGGATGGCGCAGACCGGCCTGCATAGCAAGACCCTGTCTTAAGCACTCATGGTCGTCACCGCTGTAACATTTATCCTTGGGTCTGTCTGTGAACTCTGTGCCCAGTCAATGGCTTGTTGGCTGGCCCATCTGTGAAGAGCAGTCAAAGCCGTGGTTTAAAGGGAGAATCCAGTAGGAAAAAAGATTCGAGTCTTCTGCATCTCTCTCTCTTTATTAATGTCGCCCCTTGTGGTTTACTCATTGGGCGTACATGAGCACATCCATGTGTCATGGTGCACAAGTGTGGAGTGTGGAGGTGAACGGACAACAGGGGAGTCAGGCCTCTCCTTGTACCTTGTGGGTCATGAAGCTCAAACTTAAATGGCCAGGTTTGGCCGTGAGTGTCTTCACCCACTGAAACAGCTGGCCAGCTCCCTTCCATGTCTCTTCCTCTAGTGGGAAATAGAAGCATTTGCCTATTAGCAGCTGACAGATATAAGCCATCAGATTACACACGTCCAGCCTGGCTCCGGGGAAAGGCCTGACTGAGGCAGAGCAGTAATGAAGAAGAGACAGACACAGAGGAATCCAGGACAGAAATCCGGGATCTGGATGGTCTGGGCTCTTAACTAAAGAATCCACGGCATTCTGGAATCTCAGCATGTGTACTGCAGAGTTGAACAGCGAGGCAGGGTTATAGCCAACAGCTGGGCAGAGGAAACAGGGTTATTACTTACACATAAACAAGGAGGTAGCAGGATCAAGGGGGAGGTTTAGCTCTCAGTAGGAACAGCCTCTGTAGGGGAGCAGTCTCCAGGCCATAAACATCCAGTGGGGAGAAAACTATAGAAGACATGCTCTGTGCACACTGTCAGCACACTCGGCCCACTGAGGAAGCCAGCGCTGTTTCCCTCTGATCCTCACACCAGGAGGAAGGCTGTGCATCCTCCATGGGACTGAGGCTCTGAGGTCTTTGAGATGGCCAGCTTATGCGCGCGCGCACACACACACACACCCACACACACACACACACACACGTTCACTAGGGGTTTGACTTTGGGTTTCTCGCTTCCCTGTACAGATCCCGTTTAGACACAGGCGTTCAGCGGTCAGCAGGCAGATGTTCGTGTTTACGAGCAGCGATGAAAACCGCTGCTGGCTGAGTTCAGTTCTTAGAGACTGGCCTAGTGGGGCTTGCTCATCTGTGGATTGTGTGACTCCACAGGGTCTCACCCCGGTCTCAAACTTGCTGTATTGCTGAGCGTGACCCGTCCCAGCCTCTGAAGTGCAGAAACTGTAGGCTAACCCCACCATCCCTGGCTCCATAATAGTTCTTTAAGAGCTTGTGTAACAAGTCAGAGACCTACAAATTATCTTAATACCAAGTGTGTTGAGCACAAACTCAACAGTTGGGGTAGTTTCCTGATAATTGTCTTCCTGGGTTCGAGCCTGGAATATGTACTATATGCATGTCCGTCGTCATGAGATATAACATATCCGTGAGATGAACTTCTAGGCCACCAGATTCTCTTTTGCCCTGATCTAAACGAACATGGAATTAGAGGTCCTACTCGATGCTGGAGGCAAGGAAGGAAAAGCAGCTCATGCTGATAGATTGGAAATGAAAACTTAAAGCTATTTTTATCCATGGACAAATATTGTAGAAAACTGAAAAAAAAAAAAACTGTGCTTGGCGGGACACACTTACAGTCCCCCAGCATTTGAGAGGCGGAGGCAGGAGGATCAGGAGTCCATGGTCATCCTTAATTATATAGGAGTTCACGGCTATCCTCAGCAACGTGGGACCCTGTAACAAGGAAAATGACATTAGCACAAACAAATATATCACTATTTAAAAAAGAAAAGAAAAGAAAATACCAGTTGATTTGGAACTGATGTATGACTTTAGGAAGTTTGCAAGATACAAAATAAATAATATATTTGTATAATCTAATAATGAATAATCAAATTAAACAATTTACAGTATTGATAAAAAACAAAATACCTGGCAATAAAACAAAATATACATATTACTTTTTTATTGCAAATATTAAAAAATTTTAAGAGAAGACAAAGACCCAAATAAGTAATAAGTAGAGATAAGTACTCGAAAGGTTTGCTATTGTTGAGTTCTATTGTCCCCAAACTAACTTAAACATGTTATCATCTTTTTAAAAAAAGATTTATGTATTTATTTAATGTATATGAGTGCCCTATCTTCATATACACCTGCAGGCTAGAAGAGAGCATGGGATCCCATGACAGATGGTTGTGAGCCACCATGTGGTTGCTGGGATTTGAACTCAGAACCTCTGGAAGAGCAGTCAGTGCTCTTAACCACTGAGCCATCTCTCCAGTCCATATATAATCATCTTAATAATAATCAGAGAGAATCTCTTTTGCTTCTTTTTTTTTTAGATTTATTTATTATTATATGTAAATATACTGTAGCTGTCTTCAGACACACCAGAAGAGGGCGTCAGATCTCATTACGGATGGTTGTGAGCCACCATGTGGTTGCTGGGATTTGAACTCCGGACCTTCGGGAGAACAGTCAGTGTTCTTAACTGCTGAGCCATCTCACCAGCCCCTCTTTTGCTTCTTTTATACTAAAAAATTGATGAGCTGAGTTTTATATGGAACATCAAAGTAGTGAAATAACCAACATAGCTTAGAAATAGAAGAATGAAGTTGAACTATAAAATCATGTGATCACCAAATCAGTATAGAGGTAGGGGTGACCATAAAGGGGGTCCCCGAGCATGGAGACTCTAGAGAGAGACCCACACGTGAACGCTTCGTCGATTTTGATGTCAACAGTGGGAATTTATTCAGCACATAGAGACATTTGCTCTCGGTGGTGCTGGGCAGTTGGATGTCCACCTTACAAAATCATGAATTCCAGGTCATGGTCTCTACTGTAAGCAAAGACAGGCTCAAACCGGATCGTGCAACCTAAATAATAAACCCGACACTGTCTTCCAGAAAACAAAGAATACAAAATCAAATCACAGAAGGTTAATAGACTGAATATATGTTTTAAAGTTTGTATGTTGCTAAGATATTTGAAAGAGAGTCATAGCATGGGAGAAAATCTTTTCACAACCCCCAACAAAGTACTTCCCTCCAGAATATATAAAGAGCACTTATAATCAACAGTTAGGAAATAAAAACAACACTTTTAAAGTGGGCAAAAGTTCTCTTCTTGTGGGGGGCAGGGAGAGGGTTGAGGGGGGCGCAGTCAGGAAGCCTAGGAAATGTGCTCGGTGTCCTTGTCCCTGGGAAGTGTAAGGTAAAAAGGAGAGTAGGGTGTGCCGGAGTGGGGGCTAGAGACCAAGATCTCTACGCAGTTCCCCTGAGGCTGTAATTCAGAGAGCAGGTGCCTTGCTCAGTCCTCATTTTTAGCTGATGCCCTTAGCAATGGCACGTCTCCTCCCGTGCCCGTGTGTTTTCATGGTTTGATAACATTCAGCTTTTAAAATTTATTCTCAAACTTCCTGGCTTTTATAACCAAAGATCGATAATGGATGTCGGCTGGGTGTGGCGGGGCACACCTTTTTAAAGAATGTATTTGTTTATTTACTTTACATCCCAATATCAGCCCCCCTCTCCTCCCAGAAGCCCCCCATGCAGACCCTTCCCCCTCCCCCTCCCCCTCCCCCTCCCCTTCTCCTCTGAAAAGCGGAGCCCCACTGTGGGTATGCCCCCCCTCGCCCCACACATGAGGTCATTGCAGGACTAGACACATCCTCTCCCACTGAAGCCTGACAAGGCACCCGGTTAGGGGACTGGGGTCCACAGGCGGGCAGCAGAGTCAGGGACAGCTCCTGCTCCAGTGGTTGGGGGACCTGCATGAAGACCAAGCTGCACATCTGCTACAGATGTGCAGGGACAGATGTGCAGTGAGGGGCGGGGGAGCTGGGTCTAACCCATGCTCACTCTTTGGTTGGTGGTTCTGTTCCTGGGAGCGCTCAAAGGTCCGTATTAGTTGACTCTGTTGGTCTTCCTGTGGAGTCCCTGTCCTCTTCAGGTCCCTCAGTCCTTCCCCCAACTCTTCCATAAGACACCAACCTGACCTGCCTAATGAATTTCAAGCCAGCCAGAGCTACACAGTGATTTATTTATCTCAAAATAAATAAGTAATAGATACTTCGTTTGCGGCTCATATTTGCAACTTGATAGCTTCACCCCGTCTTTGAATAAAAACTGAGGCTTTTTACGAAGCATTTGGGTCTGTTGTGTAACTCAGTTTACCTTAGTCACAGCTGCTCACAGAGTGACTACTGATCCCTTTGGTGTTCCCTTCTACACACACACACACACACACACACACACACACACATCCATTTAACAGATGTGTGCCCATTTCAAACGTGCCCTCCAAGTTTGGCAAGCATCTTCCTGCCTGTTTATCCTCGGGATAAGCCCTGACGTATCCTTCTAGATGACTGGGCCTTTCCTTCCGTCTCTTCCAGAGAATGAACATCGGTTTGCGGGCATTCCTGGTGATTGCCGATAGCTTACAACAAAAGGACGGTGAGCCGCCCATGCCAGTGACAGGAGCTGTGCTGCCTTCAGGGAACACCCTGAGGGTAAAGAAAACGTACTTGAGTAAGACGCTAACTGAAGAGGAAGCCAAAATGATAGGTGGGTACGACCCCCCAAAATCATTAGCAGGTCCTTACTGTGAGTGCACTGCATTCGAAAGGGAGGGAGGGAGGGAGGGAAGGAGGGAGGGAGAGAGAGAGAAAGAAAGAAAGAGAGAAAGGAAGTTTAACAAGTATCTGGAGAGATACTTTCCTGCATGGTTGTTGACTGATTCCCAACGGGTTCTGATCTTGGAGCCCTTCAAACTCTTTAGGACATCCAAGTAAAAATATTTTGCCATTTAGATGTTGGCCTTCATCTGCGTCCAGGTAAACATCTAATATTGGTTATTGATTATCTACAGTGTACAGTAAGTTTCCACAATATCTGTATGTTTTGGCAAATAATCTTATTTATATTTTTTTATTAATTCATATTTCAAAGAAAATTCCTTCCCTTCTTTTGTAAGCATGCCAAGTCCCACAAACACTGCAGGAGAATTCTTCTCTCTTTGATATATCTTCCTGAGTCCAAAGAGGTGATTTTTTTTTTATGCTTGTTTGTTCCCTTTTAAGTACTCAAATTTAGAAACTATTATAAACAGTTCCTAAATTCCAAAGATATGAGAGAAACACATGCAGAACTCTTCATTTTAACATCAGTCTCCTTAGGCTCAGGAGTTCAAGACACTTCATATTTAAGAAATGACTCTTGGCACTTACTTTGCTAAAGTATAATACGTACCACTTCCCATTTGATTTTTGTGTGAGTGAATGAGTGTGTATGTGAGTGTGTGTGTGAGTGTATGTGAGTGTGAGGATGTGTGTGAGTGTGAGAATGTGTATGTGTGTGTGACTGTGAGAGTGTGTGTGAATGTGAGTATGAGAGTGTGTGAGTGTGTGTATGTGTGAGTATGTGCGAGCATGTGAGTGTGAGAGTGTGAGTATGAGTGTGTGTATGGGTATGTGTGAGAGTGTGTGAGTGTGAGAGTGTGTATGTATGAGTATGTGTGAGTATGTATGTGTATGTGTGAGTGTGAGAGTGTGTGAGTGTATATATGTGTGGTATGTGAGTGTGTGTGGGTGTGTGTGAGTGTGAGAGTGTGTGTGTGAGTGTAAGTATGTGTGAGTATGTATGTGTATGTGTGAGTATGTGTGTGATTGTGTATGAGTGTATGTGAGTGTATATATGTGTGGTGTGTGTGTTGCTGTCTTCTAACTATAAGGATACTTACGTCACATACAATGGAAGGAATACATCTCCAGCATTTTGAAGTTTATAAGTGAAGTCAGTTTTTTATTTTACTAAGACTCTGCACATGCATTTCAGAGAACAATATACAGCTGTTAAGCTTCTAGCCCCAAATAAGAAATATCATTTATCGTATAATTACCAATGCTGGTAGGTTTTCTTGTTAATCAAAAACATAACATTTCTAAGGCAAAATTAATTGCTTAACTTTTATGAAAAGTATTTCTCATTGGAATTTTAGAAATAGGGAGCCGGAGAGTTGCCTCGGTCAATAAGAGCATTGATTGCTCTTGCAGAGGACCCAGAGGTTTCCCAGCATCTACAATGGCCGCTCACAGCTATCTGTAAATAAAATCTGTAGGACCCAGCGCCCTCTCCTGGCCTCTGAGGGTATTGCACACATGGTGCAGCATAGTAAAGCACTCACATACATAAAACAAAAACCAATCAAACCATTTCAAAAGTATTACAGCTCCTAAGTAAGTCACAAATGATTATTTGGTGAACATCTCCAAGGTGTGGGGCGGTGCACTAGGAGCCAAGCAGACAGAGATGGGACACCCTCAGCTCTGCGCTCAAGGAAATCCCAGGCGCAGAGGACCTGCTTGAAGGAGAAATATTGTAGACCCGGTTATGATTCTTTGACATACTTAATTGAAAATACGGCTAACACATGTTTTTCAGGAATGTCCTTGTATTACTCTCAAGTCCGTAAGGCTGTAGGCAACATCTTAAGACACCTTGATAAAGAAGTGGGGCGGTGCATGATGCTGACCAACGTCCAGATGCTAAACAAAGAGCCGGAAGACATGATCACGTGAGTGCGCCACGTGGGCGGGACGAGCGCGGGTCTGAGCCAACCTTCCCCTGCTTGGCTCGGAGTTTCCAAGGCTGGTTAAACAGATGTGTTGATGAGCTTTGACTGAAAACCATCTCCACTTTGTTGTTGTTTTGTTTTTCGAGACAGGGTTTCTCTCTGTACTCTGGCTCTTCGGGAACTTGCTTTATAGATCAGGCTAGCCTCGAACTCACAGAGTTCCACCTGCCTCTGCCTCCTGAATGCTGGGATTAAGTGTGCATGCCCCCATTTGACTTTTTTTTTAAACTAGATTTAGTCATTTTACATTGTGTGTGAATTGTATGTATATGTGTGTGCCACATGCACGATTGTCCCTGTAAACATTAGAAGGGGGCATTAGATCCCCTGGAACTAGTGTTACGCATGGTTGTGAGCGCCCATGTGGGTGCCGGGAATCAAACCTGGGTCCTCTGTAAGAGCGCCCACTGCTCTAAACAACTGAGCCGTCTCTCCAGCCCTGCATCTGAACTAAAGTTCATTGGCACTACCGAAGCCTTGAGGAGATAAACGTTTGACAGTGCTGGGCCAGCACCAGGCTACACTTCGACGGCCTGTGCCCATATGGATCCAATACAGAAACACATAAATGTAAATGGTTTTTCATCATCTTTTGACTTGCTTAAATTTTGTCTTCAAACTCTAGGGGTGAAAGAAAGCCCAAAATCGATCTCTTCAGGACCTGCGTGGCTGCGATTCCTCGACTGCTGCCTGATGGGATGTCCAAACTCGAACTTATCGACCTGCTGGCCAGGTGGGTGGGAACAGTCTCAGATGATGTCCGATCAAAATTGACTTTAATCTTTAGTCACGGGTCAAAAAAAAAAAAAAAAACAGAGCACAATGATTATTTTCTGCTGATGGAGACTTACTTCATAAGGAGCTGTTCAAGGTCTTCAGTGTGTACAGGCTGAAGGAACTTAGGGTTTGGGTTTTTTTTGTTTTTTTTGTTTTTTTTTTTTTTTTTTGATTTTTAGTTATGGGCCTTGAACCTAGGAACCCACCTGTGCTAGTTAGGTAAGCTCTCTGCTGATGAGATTTATCACCAACACTCTTTACTCTATTTTGAGCCAGGGTCTCACTAACTCCCCAGCTGATCTCAAATTATGATCCTCCTGCCTCAGCTTTCTGAGTAGCTGGGATTACAGGCCTGAATCATAGACCTGGCTTGTAACTAAGATCTTTGTTATTTTGTTCCATGTTAAAGGGGTTTTAAAAACCCAGTTTACAATAGTTACAAAAGAACCAGAGGCAGTCAGTGGTGGCGCTCACCTTTAATCCAAGCACTTGAGAGGCAGAGGCAGGCGGATCTCTGCGAGTTCAAGGCCAGCCTGGTCCACAGAGTGAGTTCCACATGCATGATTATGCCAGGATAGAGATACCCTGTCTCGAAAACAAACAAACCACACACACACACACACACACACACACACACAAAACCTGCGAAATAAATACAGAAGATCACGAGGTTATTAGCAACCCCAGGATGGGTCCCCACAGATGACCAGCACAGAGTAGACGCTTGAGTTGGGTGGGTAGAGGGGTCAACCATGGACCAAGAATGCCAGAAAATAAAAGGTGCATTTGGAAAGGCCCTTGGAGAAGAAGGATCGCACTCAGAAAGGCAAAGAAAAGAGCGTGGCCTCGCTGTGAGCGCTCATCCCAGGTCTGACCCTCAGTCTGAGGTCCCTAGGCTCCCTAATAAGGCCAAAAGAGACAGCAATCTGAAATCCACCAGCAGTACTCCTGAGAGCTACCAAAAATGTCATTTATCATTTCCCCCACCACTCACATGACTGCACAGCCCAACTATAACCTGAAAAAACAGTTTGCTTCCAGTGAAGTATCTCGTTGTAGTTTAGGATACTTCCTCGTCTCTGTAATCTGAACTCCCGTTGACGATGTGTCTTTCACTTACAATCAGAAAAGAAACGCAGAAGGCGAAACCATCAGATGCAAGGATGCAAGGGAGAGTGAAGGTCGGTTTCCAGCTGGGGAAGCAAGACAAAAAGAGTTAGGAAAACCAGCAGTGAACGACAGACAGACAGACAGACACACACACACAGAGAGAGAGAGAGAGAGAGAGAGAGAGAGAGAGAGAGAGAGAGAGAGAGAACTTTAGCTTCAGACAGTGCTATTTAATGAGCCATTTTAGGGGCTAGTGAGATGGCTCGGGGTAAAGGTATGTGCCGCCCTAAGTTCAGTCCTTGGGATCTACATGGTGGAAGGAGAGAACTGACTCCTGACCTCTGGCCTCTGACCTCAGCATGCACACCATATCGTATTAGTATGCACACAAACACACATGCATGCACACATAATAAATGTAATTTTAAGTAGTATTTTATTTAGATTGGAGAGTTAAGAGTACTGACCACAGTGCTCTTTCACAGAGGACTCCAGATCAGTTCCCACCAGAACTGACAGCTCACAGCCGCCTGTAACTCCAATTCCAAGGGCTCTGATACCCTAATCTGAACACCCCAGGCACTCACATGGTACATGATCATACATGTAGGCAAAACATGCATACATATACAGTCATGTGGGTGCTCAGAATCAAACTCAGGTTTTCTGAAAATAAAAAAAATATATCTAATACTCATATCCACTGAGCCATAAATGCAAGTTTCAAAATGCCATTTTGGATATGTTAATCTGATAATGGTGGCAAAAAAAGAAAGAAAGAAAGAAAGAAAGAAAGAAAGAAAGAAAGAAAGCCCAGAGAAGAGAAAAAGTGTTTAGCGCCTGACCCTCTCGGGATCCCCAAGCCTGAGGGGGTCTGTCCGCTAGCAGCAAGCTTCAGTTTACTTATGTAGCTTCTGGTGGGACAAGGGCCACAGGCTAGCGAGGGGGTCAGCCTAGGTTTTTCCCAGCTACCTACTGCATGATAGCCAGACAGGAATCCACAGATGGGCTCTTTGAGCAGTCTGTGACAGAGAGCACCCTCTCCGGCCTTGGCGCAGTGACTTTCATTGCCTGGGACCGTCCCCGCCCTCTTCCCACGGGTCTAGCTTGAGCTGGCTGTGAGGGCTGCTGAGGGTCTGTGACCTTGAGAACGGCGCTCCTCCGTCTTGATGTGCCCTGAGCAAGCTTCCCCTCCTCAGGGGTCATCCGTTAGCCCTCGCCAGGTTGGCCTGTTGCTCTCGTGATCAGGGCGATCAGGGCGCTCTTTAAGAAGGACTTGGGCTGGGGACAGAGCACAGTGTGAAGGGCTTGCCTCAGCTCTCCTTGAGGCCCTGTGTCAGGGACGCTGAGGCAAAGCGGGGATGGGGGTGGGGAGGAGATGGACCTGGACTGAGGTGAGATTCCAATTCCGCGGAGACCCACGGAGGAACAAAACATGGATTTGTGGGAGAGGTCCCGTGGACTGAAGAGTTTGCGATCCTTTGAGGGCTGTCCACTCAGATACTCCCCTGGGATGAGAGCAGAGTCTGAGAATAAGGAAAACCCTGTGGGCAAATTCCAGAGTGGCCCTGTGGCACAAGGAGCCACCGGCCAACTGCTGTGGGCAACAGGAGGCAGGCTGACAGCCGAAGTCAGGGCATGGGCACATCAGGATGTGACCACGGCCTCCAGAGGACAGGTGCTGCCGCCTGAGACACGAAGCAGTGTGGGAGAATGGAAAAAACCACAGAATTTTCTAGAAAGTTTGAGCTTGGTATCTGCTTTTGTAATCTAGACAAATTATTTAAGGCCCCAGCATACTTCCCCCCCACCCCCGCCCCGTTGGTAAAAATTTGGTAATCTTGGAAGGGTGCCACCTGTCTCTGAGGGCCTTTGAGAGGGGCAGATAGCACTATGGCGTCTACGCCTTGGTTAGTCAGAAGAAGGTCTGTGGGAAAGTGCCAGTTATCAGTGTAGGGCGGGAGGGACTTTGGCTTTCCTCAGAGATCTCGCCGGGTGATTGCCTACGCTGAAGCTCTTGAAATGCCAGGCTTTGTAGATAACATGGAGCATTCTGGGAGAGTCACTAATGCTGCTTTGCTGCGGGTCTGCAGAGAAGGCTCTTAACCTCTGAAATCACCTTGACAGCCTAATCGGAGGATGCTGGAGTCTGCAGACCGAGGCGCCAGACGTGCCGGGAGGGGACTGTTAGACATAGCTGGAATGTCTGAGCTATTTATAGCATCCTGTTTATTATTGTGTACATTCTTATAGAGCCCGAAGCCGCGAGCACTGGTTTTTGAGAAGGGAAAAGAACAAATAAATATTCTTGAAAGTTCCAGACTTTATCAGAAGCTCATGAAAAAGGCTTTTTTATAAACTTCAAAGTGGAGTCAGAGGGCACCTGGGAGGGAGGCAAAGAGCCTGTGGCCCGTACCCAGGGTCCTCTAGGTCCTGAGAAAATGATCCTCATCGGATGTCCCGCACCCAAGGGTCAGGACATAAAGGTGTAGCGAGCCACACACAAGAAATGTGGGGTTGAGGTGCCAACAGAAGGTGCATCACCCTGCACCCCAAAGTCCAGCCAAGATGGTGGTAAGCTGACTCGATACAATATCTACAGCCCGGCCAGAAGAGGGAACGACACACTTCACAGTTACTTCATAGTGCATTTTACCAGAAAACTTGGGTTCTTCATAATTGGAAAAGTAAGGCCAGTGTTGGTTCAGGCCCCCTTCCCCTCCTGTCTGAGCTCTCAGTAAGGGGTTTCAAGGACGCGTCTCCACGCAGCGGCTGCAGGCCCGCCACCCCAGCTCTTCTGGTTATAGCTCAGTACAGCACACACACAAACTGCAGACAGAGTGGAGTGTGGAAGGAAGCTGGCCAGCCTCCCTCCAGCTACTACACATCTGCCTATTACTAATGGCTGAGTCCAAGGAAGCCTACCCAGTGGGCTTCCTAGAGGCCGTGGAGATTGTCTTAGTATCGTGATCAAACCCCAAGCAGTTCTGCATTCCTGTCTGAGTGCTAGAGCCTGCCTGGTGTGGCTTGCGGGTGCTGAAAAGGACTCTGCACGTGCAAGGCGTATCCTTTCTTCCACCTAGGAGAAATGTAGTCAAGCCAGCCATCTTGTGCCCCCTCTCCCCCAGGCTCTCCATTCACATGGACGACGAGCTGCGCCACATCGCACAGAACTCTCTTCAGGGATTACTGGTCGACTTCTCCGACTGGAGGGAAGACGTCCTGTTCGGCTTCACGAACTTCCTGCTCCGGGAAGTAAATGACATGCACCACACCCTCCTGGATTCCTCCCTGAAGTTGCTTCTGCAGTTGCTCACCCAGTGGAAACTGGTCATACAGACACAGGGAAGGGTCTACGAGCAAGCCAACAAGATCCGAAACGCAGAGGTGAGTATGCACACCTTTTTATGTAATATACACACATATACACACATATACACAAACATATATACACATACACAAACACACACATACATTTATATACACATACATACATATGCACAAACACACACATACATGCAAACACATACACACAAATACACACAAACACTTATACACACATACACAAACACACACATACATGCAAACACATACACACATATACGCACAAACACTTATACACACATACACAAACACACACACAAAGATGCAAACATATATACACATACACACATATACACATACACAAATACACACACATACATGCAAACACATACACACATATACGCACAAACACTTATACACACATACACAAACACACACACAAAGATGCAAACATATATACACATATACACATACACACAAATACACGCACACAAACACATACATACAAACACAAATACATGCACACACACATATACACAGAAACACTTATACACCCAAATACATACACATATACATATATACACATATACATGCCTATACACACAAATACACATATATACACGCAAACATATACACGCTTACACACATATACATGTATATATATATATATATATACACATGTACACACATACACAAATACGCGCACACATACACCAAGGCAGCCTAGGGAACCTTTAGAGTTCTTCCTTCCCAGTGCCTCAGCCCACCTGTAATGCTGGCCCTTAGCTCCTCCACCAGCCACATTGTGACCAAGAAACACAGGATGCGACATGCCATAAGATTGGACTTGTTAACTCCAACAAGGCTGTGTAAGGAGTGGAAATCGTGGCACCGAGACAGACAGGGAGACCCAGCAGTCAGCTGTCCACTGGGGGCGGGGGTTCTGAGTTAACATTTAATGCTTTACCCTGGGTCTGCACGGAGGAAAGAGCTCTTCAGGTCTCTTCGTCACTAGTGAGTGGTAAAAATGATTGCTAGCAGTCTGGAGCGGGCATTGAAGGGAACCACAGTCTCAGAGGCACACGGTGAGCTGGCATCAGTCACGAGGATCTCTGACTCTGGAGAGACAGTATCAGCAGTGACTCGGAGACCCTCGGAGACTCCGGGCAGCCTAGCAGCACCCGGTGAAAACTGAGGGTGACGCTCAGGTTCCCTGTGCTACAGGAACAAAAGACCAGCTGATTGAAGAAAGGAAGCCACGTGCTTCGAAGAAGGAAATGGAGGTGGCGCCTGCCCTAGCCTCTCAGTTGCCTTTGCTTGAGGGTCTTGTGATTGTGGTCTGGAAACTTCCAGAACCCCTCATATAAACATGCAAAACTTAGAATAGATTCTACGTATGAAAATGTAAGTTAGTATGTTGGCTTATCCCTATAATCCCAACACTTGGAGGCGGGTGGAGGAAGATCATGAATTCTAGGTTGGTCTGAGCTGCATAGTGAGACCCCGCCCCTCCCCAAATACAAATAAAGGGGGCGGGAGGGAGGCCCAGCAGTGGAGTGTGCGAGCTGTTCTCCCAGAGGACCACGATAGGTTCCCCCATCCATGGATCACTAGTGCCTGTGATTCCAGCTCCAAGAGCACTGATGCCCTCTTCTGGCCTCTCCCTGCACTCACGCACACACACCCAGAGACAGGTACAAGTGTGTCACTAAAAACTAATAGAAGCCTTTTTAACGTTGTTTCAGAAAAATACAAATAAACAACAGTGACCTCTCCCCACCTTAAAAATAAAAAGGCCTAAATTCTCTTGGGAAACTCCAGCTTTGGGCAGCAGAGGTAAAGAGCTTGCCTACCATACGGGAAGTCCTAGGTTCAATAGTCTCGGCACACGTTGATAGGTTATTTCTCTGCCAGTGGAATGATCCAGTTCAAACCAGATTAGATTATACTAAAGTGCAAGTTTATTAGGAAGCTACTGTCAGGTGAGTCCACTGGCCCCAAGCACCACGGCCGGGGAAGTCGCCATGGGGAGGTGGGGGAGAAGGAAGAGAAAGAGAGAAAGGTCGTACGCACAGAAAAAGGAGGGGGGAGAAAGGGGAAAACCAAAATGTCTGAATTACATATGGGGGGAGGGAAGCCCAGCCCCTGGGCTGGAAAGTTCAGGGTTGGGTGTTGGGTGTAGGGTGTGGCAGGTAGGGACTAAAGGATGCTGGGAGAACCTGGAGGCCAGGTCTGCTTTGATTATGTAAAATCATTGTCCCAGAGTCCGAAACCAAACACACACACACACATATACCAGTACCACTAAATATATATGTGTGTTTGTACATTCATATAGACATATACAGACACTAGTATCAATAGAAAGTAAAATTTTTGAAAATCCAACTTAATAATGTCTTTTGTCTGTAGACACTTCAATGAAAATAAATTAGACAGGGCTGGAGAGATGGCTTAGCAGTTAAGAGCACTGACTGCTCTTCTGGAGGTCCTGAGTTCAAATCCCAGCAACCACATGATAGTTCACAACCATCCATAATGAGATCTGACGCCCTCTTCTGGAGTGTCTGAAGAGAACTAAAGTGTCCTGACATGTAATAAATGAATAAATCTTTAATAAATAAATAAGACCACTTTGATCACAGCCGTAGCATAATCCCAAATGGTGTGGACAGAGAGGCAGGATTCATCTCCTCACTACGAACAGCCCTCGAACAGTCATTTCCCATCAGGTAACAGAAGGCTGGCTTCATCACAAAGCACCCATTGATCTGAAAGGCAAAGAGGGAATTCAGATAGCTCACGAGTAATAATCGATTCGCACACTCTGTCTCTAAGCTGTTTCGATTTATTTTAATTTTCCGAAGCCAAATGTGCAGAAAACTATTTCTTCCTTGTCGTTTTGCTGACCCTGGGGTGCTCTTCTTCACGACAGCTCATTCCCAACGGCTCCAGCCACCGGATGCAGTCAGAGCGTGGCCCGCACTGCAGCGTCCTCCACGCCGTGGAGGGCTTTGCTCTCGTGCTGCTCTGCAGCTTCCAGGCGGCCACACGCAAGCTCTCCGTGATGATACTCAAGGAGATCCGAGCCCTCTTCCTCGCCCTGGGCCAGCCCGAGGTATGCGCTGTTCACAAGCAGTCCCCTTTCCACAGCTTTGGATTGAGACTTAGAAATAACACATTGCTATTGGGTGTACCTAATGTGTGTAGGGCAAGGAGTCCTTGTTGATACATTGTTGGGTTTTTAATTAGGTAGTGGCTATTGTTTCATTTCATTTGTTTATTTTTGTTTTGTTTGCTTTATTTTGGTTTGAAGACAGGGTCTGGAGCTCTGTAGACCCAGCAGGCCTTGAACTCACAGAGTTCTGTCTGACTCAACTTCCTAAATTCTGGGATTAAAGACCTGCATTCCCAGGCTATAACAGAATTCTTTTAAAAATCTTATGTAAGCCACCTTTTAAAATTGTATTTATTGTTATTTTATATGTACGAGTGTTTTCCACCCAAGTATGTGTACCATGTGCATGCAGGGTCCTTGCCAGTCGTTAAATCTGCTGGCACTGGAGTTGCCGGCAGTTGTGAGCTGCCTCGTGGATGCTGGGAATTGAACCTGGGTCTTTTCTGCTGCTTCTTTTTCTTTTTAACTTTATTTGCAAATTTCATACTGGATTTCCACACAGTTCTCTCTGTGCTCCAACTCCATACCCCCCTAATTTCATTATCTCGTCTCTTTAAACACACACACACACACACACACACACACACACACACCCCTGTTGGAGGCCTGTGCATGGAGAAGACTATCTTTCTCAGCAGCCATCACCCGCCTGTAGCTCTCCACTAGGGGCGGGCCTTGTGGGGCTTCCCAGCCACGCTAGAGTGTCAGCCGGTCTTGTCCTTATGTGACCATATTGTTGAGATTTATGGGCACAATGGCATCCTTAATCTACTAGAGCCAAATCGTATATTCTGACAGTGACAGAAGAGACCACTTCTAATTTCCTAAATGACCCTACTTGATTTTAAGATTAGCTTGGCTGTGGGTCATTCTGCTCAGTGTCCGACATGCATGTAATTAAGAAGCTGCTACATGCAGAGAAGAAACTAGGAAAAGTAATACATCTTCTTTAAAACATCACGGCACCAAGCCAAACACCTTAATTTCAATGATAGCGGGGTACGGGGTAAAGGTTGCGGGGGGGCGTGGGGGGGTCTGGGGGGAAATGTGTCCTCCCAATATAAGAGGCGAGGCTGTGACACACATGGGAAGCGTGGGGTATGGGACTTGTCTACGGTGTGTTTTCTTTGAGACTAAAATTCAACCACAGGCCAGTGAGCTCAAATAAGATCCTTTTCGTGTCCCCTCAAGGTGTGCTCCTGCGGGGCTCCTGCCTGTGCTTACCACAGAGCGTGAGCATCTCTGTGACTAACGAACAGTGTGCGTGTTTCGGTTCTTGAGTGCAAGTGTTTGGAACTGGAGCTTTGATTATCTTGCACTGGAAATCGAAAGGCTGTCTCTCCTCAGTCCCTGCCTTCTCTTTCCTTATCGCTGTCTGGCCGGCTGCGGTGCTCTGTCCTGGGATGAAGGCTGTGGGGAGGGTGGGAAGGACACGTTTCCCACGGGTGTGACCGGCTCCTCCTTTGCACAGGACGATGACAGGCCGATGATTGACGTCCTGGATCAGCTAAGTTCTTCCATTCTTGAAAGTTTCATCCATGTGGCAGTTTCGGATTCGGTAAGCAAACGTGCGCCCCCAAGTGCGATCTGATGTCTATCTCTTAAAACAGAGCCAAGGAAAAGCCGTGTGTGTGTGTGTGTGTGTGTGTGTGTGTGTGTGTGAGCTCAAGGCTGTCCTGGCAGATTAATAACCCGAGGCACAGATACCTAGGAAAACAGGATTCGCTTTTCAAGTCATAGCACAGGACATGTCTGAAAAAAAAATCCATACAAAATTTGAACTTTAGAAATACAGATAATATTTTTTGAAAATTCAATTTAAAAAAAATCACTCTGGCCGGGTGGTGGTGGCGCACACCTGTAATCCTAGCACTTAGGAGGCAGAGGCAGGCGGATTTCTGAGTTCGAGGCCAGCCTGGTCTACAAAGTGAGTTCCAGGACAGCCAGGGCTACACAGAGAAACCCTATCTCGAAAAACAAAACAAAACAACAAAAAAAAAAAATCACTCTGGATTTTTAAGGAAAATTAACTAGCCTTAATTGTTGCTTTAAATATGTAATCTTTGTTTAATTATGTACTTAATATTTTGTATCACAGCTATCTCAGTACGTAAGTTCTACTTACGTATTACTTTATAGTTTCCAAGATGGTTTTATTTTTATTACCTTTGACCCTCACAGTTATTAAAACTCAAAAGCATTAATCTGGGGTTTAGCTCAGGGCACAATACTTCTTTTTTTTTCAAGATGAGTTTCTCTGCGTAGCCCTGGCTGTCTTTGAACTCACCCTGTAGACCAGGCTAGCCTCAAACTCAGAGATCTGCCTGCCTCTGCCTCCTGAGTTCTGGGATAAAAGGCACTGGTGACTCTTAAGAAACCTAAAACTAGAGCCAGGTATAGCACCTTGGGCCTGTGGTGTGTGGTGAAGATGCCTTTAGCCACAGCACTGGGGAAGCAGAGGCAGGTGAATCTCCATGAGTTCTAGGCCACCCTGGTCTATATAGTGAGACCTTGTCTCAAAAAACAAACAGGAAAAAAAAATCTACAACCTAAGATGGCAGGTATTTAGAATGTGGCAGATTTTTACCCGTAGTACCGGCTAAATGTAAGCCTACAGCTGCGGAATTGCAGAGATCCGCCTGCCTCTGCCTCACAAGTGCTGGGATCAAAAGCACGAGCCACCACCACCCGGCTTAGATATCCACCTTTTTTTTTTGTTTGTTTGTTTGTTTGTTTTGGTTTTGTTTTTGTTTTTGGAGACAGGGTTTCTCTGTGTAGTCCTGGCTGTCCTGGAACTCACTCTGTAGACCAGGCTGGCCTCGAACTCAGAAATCCACCTGCCTCTGCCTGATATCCATCTTTTAAAACAGAAAAGTACAGTGAGCAGACTTGTACCCGTTTCAGCTCCACAGGCAGTCAGGGAAATCTGGGGGAGGAACACACTTAGCCGGTGCCCCGCACAGATGCCTGTCACATATGCAAATGACTGCACTGCCAGAAGGAATCTGTAAACTTACCCTAGACTTTCATAACACAGAACACAGAATGCGAATTTGGCAGTCATAATCCTGACAATCACTAAGACCGTTGGCCAGGCACGGTCAGAATAAAGAGGTATGCATTTTCTTACCTTGCAGGTATTGGAACATGAGGGGGAACGGCCGCTCTAATTCTTCCACAGGCCTATCTGCCTTTCCTGTAGATAACCGTTGTAGAGACTCACTGTCTGTATTTGCTAGACTCAGATTCTCAGCAGGTCACCGGGTCAGCATCCTGCCCTTCAGAAGATGAGCGCGCACGGGCATTGGATCTCTCCATCCATTATCTCATCGGAGTCAAAAAAAAAAAAAAAAAAAGTACCAAGCAAGATCACTTACAGTCGCTTAGTCATGAATGCCAGAGTCATCTGTCTCTAGAGGCGGTGATTTCCCAACAACGCAGGTTCAGGCAGACCATGTGATAGGATGTCATCTCCCTGGCTCTGAAAGTCCAGTCCCATCCCCTTCCAGCCCAGGGACTTATGAAGGCCAGATCTATAACATTTACCCAGGGAAGTTCATCACCCTAACAGTTGAAACAAATCACTTTATAAATGCCTAACTAATATCTGACAGTGGTGGTGCATGCCTTTAATCTCAGCACTGAGACAGAGGCAGAAGGATCTCTGAAGCCGGGCGGTGGTGGCACACGCCTGTAATCCCAGCACTCTGGGAGGCAGAGGCAGGCAGATTTCTGAGTTCGAGGCCAGCCTGGTCTACAGAGTGAGTTCCAGGACAGCCTAAGCTATAGAGAAACCCTGTCTCGAAAAAAAACCAAAACCAAAAAACAAAAAACAACAACAACAACAAAAAGAAGGATCTCTGAATTTGAGGCCAGCCTGGTCTACAGAGTGAGTTCCAGCCCAAGCTATACAGAGAAACCCTGTCTCGAAAAAAACAAAAACAAAAAACAAAAAACAACAGCAACAAAAAAGAAGGATCTCTAAATTTGAGGCCAGCCTGGTCTACAGAGTGAGTTCCAGGACAGCCAGGGCTACACAGAGAAACCCTGTCTCGAAAAATATAAATAAATAAATAAATAAATAAATACCTAGGAAAAGAGCACGCGTCCCCTATCTCCCTCTGCTTTGGAACAATAGATGTGCTGTTTGAAAATTGATATTGCCCAAATATTGATGTGTATACTTAGACTAAAATGAGGATTTATCAGTTCATACATGTGTGCACCAGGCACACATGTGGTACACACGCATGTGGTAATAATATATATTATTAAAGAAGTTTTGAAATACATTGGCTTGGTACCATAGGGACAGATTAGGTACCTCTTCTTTAAAATAATCAGTACAAATGCCCTTCAGGAAAGGGAAAGAGCCCAGGTGTCTCCAAAGCCCGGGCTCGCAAGGGGTTTCAGCGTGAGGAAAGCTAGGAGACACCATGCTCACATCACACAAACAAGTCACGGGGACTGCAAAGGCACATGCATGGGCGCACACGTGACTTGCCCTTCAGGATTTCCAGATTGTTCCATGTCGAAGAGCTCCTGCTAGTCTTCCAGATGTTCAGAGTTTTAATTCTCAGCACCAACATAGTGGCTCCTCACCAACTGTAGCTCTAGTCCCTGGAAATTCATTGCCCTCTTCTGCCTTCCACAGGCACCAGGCACACATGTGGTACACACACATGTGGTAGACACACACATGTGGTACACACATGTGTGCAGGCCTAAGGTTCATATCCATAAAATAAAGGCAAATTTTAGAAAAGCATAAATCTGTGTCATGCTTGAATTGACTAATATCATATATTGTCACATAAATGTTTGGTGTGCATCCTCTGACATTAAGACTTAAAAACTATGGTTATAGCTAAGCACAGTGGTTCACACTTTTAATCCCCCACACTTGGGAGGCAGAGGCAGGTGGATCTTTCTGAGCCCAAGGCCAGCCTGGTCTACATAGAAAGTTACAGGCCTGCAAAAGCTACATTACGATTCCTTGTCTCAAAAACAACATCAAAAATGATGGTAATCGCCCAGCTTCGCATTTACTGCTGCTTATGGCTGGCGGAGGGGCGCGGCTGACTCGGACAGGTGTTGCATGTCCCAGATCCAGCGTCCCAGATCCAAATGTGGTCCGTGGCTTCGGAGGTCCGAAAGGCACTGTGGAAATGGGGGCGGTAGGTTGAGGCCCGGTAAGGTCTGCCAAGCCTGTTTATCTTTGACCGCCTGCTTCTTGCCCTCAGGCAACACTACCTCCGACCCACAACGTGGATCTCCAGTGGTTGGTGGAGTGGAACGCGGTCCTGGTCAACAGCCATTACGACGTGAAGAGCCCCTCCCACGTCTGGATCTTCGCGCAGTCTGTCAAAGACCCCTGGGTCCTCTGCCTCTTCAGCTTCCTCCGACAGGAAAACCTGCCAAAGCATTGCCCCACGGCCCTCAGCTATGCCTGGCCCTACGCCTTCACCCGGCTGCAGTCCGTGATGCCGCTCGTAGACCCAAAGTAAGGTGCCCGTGTGCGTCCAGTGCTTGAGATTGGTTCTCATGTTTTTATTACATGTAAGAAGCTAGACTATCATAATCTTCTATAATTTTTAAAACTTTCCTGCTATAGCATTTTTAAATATAGTAGAGATAAAAAATATTCTGTCTAAACGAAGGTTGACTTTTTTCTTTTGCTTTAATAATCAATATGACTATACCAGTATAGAAAGCTCTGACTGTTAATAATTCTTTAAAATTCTTCTGTGCATCCTCTTATCCTTGATGGACAGCTGCCTAATTGCTTGAGCCCTCCTAATGATCTTTATTTAACAAGTGATATCACAGCCCGGCATGGTAATCTATGCCTACAATGCTAGCATTCAAGAGGCTGAGATAGGATCAGCACAAGATCAAGGCCAGCCCGGCTGTATACAGAAAGGCCTGTACAGTGAGATCCTATCTCGAACAGAACCCCTAAAACGCATATTCAAAATCAAGAATTGGAGAGACAGATGTACACACTGCTCTTGCAGAGGACCCAAGTTCAGTTCCCAGCACCCAGGCTACGTGGGTTGAATGGCTCACAACTGCCTGTAACTCCAGCGCCATGGTGATCTGCTGCCCTCTTGTGGTCACCATAGGCACCTGCACTCAGGTGTACATACACACAGAGAGAGATTGATTGAGAGATTAAATTAAAAACCAAACCAGAAAATCGGGAATTCAGTTTTTACCTTTGTTTGCCTCCACATCTATAGCAGCCCAGTAAACGCCAAGAAAACGAGCACGGCAGGCAGCGGAGACAACTACGTTACCTTGTGGAGAAATTACCTCATTCTCTGTTTCGGAGTTGCCAAACCCAGTATTATGAGCCCAGGACACTTACGAGCATCCACTCCAGAGATAATGGCGACGACTCCCGACGGTACAGTGAGCTACGATAACAAGGTGACATGACAAGCTTCGGGGGAATTATTCTGTGAGGTCCTTTTTAGCTTGTCCCTGTAGCCTTTGATCCCAGCGCCGATCGCATGTGCCTGCCGCTGGAGTACCGTGGAATCTGGCTGTTCATCCGCCACACATTTCCAGATTCCACTGAGCATCTTCTGGGAATAAGTTTTTGCCCCTCCCCCGCAAGCGTGGCACGGAAGACTGGGCGATGGGGAAGCTTGCCGGCCGGGCACCGTGCGTCAGTGCCTCGAGGCTGGGCTTGTCCACTCTGTGCCCGTCTCCCTCTTCACCAGTTGAATACTCAAAACCACAGCTTTATCCAGTGATAATTTTGCTGACTTAAATAGTTTAAAAAAGAAAAGGGCAGAGTTTCCTTTAGGACTTGTATCCCAGGTAGAAAATAACCGTACCGTGTTAAATATATGGGTTTTTGAGTTTTATTTTTCCCCGAAGTGATGGCAGTGCCTTGGGCTGTGCCTCTGTCACCCGAGACTGCTGCTGTTTAGTTACTCCGTTACCTCTTTATCACTTGGGATCGCCTCGTTCCAGGCCATCGGCACGCCATCGGTGGGCGTCCTGCTGAAGCAGCTGGTGCCTTTGATGAGGCTGGAGAGCATCGAAATCACGGAGTCCCTGGTTTTAGGATTTGGAAGGACAAATTCCCTTGTTTTCAGGTATGGCTGTCACAGTCCATTCCTCGAAGTCATACATGTTGGCTCCGTTATCGCCGTTTCTCTTAACTCAAGCTTGGGGGGTCCCGGGGTGCCGGCGGGTGCCGAGGTGCCGGTGGGCTGTGTGTGGTTTTCTTTATGCCTTATTTGATGCGCAGGTAAACAGCCTTCCTTACAGCTTCAGTTTTAACACTCAAATGTCACTGCATTGCAAGCTTTGTCTTACGGAAGACAATTCCCTATCCTTTCCCAGTTAGCCAGACTTTGCAAGGCGGCAATCCCGAAGCAAGGGTAGTGTGTGGTTCCCCGCCATCCCAACAACAGACCGCAAAACACTTTGTACCTCGATATGGTTTTATGGTATCTGAGGAGGATGAAGGTAACACTTATTAAACAAGAGTCAGGAAAGGGAACTCCCCAAACATCTCATCCTGCCGATAACTAAGAACTACACGTCCTCATTACAAGAAGATCAATTAACCAGCATTTAGCCCGTTATTAATTAGTTAGGTCGGCTTTTAAAAGGTAACTCACGGTTCCCGAATTCAGCGTTCTTTCCAGAAGAACGCAAGTCCCTGGGCACAGCTCGCCCCCTCTCTGTGTTCCTGGAGGTAGAGTCTGACATCCAGCCGGAGTCTAAAACACTAACACGAGCCTCAGGTCGCGCAGCTGCAGGATTAGTACAACCGAAATGAGGTGTCTCTCTAAGAAAATAGTATCAACAGCTGCACCAGTAACTCAGTGGCGAAGAGCACTGGCTGCCCTTGCAGAGGACCTGGATTCGATTCCCACTGCCCTTCTCTGGCCTCCATGGGTACTGCATGTATGTTGTGTGCAGCTATACATGCAGATAAAACACATACACAAGCCCGGCGTGGTGGCGCACGCCTGTAATCCCAGCACTTGGGAGGCAGAGGCAGGCAGATTTCTGAGTTCGAGGCCAGCCTGGTCTACAGAGTGAGTTCCAGGACAGCCAGGGCTATGCAGAGAAACCCTGTCTCGAAAAACCAAAAACAAAAAACAAAACAAAAAACAAAAAAAAACCACATGCACATAGAAGTACAAATAATTTTTTTAAAGTTTTTAAATCAATTTGACAAAATGGAATCTGCCCCATAGATTGGTTGAGAGGATATATTAAATGTGCATAGTCACATAAAAATATTTGATAGATAGTTGGTATGTAGAAAAGGGTTATTAATATTATGAATAATTATTAATATTACATATTATATGTTATATCATTATATTAATTTAATGTCCTTTGGTTTTATGCTATATTATGATTTTAGTGTTATTAACATATGCTATTAAATGAGTCTTTTGATAAATTATTAGAGCAATCAAGACAAAACCTCAGGTTTTTCTCTCTCAGTTCAGAGTGGGTTCCCATAAGCCTTCCTGGTTCCCTGGAGGGTGGCACTTACTAACCACAGGTACACTGTAGAATTTCCAAACTTTTCTAGCTGCGCGCTGGATCTCACATCTGTTTTAACATAGCAATTCAGAGATGATTTCCCCAAGAAGATAATTTATAACGAGTATAAATGATAGTTGGAGACTTGGAGGGCAGGTGAGATCCATGTGTTCATGTGTGTGTGTGTGTGTGTGTGTGTGTGTGTGTGTAATGCATATACACGTGTGATACATATATGTGTACAGATATAACACACAAGTTAAATACATACAGTATATATATGTATTCATATAATGCATATATAAAATACAGATATGTCTCAGTTTGTGTTTCTATAGCTGTGAAGAAACACCTTGGCCATGGCAACTCTTATAAAGGAAAACATTTAATTAGGGCTGGCTCACAGTTTCAGAGGTTTATTTAGCTCATTATCATCATGGCGGGAAGCATGGTGGCACACAGGCAGAGGTGGTGCTGGAAGAGAAGCTGCGAGTTCTGTCTCTGGATCTGCAGGCAGACAGCAAAAGGAGACTGCTGCAGTAGGCCTAGCTTGGGCATCCAAGACTTCAAAGCCCGCCCACGCAGTGACACACTTCCTTCAGCAAGGCCACGCCTCCTACTAGTGCAGCTTCCTCTGAGCCAAACATTCAAGCACATGGGTCTTTGGGGGCCATATCTGTTCAAACCAGCACAGTATATAATGCAAGCTGAGAAATGTGGTGAGATATGTATTAATGTCATAAAACATTTTTACTACACAGGAAAGCTTTTAGTGAAAACTGATATTTTGTCCCTTGCTCTAATTTGCATCTATCAGATAACACAAGTGTAAACTTTACTCTGAAACACAGGTTTCATGTTTTAATTTTTTTTAAAGATTTATTTATTAATTCTACACTGTACACTGTAGCTGTCTTCAGACACCCCAGGATAGGGCATCAGATCTCATTACAGTTGTGAGCCACCATGTGGTTGCTGGGATTTGAACTCAGGACCTCTGGAAGAGCAGTCAGTGCTCTTAACTGCTGAGCCATCTCTCCAGCCCAGGTTTCATGTTTTAAATCTTGTGTCAGTCTCCTGAGTATGTCTCTAAGGTAGTTCAGTATTGATCCTTTCCTTCCTTCTGCTTGGACTGAAAGGTTTTCTTTTCTTTTCTTTTTTTTAAGATTTATTTATTATTTATATGTAAGTACACTGTAGCTGTCTTCAGACACTCCAGAGGAGGCGGTCTTGTTATGGATGGTTGTGAGCCACCATGTGGCTGCTGGGATTTGAACTCAGGACCTTTGGAAGAGTAGTCGGTGCTCCTAACCGCTGAGCCATCTCTCCAGCCCGAAAGGTTTTCTGAGAGCAGAGACTCAATCATTTTCAACTGCTAAAAGCCAGTCTGGAAGCTCCCTGAATTTAGTAAACACCTGGGAAGTCCTGTTTCGTTGTTTAGACAGGGTGTTCTGTCCTATACATAGGCACAGCACCAGAGTGAGGACAGATACTGTCTGTGTGGAGTGACACCACGGAGATGTCACAGGAGGTTTTGGCTAGTTAAATAATTATGTTATTTAGGCTGGAATGGATATGTTGGTGACAAGTTTTATATCAATAACAACAAATTTTGAATATGACCTTTTCCCTCTGTAGAGAATTGGTTGAAGAACTCCATCCATTAATGAAGGAGGCCCTAGAGAGAAGGCCAGAGGTAAGGCTTGCAGTCCCCACCATGAGGGCCTGGCCCGCTTGGACAGTGCTGGGATTCTTAAGCCAGCTTCGTCACCCCTAAATGCAAACACCCCAACCTGTTCCCAGCAGTGGGCCTTGGTATAGTGCATGGGATTTACAATAGTCAAATAATTTGTGTTTTAGTGAATTTTCTAAATGCACAAACGCAAAACAACTGAAGTAGTCACATAGACGTGTTTTTCTTTTTGCAAAAGATCTAAGTCAAGATCTAATTTTGGTTTTCGGCTTGCTTGGCTTTGTTGTCTTTATTAATAAGCCAGGAGTCAATGATCAAGGAGACCAGAACTTACTTACAGTGCACCAAGACTGAAAAGTAATAAGATTAAAAAAGAAGCTTCCCATAAATATGATACAAGAAACAGCAGAAATCTGGGGTTGGGGAGACAGCTCAGCTCTTGAGAGCAGAGGCTGCTCTTCCAGAGGGCCCCCCGTAGCTCAAAGCATCCCTACCTTCGGTTCTAGGGAATCTAGAACACTGCACACACAAGATACACATAAATGTAGGCAAAACACACATATGCATAAAATAAATATTTTTTTAAAAAAAGAAGTTTAACAGTCTGGAGATCAAACAGTACGCGCTCCCCTAGCAGACTGAGGCTGTCAGCATCCGGAGCCCGCGGGTCGCTTCCTAATGCCCAGCCTCTCAGCAGACACTGCGCCTCAGAGCGGCACACCCCTCAACACTGCCACCTTACACATTCTTAGGGGCTGACCTACAACAGCTTCCTTACAGCTTGTAATAACTGGCCTTATCCCCACCTAATACTCTTAGAAAACTTGAAAAATACTAAATTAGGCCGTAAAGTTCGCATTGTATTTTCCGTGACCGTGAGTGGCGTTACCACTATCTGTGCAGAACAAGAAGCGCCGGGAGCGGAGAGATTTGCTGAGGCTGCAGCTGCTCCGCATATTCGAGCTTCTGGCCGACGCCGGCGTGATAAGTGACAGGTGAGGTTAAATGGCTGCCCCGACGCCCCCTTGCCAACGCCTCCTTCGCTACTTCTCCCTGTTCTTTTAAATGTATGACTTCGACAAAGATCCTGGTAAGCCGCCCTTGTCTTTCTTCATGCCCCCCTATAATGTATGTAGAATCCGAATTTGCCGTCGACATGGTCCTCACTGAAGCACCCGCCCTTCGTTGTGACTTGTCTGAGAACATCCTCCCTTCCTTTCCAGCACGAACGGAGCGTTAGAACGGGATTCCTTAGCGCTTGGAGCTTTGTTCTTGGAGTACGTGGATTTGACCCGCATGCTCTTAGAAGCCGAAAATGACAAAGAGGTCGAAATTCTTAAAGACATTCGAGCGCATTTTAGTGCCATGGTTGCCAACTTGATTCAGCGTGTTCCAGGTGATCCGCCCTCTCCTCTGGGCTGGGTAAAACATTCGTGCCCCCCCCAATCCCCTCACTGCTCTTTCATGGTTCCCAGGGGCCTGCATAGAGCTCTAGGGCAGTTTCTTTGTTTATTCAGAGACACTGGAAATACACGTGAGAGCAGGTCACCTCGCGCAACAGAGTCACCAACATACACGTCAGAATCACGTGAAGTACTCTGCTTGACACTTTGGTTTGGTTTTCAAGACAGGGTTTCTCAATGCAGCTCTGACTGTCCTGGAGCTCACAGACCAGGCTGGCCTTGAATTTATAGAGATCTGACTGCCTCTGCCATCCAAGTGCGGGGACTAAAGGTGTGCGCTACCACCTGGCTGGGCTTTCCACTTCTATCTTGGCTTTGGTTCTGATCTGAAAATGAACTGAGATCATTCGGAAGGAAGGAATGCAGAACAAAGATTCCCCCATGTGCCAGTGTCCCCTTTGCCTCTGTGCTAAACCGATCCCAGCCACTTTTCCCCGTCACTGTGCTAACTAGAAGTCTGTAGCTCGGAGTGCCTTTTGCGTTTGCTTTGGTTTAACTGCTACATCTTGCAGAAGACCATCTCACAATATGCATAGACATGATTTTATTGCCATAGAGGCATATGAGACAAAGGGGCTATTTGACCTGGTATAGTTATTCGAATTATAAATTTTGGCTCTAATTATAAAACAACCCGTCAAATGTGCCAGTTTGTTATTTTGACGTTATTAACTATACTGCTTCACCTCAGCTGTTAGAAGCTTTAAACTACAATTTAAGCTTGACTCCTTCCGTAATATGAAACGCATGTTTTTGAAATAGCATATATTATATTCTACTATGTTCTCTCTGACAACAGGGAGCAGTGGTCACAAAAAGTCATTCTATACACACACAAAAGTGGAAAGATCATTTCAACCAGCAGTTCTGAACCTGTGGGTCACCAAGACCCCTTTTGGGGGTCAAATATCAGATACCCTACATGTCAGATATTTATATTATAATTCATAACCGGAGCATAATTACAGTTACAAAGTAGCAGCACAATAACTTTGTTGCTGGGGGCTCACCACAACATGAGGAACTCTGTTAGAGGGTCTTGGTGTGAGGAAGGTTGAGAACCCAGAAAGAAAAACTGTGTTGAAATTTATTTAAAAAGTCAAGTTTCACCGGGTGTGGTGGTGCATACCTGTAATCCCAGCACTTGGGAGGCAGAGGCAGGTGGATTTCTGAGTTCGAGGCCAGCCTGGTCTACAGAGTGAGTTCCAGGACAGCCAAGACTACACAGAAAAACCCTCTCTCGAAAAACCAAAAAAAAAAAAAAAAAGTCAAGTTTCTGTAACAGGAGTTACTGGGCTGGCGTGACAGGTCACTGGGCGTTTATGTGCAGAACAGGCGCAGAGCCCCGTGTTCTAGTCCCAGCTCCCAGCAAAGGAAGTCAGCTTAGGAAAGTAAAGCTGGTTCTTGGGGATGGAGAGGCGGGATCAGGTTCTGCCCTTGCATGGGATCCAAGTCGACTTCCGGGTGCCTGTGTCAGGCAGCTCGTCTCTTCCTGCAACTCCAGGTTCAGGTGATCCGACGCCTTCTTCTGACCCGTGTGGGCACCTGCACTCATGTGCACTGACCCACATACAGAAAAACATAACTAAAAATTAAAGAAAAAACTTCAGGAGTATTGGAATTTTTTTTCCTTTCCCAGAAACTTGAGGGTAATATTCAGTAGTGCTACGATTATGTATTCAGTCTAATACAGACTAATAATAGGCTAATAACAGACACAGGTTTTGTGTTATTCTCTCTAGTTCATCACAGAAGGTTCCTCTTCCCCCAACAAAGCCTCCGGCACCATCTCTTCATCTTGTTCAGCCAGTGGGCGGGTCCCTTCAGCATCATGTTTACGCCCCTGGATCGGTACAGTGACCGAAACCACCAGATAACGAGATACCAGTACTGCGCGTTAAAGGTTGGTTTGCAACATCAGCAGTCTCCTTTGATAAGCTAACAAGCATGCTGTACAAACAAGGTCAAATAAGTAGTAAACAGTAAAATATAGGTAAGGATATGAACATTGAAATGGTGGAAATATAAGTTCAGTAATTCAAAATGCATGATTGAAGATGTGGGTAAATATGTAAGCAGGCCAGCTGAGCCCACAATTACAGAATGCAAAATTGGCGTCAAGTTCCTGCTTTTATCCAGTCTTTCTTCTGGGCGAGAACAGTTTTGCCTATTTATCCCTGAAGTTACTGTATTGATACTTAATTTCCAGTCTAAGAAGGAAAAAAAAAACAGTCAACAGTCACACCCCCTGTTTATCTCATCCTATCCCGGACATCCACGCTGTGAAAAACCTTCCAGTCGGAAGCAGGGTGGTCTTCGTATTGCTTACGTCTATATTACCGTGGCCGGAAGCAGCATAGGACTGAGTTTATTTCTGCCTACTGTATCCGGAGGCTGGGGCTCACAGGAGGCTGGGGCTCACAGGAGGCTGGGGTTCACAGGAGGCTGGGGCTCGCAGGAGGCTGGGGTTCACAGGAGGCTGTGGCTCACAGGAGGCTGGGGCTCGGAGGAGGCTGGGGCTCGCGGGAGGCTGGGGTTCATGGGAGGCTGGGGCTCGCAGGAGGCTGGGGCTCACAGGAGGCTGGGGCTCACAGGAGGCTGGGGTTCACAGGAGGCTGGGGCTCACAGGAGGCTGGGGTTCACAGGAGGCTGGGGCTCGCGGGAGGCTGGGGCTCGCGGGAGGCTGGGGCTCGCGGGAGGCTGGGGTTCGCAGCTGTGGGAACATGGAAGGTTCTGACAGGTGCCAGTCTCTTCTACCCACACCAGAAGCAGAGAAAGCAGGAAATGGGTTGTTGTGGTTCCGTCTCGAGGCTTCCCGGTTTCTCATTTCAGGCAATGTCGGCTGTGCTGTGCTGTGGCCCTGTGTTTGACAATGTCGGCCTCTCTCCGGACGGCTATCTGTATAAGTGGCTTGACAATATTCTCGCTTGTCAAGATTTACGAGTAAGTATGCGTCAAGAAGGCTTCTCTTCTCAGCAGTTTTGAGGTTAGCATGATGCACATACCACCTTTTCTCCATAGTCACTCGTTTGGATATGTTACTTATTATTATATATTATATTACTTATCATTATATATTATATATAATATATTACCTATTATTAATATATATTTTATTATTATTATTATAATGTACTTAGAAACATTGTGGTGGGATGTACCAGGCCCAAAAGCACAGCATCATTTAACCAAATTGACCAAAAACTGAGTCACAAAGTAAGTCTCAAAACAGTTCACATAGCTTGAAAACAACCTTTATACCCAGTATCATTAAACTAGAAATGGGAATTAAAATATCATTAAAATGTACATCCTGGAGTGGGAGAGGGACCGTGCAGCACCAGAGAGTGCTTGCAGCTCGTGCAGAGGATCTCAGCTGCGTTCCCAGCACCGCCCGCCGGGCAGCTCACAGCCGCTGTGACTCTGAGGATCAGCGCCCTCCACCACCCAGTCACCCGCAAACAGTGTTCGTGCACACGTACATACACATGATCAAAAATTAAATACGTCTTTTAAAACAAAATATGCTTCCAGACAGTAAATTGAAGTAAATAACTGGTAACTGGAAAGTATCTTTAAATGAAACATCATAAAAATATTACATTTTGGGGTTTGTAAATAAAGCTGTGCTTAAAATGAAGTGATATTTATACATAAACATATATATGTGTGTGTGTGTGTGTGTGTATGTGTGTGTGTGTGTGTGTATATATGTGTGTGTGTGTGTGTGTGTGTGTATATATATGTGTGTGTGTGTGTGTATATATATGTGTGTGTGTGTGTGTGTATATATATGTGTGTGTGTGTGTGTGTGTGTGTGTGTGTATGTATGTATGTATGGTGGGAAAAGGCTGGTAATCTGTAGCCTGTTCATCACAAGAAGTTAGTATAAGAAACAGCTTAACTGAGTCAGAAAAAAATAGGGCAGTAATTAACTAGGGGGAACTTTTAATAACAACAAACATTATATTGCTAACTTTTGCGCTCCTGTGACAAAAATATCTTTTAAGGGAGTTTTTAAAAATTATAAAAATTGTATTTACAATTACAAAAATTTTTAACTGTATTTTAAGGAGAAAATTAAAGGGAGAAGAAAATCATTATAGTCCGCTGTGGCGGAAAAGGCATGGCTGTCAGAGGTGATTCTGGTAGGAGTTTAAGAGTCTGTTTGGCAGGGCGGTGGTGGCACACGCCTTTAATCCCAGCACTTGGGAAGCAGAGGCAGGCGGATTTCTGAGTTCAGGGCCAGCCTGGTCTACAGTGTGAGTTCCAGGACAGCCAGGGCTACACAGAGAAACCCTGTCTCAAAAAAAAAAAAAAAAAAAAAAAAAAAAAAGAGTCTGTTTGGACTCTGGTAGGAGTCTGTTTCTGTGACGTGGGCCTGGAAGCAGGCAGAGAAAGCTAGATGGACCAGGGTTAGGTATGACCTTCAAAGACTCCTAGAGACTGCCAGCCAGGCCCCACCTCCTATGAGCTCCAGAGCCTGCAAGCTGGGAACCAAGGGTTAAAATCTGAGCCTGTGGGCACTTCAGACCCAGACTGTGGATATAGCAGATACAAAAGTCAGGTCCTTCCTTTTTGGCCTGATTGCATTGCCAAGAAGAGTGGATGACTTCGGAGAGAGGCAGGCAGCATTACCGTCTGAGGGGAATGGAGTCTCCATCTTGGCGATAGGAGTTGTTGCCCCACCCCCCACCCCAGAGTTCAGCGGAGCTTGCATCTTGGAGGCGTTACCCCTTAGGGAGGAGCATGAGGCACAAAGACCAACCCAAATGAGTGTTCAACCCACTTCACCCCACTTAAGGTTGGTCACCTGACCTGTATTAGCAATGTTTGATCGTATGGATTTCTCTAGAACGGCTGACCCATTCCTTGTCCTCAGGTTCATCAGCTTGGCTGTGAGGTCGTCATGTTGCTACTGGAACTTAATCCTGACCAGATAAACCTTTTCAATTGGGCCATCGACCGATGTTACACAGGTTCCTACCAGCTTGCGTCCGGCTGCTTCAAAGCCATAGCGACCGTGTGTGGAAACAGGTATGAGTTTCATAGTTGGTGGTTAGGGGCAGGGTGACGGCACATGCTCTCTGAGATGCGAGAACTGACCGCTCAGCAGTTATCTCCAGAGTGTGACAGCCCAGAATGGCTTCTGTGTCCTCCCGGATAAGCTAAGTTTCCGTGATATTGCTAATTCCATTTGATCGGGAGATACTCCTCATGTTGTCTTTCCTTGAGGTGCCCAAACAGTCATGGTGGAGTATGGAAGCAAAATTTGAAAATAATAAAACAATGCACTGAAGAAATTAAAGCATCTATGTGAACAAATGTCCCAGGACATGTTAGCGCTGAGCCCGTGAGCCAGCTGCCTACAGATCAAACCCCGAAAATCCCCTCTGCTCAAAACTTCAAGAAGCTTGCGGGAAGGAGGCATGGTGCTTTGGAGTCTGAATATTGCACTCATTTGAAAATATTTTGAGCTGAGCCCAGCACCTCATGCATGCTAAAAGTATTCTCCACCACTGGGTCATGCCCTAGCCCAAAGATTATGCCTCTAAAGCCACCGTCCTTGTTATATAACAAGCGAGTTCATGAGGCTGTCTGGCACTATAGCTTAGTAAGTGTAATACTGACATAACTAGATTAAAATTCCCCAAGTTACATAAACTGCTCCTAAGAGAGAGCCTATGAACTAGGAAGGCGGGAAGAATAGAATAGAGTAGAGGGGACTGGAGAGAAGGCTCAGTGGTTAAGAGCTATTAATGCTCTTAACTTAGTGCTCTTCTGAAAGTCCTGAGCTCAAATCCCAGCACCCACATGGTGGCTCACAACCATCTGTAATGAGATCTGAGGATCTGACGCCCTCTTTTGGTGTGTCTGAAGAGAACTACAGTGTACTTAAATATAATAAGAAATAAATTTTAAGCCAGGCGGTGGTGGCACACGCCTTTAATCCCACCACTTGGGAGGCAGAGGCAGGCAGATTTCTGAGTTCCAGGCCAGCCTGGTCTACAGAGTGAGTTCCAGGACAGCCGGGGCTACAAAGAGAAACCCTGTCTCGAAAAACAAAACAAAACAAAAAAAAAAAAGAATGCAGTAGAGGTTTATATTTTAAAAGTTCCATGGAGGGACTGGAGCGACACCTCAGTAGTTAATAGCATGTGTTGTAGATGACCTGAGTTCAGCACCCACGCCATGGAGTTCACAACCTCCTGTAACTCCAGTTCTAGGCAATCCAATATTCTGGGCTCCCCAGGCACCTGCATCAATGTGATCCACATGCATATCCTCAGATACACATAAAAATACATGAATAAATGAGTCCCCAAACAGACAGGGCAAGCCGGGCAGTGGTGGCACACACCGTTAGTCCCAGCGCTCGGGAGGCAGAGGCAGGCGGATTTCTAAGTTCAAGGCCAGCCTGGTCTACAGAGTGAGTTCCAGGACAACCAGGGCTACACAGAGAAACGCTGTCTCTGGGAAAAAAAAAAAAGCAAAATAGATACGTAAATAAATAAAGACAGGGCAGTGTCATTGCTAAGGACACAAGTGAAGGTGCCACCCAGACATGTCCAGCTTCCTAGCCAGGATGTCTTATAACCACGCCATGTATTTTTCTTCTTTCCCCAGGAACTATCCCTTCGACATAGTGACACTACTGAACCTCGTTCTCTTCAAGGCCTCTGACACCAACAGAGAGATTTACGAGGTCTCCATGCAGCTCATGCAGGTGAGTACCACTCACGCGTGTGGGGAATTTCATCCCTGGGCTCAGGATGCAGTTCTCTGTTTCTGCGTGTCCTGTGAAGAGCGAGGAGACACACACACACGATGTTCTCCAGACACAGCAGTTAACCGATTCAGTGTGAAGCTAAACGCATTCACCACGTTTCGACAAACATTCCTGATGAGACTCTAAAGCTGTTTCTCACCTCTTCACAGATCCTCGAAGCAAAGCTTTTCGTGCACTCCAAGAAAGTCGCGGAACAACGACCTGGCAGTATCCTGTACGGAACACACGGACCGCTGCCACCTCTCTACAGCATGTCACTAGCCCTCCTGTCCTGTGAACTGGCCCGGATGTACCCCGAGCTCACTCTCCCCCTCTTCTCAGGTACCACCCAGTTGTCACACCGGCTCTGTCCTTGTCTCCTGCCCTGAGGAGCTTTCCCAAGTCTTAGTGAAATCGTGTCAGACACGGGTGATAAATCTGCGAGTCAGAATTGCTAAGTGCTAAACCTGGTTACGTGTGTGGGTCTTTTGCCTGCTTGAATAGCTGTGCACCATATGACTGTAGTGCTGATAGAGGCCAGGAGAGGGCGCCAGATGCGCCCCAACTAGAGTTACAAATACTTGTGAGCCATGCTGTGGGTCTTCCGACTTAAACCCAGGTCTTCTAGAAGAATGCCAATGCTCTTAACCACTGAGCCATCCCTCCAGCCCCTCAAGAATGTTTTTAAGTGTTAAAAAGAAAAAATATGATTAGTTAAAGCAATATAAGTATAAATACGTTCCTGACAAATGCAAAAGGTTCTTAGGTCAGTAAATAGATTTCCATAGGTGCTGTGTATACATTCATGTGTGTGTGTGTGTGTGTGTGTGTGTGTGTGTGTGTGTCTGCATGTGTGTCTGTGTGCGTGTGTGTGTGTGTGTGTGTGTGTGTGTGCACGTGTGTGTCTGTGTGTCTTGTGTGTGTGTCTTGTGTGTGTCTGTGTGTGCACATGTGTGTGTGTTTGTGTCTGCGTGTGTGTCTGCGTGTGTGTATCTGTGTGTGTGTGCACATGTGTGTGTGCCTGTCTTGTGTGTGTGTGTGTGCACATGTGTGTATGTCTTGTGTGTGTGTGTCTGTGTGTGTCTCTGTGTGTGTGTCTCTGTGTGTGTCTGTGTGTGTCTGTGTGTGTGTGTGTGTGTCTGTGTGTGCGTGTCTGTGTGTTCCAAGGCCTCTCACTCTCTGCATACTGTCTGATGATGGCTGACTCAGGCACTGATCTATGAACATAGAATGTCATTGGGAGTCATTGATCACTACAAATTTTCTTTTCTTTCTTTTTTCTTTCTTTTTCTTTTAGACCAGTGTTATTTGGTTTTTCTAGAGGTCTCTGGGCTATCTAGTCTCAGGTCCTTGGTCACCCCAGCAGTTTGGGGTGTAGGTTCCATCTCATGGCATCTGCTCTTGGTTGGTTACACCTACAGGCTGTGAGCCACCCCTGCCCCAGCACATCTTGCCGGCAGGACACCATTGTAGATGAAGGGCTTCTGACTGGCTTGGTATTTATGTTTTTCTTTGGATAACATGCAGCGTATGTCCCTGTATCAAAGATTCAAGGATGGAGGGATGAAGGCTCTATTGGGCATTGCCTTGATGGCTCCATCTTCAGTGAAGTCTGCAGATGTTGTCGTGCAGATGGGGCCTCGCTCTGCGGAGAGCAGCCTATAGACCTGGCAACGGCCTGGGTTGTGGGGTCATTCCTGTGGGTCCTCTTTGGCCAACAGCCCAGTTAGATGTAATCCAGTCTCAGTACTCGAAGCTTCATTTGGTGATGAGAGATGGCCATTTGGGACTCAGTCTCTCCTATTATTTCACTTATTTTGCCTTCACATGTGTATATATTTCAGGAATGTTCTACTGTAATAGATCTCACATTTCTATGGGATTCCTGAGCAGACAAATGGCTCTCTGACCCCTGTGCCTTCCCTTGGGCTCTCTTCCTTCTGTGGGTTTGCCTTGTCCAAATTCAGTGTGGTAGATTTTGCTTTATAGTATTATATTTTATTTGGTTATATTTTTTAAATGAATGAAATGAATGAATGAATGAATGAATGAATGAAAACCTAGCCACTAGGTCAAAGGTTAGCAACTGAACTCACTTACTCTGCTGGGAGAGGGAAAATCAGCTTTCTCCTACGGAGTGACACACGGGGTGTATCAGCATCTCCAGGACAGGAGCAGTTGATTGACATATAATAGACTCTGCAGGGGTGGGGGTGTGCTTTTCTTTACTTACAGTTTCGAATTTTGTTTTTTGGGCGGGGGAGGGGGTCTTGGTTTGGGGGTGCTGTCATATTAGGTTTTTGTTGTTGTGTTGTCATACTGGGCTTTTTTTTTTTTTTTTTTGTTTTTTTGGTTTTTTTGGAGACAGGGTTTCTCTATGTAGCCCTGGCTGTCCTGGAACTCACTCGTAGACTAGGCTGGCCTCGAACTGAGAAATCCGCCTGCTTCTGCCTCCCAAGTACTGGGATTACATGCGTGCGCCACCACCGCCCGGCAGTACTGGGTTTTTTGAGGAAGAACTTAAAGTTGCATGGAGAGGGAGGGGAGAGGATCCGGAATGACTTAGGGGAGAACAATATGCTCAAATGTTTTAAATTTTAAAAAAATGTTTTAAATAATAAAGTGGAAAAGAAAAACGTAGAGCTACAGAACAGAAGCTGGCTGTAGCTTTTCAGGATCAGGGGATCCTCTTAAGTTTGAGAGCTAGAGAATAAGCTCCAGTTTCTGTCATAGGATACCATTAAATGAAAAAGGGAAAGGAAGAAGGAAGGAGGGAAGGAAGGAGAGAAAGGGAGAGACAGGCAGGCAGGTAGAGACAGAATGCCTTTAAAAGAGGCTGAGGAAATGACAGACCACCGTGCATTTGGGAAAGAGCAGAAGATGCATCCGAGCACACGCAGCCTAGAGCGGGCACTGGTTGGGAGGGGCGGCCACAACCCCTAAGGGCCTGACACAGTAACCCAGTTAGAGCGGAAAGTGGGGGCGGGGCCAGAGCTCCTGGGGGCGGTTCCCAGACAGATGTGCTGCCTGGAAGACTGATGGTGACGCCCCAGCCAGCCCAGCGCAGGGGTGTCCGCAAGGCGGACACGGAGAGCTAGCCTGGGATGCTGGGGTAGGGCCTCTACAGAGCAGACAGTCCTGAGCTGAGAACAGAAGGCAAGAGGAAGGGCACGGGAAGTCGGGAGTGGCGAAGCATGGAGGGAAGGAGACGCCCTCAACAGGCACCTTTTGAATAAGGAGGAAGGGACTGAAGCGGATCGGAAGAGTGGGAGGGTGGGGGGGGGGTCATGAGGGAGTCTGTCATGGGGAGACAGATAAGTAAAAGGATTTGGAAGGAAGGGGTGATGCTCATCCCCCCCCCAAGGCGAGCAACCCCAAAATGTCAGGGTTCTAAGGGGAGGTGAGGGCAGAGGTCAGATTGCAATAGCAAGGAGAGGGGCGGGGCGGGGCGGGGGCGGGGCTGGATGCCAGCCCGCGAGGAGCATTTTTGGAAGAGTGAGATTGGAGCCAGTTTATTAGCTGAGTTATGGAACTGGTAAAGTGTGGGGCAGCGGACAGCAAGGGAGAGCTGGAGATAAATCCAGGCCATTTCGACATTCTTCTAAGCAACCCCCACTCCTGATTTATGAAGAAGCTTTGAAAAGAACTTGGAAACATTAACAGGGCCTCGTGAATTCCTAAGCTGCCAGCGCTGTCTGTACAGACCCTGTGGTGAGGCTTTATTGCCTGTAACTTCAGGTGACTTAATTACTTCTGAGCCGCCAGACAAGATGTCTGGGTCCCGCCCAGGGAGGCTGAGGAACATCCTCTGGGCACCTGAATTTTACTTAATTTCTCTAAGAATCTTCCAGATCAACATCTGTGGCATCTTCCTTTCTCTTCAAAAACATCTCCACAAACGTAGGTGTTTATCAGCGTTCCCTGCAACTCTAGCCGACACCCCGTTTTCAAGGTGCTTGTATCCGGCACACGATGTAATAAATAAGCTTGTGTGACATGTTAGAACTTGGCATTGTTTAAAAATAGGCATTTTTAATGTTCCTTTCTCTGGAATTGGATTCTCTCTCTCTCTCTCTCTCTCTCTCTCTCTCTCTCTCTCTCTCTCTCTCTCAAGCACAGGTCTTTCCCATGAGCATAAACAGCTATTTCTCAATAAAGTTGTATTTTTTAAACCGGAAGTCATTCTGTTGTGACAAGGCCCTCGGCTTGGTGCCTTCCATTACCTGTCACTTTCTCCCTTGCCCCTGAGTTATTCATCAGTGTAATTTGTCACCGAGGAGCTTTTCCAGGCTCAGGAACTCTTGGGCTTTTTTTTTCTTTTTTAATTTCAAAAAATTATTTTGAGAATTTCATAACATTAGTAATAGATTTATATTATCTCCATCCTCCGCCACAAGTCCCTAATGTGTATGTGCATATAGTATTGATGATTCACCCCACCCCGGGGATCTTTAATATTCATATACAGTATATTGCGGCTGACCACGCTCCTGAGAAGCCCGGCTGCTCTCGTCCTGGCTGGCACGGCAGCTTGCACTAGTGAATGCTCTCCCAGCAGGACAGCTGCTCCGGTGCAGTAAGGTGCAAGTGTCTGTCTTCACAGCCAGAGCATATCCTAACGTGTCAACACTAAGTCAAATACCCTAGGGACCAGCTGGATGGCCCAGTGGGTAAGGGTCAAGCCGCAAGTCTGACCACCACAGTTTGATCTCTGAGCCCTGTGTGGTAGAGGGAGAGAATCAGCTTCTACACATTACCCCCTAACCGGGGCATATGTGCCAGGGCATGGACGCCTACCCACAGAGAAAGATGCTTCGGTGGTTAAAAGCAATGACTGCTCTTATTGAGGATCTGGGTTCGAAGTCAGTGTCACCTTCTAACTTCTGTGGTAATCTCTGTGAGCACCAAGCATGTATGTGGTACATATATACACACATACATTCGTACATATATACATACATACATCTATACATACACATACACATATACATACAAGCTAAATATTCATAAAATAAAATAAATGTAATAAGAATGTAATAAAATAAATATCACTACTTAAAAGAAGAAATATTGATCTGTTTTTTAATTTCCACCTATGTAAAGGCCCAACAGCATAGCGTCATCTGCTTATAACTTTAATTTTAGGAAAAGGGGCTAAGGCAATTAAAGTTTTTCCTGGAGGCATCCAAGGGCTTGTGCAGAGTCATTTCTGGCTACTGCCTCGTTCTGTTACTTAGCAGCTAGGAACACCGTGAGCGAGGTTATGCATGCTGGTTAGTCCTGCAGGCATGGGACCATGCTTCCTAATTTCTCTTTGGATAAAACTGATTCTCTTATAGTGCTAAAAGATGTTACTGTCCCTCACTGCATATCCATAAAGCTGAGCTTCTGACTGTGAGGCTGAGCTCTGACTGTAAGTCTGAGCTCTGACTGTGAGGCTGAGTTCTGACTGTAAGTCTGAGCTCTGACTGTGCAGCTGAGCTTCTGACTGTAAGTCTGAGCTCTGACTGTAAATCTGAGCTCTGACTGTGCAGCTGAGCTCTGACTGTGCAGCTGAGCTCTGACTGTGCGGCTGAGCTCTGACTGTGCGGCTGAGCTCTGACTGTACATCTGAGCTCTGACTGTGCAGCTGAGCTCTGACTGTGCAGCTGAGCTCTGACTGTGCAGCTGAGCTCTGACTGTGCAGCTGAGCTCTGACTGTATGGCTGCGCTCTGACTGTGCAGCTGAGCTCTGACTGTGCAGCTGAGCTCTGACTGTGCGGCTGAGCTCTGACTGTGCGGCTGAGCTCTGACTGTGCAGCTGAGCTCTAACTGTGCGGCTGAGCTCTGACTGTGCGGCTGAGCTCTGACTGTGCAGCTGAGCTCTGACTGTGCGGCTGAGCTCTGACTGTGCAGCTGAGCTCTGACTGTGCGGCTGAGCTCTGACTGTGCAGCTGAGCTCTGACTGTGCGGCTGAGCTCTGACTGTGTGGCTGAGCTCTGACTGTGCGGCTGAACTCTGACTGTATGGCTGCGCTCTGACTGTGCAGCTGAGCTCTGACTGTGCAGCTGAGCTCTGACTGTACAGCTGAGCTCTGACTGTGCAGCTGAGCTCTGACTGTGCAGCTGAGCTCTGACTGTGCGGCTGAACTCTGACTGTGCAGCTGAGCTCTGACTGTGCAGCTGAGCTCTGACTGTGCGGCTGAGCTCTGACTGTGCGGCTGAGCTCTGACTGTGCGGCTGAGCTCTGACTGTGCGGCTGAACTCTGACTGTACGGCTGCGCTCTGACTGTACGGCTGCGCTCTGACTGTGCAGCTGAGCTCTGACTGTGCGGCTGAGCTCTGACTGTGCAGCTGAGCTCTGACTGTGCGGCTGAGCTCTGACTGTGCAGCATTATTCAGAGCATACACTGCCACATTGTTGCCAGCGCAGTGATGTAGAAACACCATTGAGAAAGTAACCCAGATGAGGCTGAGCTCATTCCTGCCAGGGTTTCCTCCCTATTTGAAATTCACACTCTTGGCTCCTGTCTGGTTTTCAAATCCAGCACCGGTATGAAAGAGGCCAGATGTAAAAGGTCTTATCAATACTAACAGAAACAATGTTTCTGGTTTGCAGAAGACATTATTGAAACAAAACAAAAACACAGCAGACCTGGAATTTTCTTTTTTTTTTTTTTTAAGATTTGTTTATTTTTATTTATGTGGGTGAGTGTTTGTCTGCATGTGTGTATGTGCACCTTGTGCATGCAATATTCATGGATGCCAGAAGAGGGCGACAGAGCTTTGAACTTCAGACGTGTAGCTCATAGAGTCAAATGTAGCACTTGGTAGCTCTCCCACATGATTGGCCACGGCCAAAGAGACCCCACAAGTGTGTTTATTGCTGTGGGGCTCCACATCCCGATTTATAACAACCAATTCACATAGGAGACACTTCATAAGTCACAAGGTTGGAAGAGTGACCCTGCCCACCACTGCTCAGGATCCCCCTAGGAAACAGGCACTGTGCTGACACCCATCAGCATAGTGTGCTGGTGTCTCCATCCTTTGCTGTTGTGCGGTGTGAGACCCCAGCACAGGGGTTGATCTCATTTTCCGCATCAGTTGATGGAAGCCCAGAGAGGTTATTTAAGTGGCTGAGCCACACAGCTGTGTTTGCAGGCAGATATGGTGAAGCTGGGACTCGGCACATGTCCTGCAGTCCTTCATTTTGTACACTCTGTTACTCCTTTTCCACTAACAGTGTGTTTGAACTCATGAGGTTTTCAGCTCAGTCTGGGCCCACTCTGTGCTTAGCAGCCTGCCCCGCCCCCTTCCTGCACAGAGGATCAAGGATGAGCCCTGCCTTTTGCTCTTGTCCTGGATAGCTACCCTATATAGCAATCCTTTTACTAAGTGCAAACGACTGTTGGATCAGGAAACTTGTGCTCCAGATCAGTTTGTTTCGGGGGGGGGGGGGGGGGAATAGGTGTAACTGACCTTTGCCCTGTCTCTTCAGAGGTGAGCCAGAGGTTCCCCACGACACACCCGAACGGACGGCAGATCATGCTTGCCTACCTGCTGCCGTGGCTGCACAACATCGAACTGGTGGACAGCAGACTCCTCCTCCCGGGGTCAAGTCCCAGCAGCCCCGAGGATGAGGTCAAGGACCGGGAAGGAGAAGTGACCGCCTCTCACGGCCTCAAAGGGAATGGCTGGGGCTCTCCGGAAGCTACCTCTCTGGTCCTGAATAACCTCATGTACATGACAGCCAAGGTACCTCCCTCACATAGCATGGCTCCGAAGCAGGGAAGCCCTGGGCTCGCAAAACCTTTGCCACAAACCCAAGAAAATAATGTTTATCATAAAAATGACACAGAGAGTGTTGAGTGGTCGCAGTGGGTGTACATCTGGACACGTAATACCACTGAATTCTGTACTTAAAAATGTGTACAATGCTATATGGAGAGTCTAGAGTTCAAGACCATCCTCAGCTACAGAGTGAGCTTGAATCCAGCCTGGGCTATATGACACCCTGTTTCAAAAGAACCAGCAAAGGAAAAGATGTTCTTGATATTGCTAGGGTGAACTTTCTCTCATCCCCTCAGTATTTGATAAGAAAGATAATGTTGTATTCATGGTACCATATTCCTGGTTTCGTTGTTCTTGCAGAGGATCTGAATTCTATTCCTATTTTCTAGTTTTGGGTACAATCTAATAATTTTGTGATTTACAATAGTTGTATAAATAGGTAAGCTTGGGTTCACAGGAGCTGATAAACCTTCCCTTCCTCATTTGCTATAAAAAATAAGAAAATAAAAATAATTGTTTGCCAGGTGGTGGTGGCACATGCCTGTAATCCCAGCACTCTGGGAGGCAGAGGCAGGTGGATTTCTGAGTTCGGGGCCAGCCAGGTCTACAGAGTGAGTTCCGGGACAGCCAGGACTATACAGAGAAACCCTGTCTCAAAAAAACCAATTCTAAAAAACCAAATAATAATAATAATAATAATAATAATAATAATAATAATAATTGTTTGGTGCATTCTAAAAATGATTTTGATGAGGACTGGGGATGTATCTCAGAGTAGAATTCTTGCATTGAATGTAGGAAACACATGGTTCAAATGCTACGCACCACAGTTAAAGAATGGGGGGATTATGATGTGAATATTAGATAAATAGATACTTAGATAGATAGATAGATAGATATACCTACATAGATACATAGATACATACATACATAGGAACATACATACATACATACATACATAGGAAAATAGAGTAGATAGATAGAGATACATACATGTATAGATACATAGACAGATACATACATACATACATAGACACATACATAAAAATATACATATCACATAGATTTCACATATTTTGGGGAAAATCCATGGCCTGCAGTTTTTAAGAATGCTTATATGGTACTTATGTAACTGATATATGTATTGTAAGTTGCCATCCACCCCAAAATGTTGTTTTTATCAAATAGTCATTTCCACCCTCCCCCCCCCCAGTAGTTTATGTTACCCACACACTCACGTGGGCCGCTTTTAACCTTGTCTGACTTAGTATGGAGACGAGGTCCCAGGAGCGGAAATGGAGAACGCGTGGAACGCTCTGGCCAACAACGAGAAGTGGAGTAACAACCTGAGGGTCACGCTGCAGTTCCTCATCAGCCTGTGCGGGGTCAGCAGCGACACCATCCTCCTGCCCTACGTAAGTGCCACTTCTGGAATGCTGGTTCCCGCTGGGGCTGCCCTACCACTCGCAGCTCATGCCCTCTGCTGCATCAGACGCCTGGGTTCCTAATCCTGCTCTTCTGCCCCAGGGCACAGACACCTGCAAACTGAGGATTTATTTTCCTGACAGTTACCAAAGCATCCTCTATAAACAGTACCAGTAGGAAAGAGGTCAAATGTAAAAGTCAGTACTAACAAAAAATAAATACACCAGACCTGGGATTTTCTTTTCTTTAAAAGAAAAAAGAGGATTTATTTTTTATTTTATGTGCATGACTTCTTGCCTACATGGTATGTGCAGCATGCAGTACTCATAGAGGCCAGAAGAGGGCGACAGATCCCCTGGTATGGGGAGGGTAATAATACTGGGCTGTCATGTGGAGCACCCTGGAATTGAACTCTGATCTTTTAGAGCAGCCAGTGCTCTTCAACAAAGAGCCATCTCTCCAACCCCCAATTAGATTTTTCTTTTCAAAATTGTGTGATAGGAGAGAAAGCAGAGCAGAGATATCCATATGGTATATTCTGTTTTTACTTGAGGATAGTGGATCAAGAGAGAGTCACAGCCGTTCCTAACAGACTCACTCGGCTTCTCTGTGTGGTTTGTGAGTTTATGGCTTCCTGTTGTTCTGGGCTGCTTCAGCCACGCTGCAGGTTAGACACCGGGGGAACCTGCAGTTAGGTGACACATTGATACTGTCGTTTTTAAAACGTAACACTTTACAGACAGCTGAAACATATTGTTTCTAAGGACAAGGAGGAGAGGAGGTGTCTTGGTTACTATTCTATGCTGTGAAGAGACACCGTGCTGAGGCGACTCTTATAAAAGAAAACATTTAATGGGGGCTTGCTCACAGTTTTAGGGGGTTAATCCATGGTTGTCCCGGTAGGAAGCAGACAGGCGTGGTGCTGGGGCAGCAGCTGAACAAAGGGAGAGACTGGGCCGAGGCTTTTAAAACCTCAAAGCCTTCCCGTAGTGACATCCGTCCCCCAGCAATGCCACATCCCCTGGTCCTTCTCAAACAGTTCTGCCAACTGGGGATTGAGATTTCAAACCTGTAAGCCAAGGGAGCCATTTTCATTCAAACCACCACTGTGTGTGTGTGGGGGGGGGACTGTATTCCCTATTTAATAAAAATAGCAGTTATTTTCCCAAAGTGGATACAATAAGTCATTTTTGTCATATAAGTACCTTGTGCTACTGGTTGCCAGCAAAATCTTGCAATGTTTTTGTCTTAAATTGACTCAGCTCACCCTGAAAGTAATATTTGTTTGTCTTTTAATTAAGTCACTCAAGATGGTGCCCATTGTCTTAGTCAGGGTTTCTATTCTTGCACAAACACCATGACCAAGAAGCCAGTTGAGGAGGAGAGGTTTTATTCAGCTTACACTTCTACATTGCTGTTCATCACCAAAGGAAGTCAGGACTGGAACTCAAGCAGGGCAGGAAGCAGGAGCTGATGCAGAGGCCATGTAGGGATGTTTCTTACTGGCTTGCTTCCCCTGGATTGCTCAGCTTGCTCTCTTATAGAACCCAAGAATACCAGCCCAGAGATGGTACCACCACCAAGGGGCCCTCCCTCCTTGATCACTAACTGAGAAAATGCCCCACAGCTGGATCTCAGGGAGGCACTTCCTCAAGGGAGGCTCCTTTCTCTGTGATAACTCCAGCCTGTGTCAAGCTGACACAGAACCAGCCAGTGCACCCGTGTAGTGTAGCTTTAACCACTGAGATCATCCAAGGGCAGCAGAGGTCAGTTGTTGGACGAGCAGCGTCAGGTGACAGTGTGCCCCTCAAGGAGGGGGTCCCTGCCCTGCACTCTGATAGAAAGCATTCCCTCCCTTTCTTCTCTTTTTCCAAGATTAAAAAGGTGGCGATATACCTGTGTCGGAACAACACCATCCAGACGATGGAAGAGCTTCTCTTCGAGCTGCAGCAGACAGAGCCAGTGAACCCCATTGTCCAGCACTGTGACAACCCACCTTTCTATCGATTCGCAGCCAGCAGCAAGGCCTCGGCGGCTGCTTCAGGTAGAAGCACACGCTGCCGGGCGGCACACCGATGTACACGGAACAGGCTGGAGTGGCTCTTAGTTTTCACTTTCCTGGGAATGCGTCCATTTAAGAGATTGCTTAAGAATAGCTCCCGAGAGACCCTCAGCACATTGTAATTGGGTTAACAGATGACTTCGTGGGGATTGTCATGAATTATCGGCCCAGTGGCTTCCCCACCACAAGGAATTATTTTACATCAGACACTGCAGTCTCTTAGGAATTTCAGCTCTGGACCTTAATGGAATCTCTTTGGTAGCATTCTCCCAGAATTGACTAGAATATCCCATGAAAATCCAAAATGCTCAAAAATCTGGAACTTTTTGAGTACCGGCATAATAACCCAATGTATTCAAACTTTACTCGTTATTTTTAAGAGATTTATTTGTTTTTATTTTGGGCGTATTGCCTATATGTGTGTATGTGCACTGTGTACATGCAGTACTCTCAGAGGCCAGAAGAGGGCAGCAAATCCTGGAATGGGAGTTACAGATGGTCATGGCCATCTATCTCTTGGGTACAGAGCTAAACCCAGGCCCTCCCAAGAGCAGAACGTGGTTCTAACTGCTGACCCATTTCTCCTGCCCCGAGGTCCTCTCAAGAGCAGAATGTGGTTCTAACTGCTGACCCATTTCTCCTGCCCGGACTCTGCTCATACCTATGAATGTATAAAGTTACCCTTAGGCATTGTGTACGAGGGATACATAAAACAGAAATGAATTTCATACCTAAACGTGAGCCCCTCGGCAGTTCTATCACACAAGCGCAAATATTCCAAGATCCAAAATAGCTAAGGTCCGAAGCATCCTGACCCCATGAGTTCCGGATATCAGATGCTCACCGAGTTTTATTGCTTTCAACCGATTTGTATCTGTTCATTTCATGAGACACACGACTGCTTCCCTCAAATTTCTTGAAGCTTCCCTTCACTTTACTAAATACTGAATCTGTCTTCAACCCTGTCTTTTCCCACTGGCTGTGAACCCTACTTCTTAGTGAAGTGGGTTGTGTTTGTTTTGTTTCTCAGTGAGACATTAGCTTAGGAATCAGATTTCTACTTGGAATTCCTTTCGTATCATTAGGCGGATGATCCCTGGATCCATAAACACAGAAAGTGCGAGATACAGCAGTGCCTTCCTTTACTTCTGCCATTGCTGGGGAAGCAGGGGGAGGAGCTTGACCTGAAGGGCAGTCCAGGCCACCTAACCGAGACCCTGTCTCAGTGACAGCAGTGGAAGAGTCATTCACAGCTGCTGCAGCTACTCCATGTAAGGTCATGACCTGAGGCTAGAAACCTCTAAGAATGTTTATCACTTCATTTTATGAGGAAGGAGGAATTTGGTTTGGTCAACACAGATGTCTAGAATCCCGTGCTGTGGACTTTGAGACCGTTGTTTAGAATGTCTGCGATTGTAAAAGGTGTAAGAACTGTCAAGCTTGGGATTTTACAGGACATCCTTTCCTGAATCGCTTCCGGTCTGAGCCTGCCCCTCTCCACACCCCATCTCATGTCTCCCAACCTCTTCCGCAGGAACCACCTCCAGCAGTAACACTGTAGTCGCTGGCCAGGACAGCTTTCCAGACCCCGAGGAGAGCAAGATATTGAAAGAATCCGATGACAGGTCGGTGTGTGCATTTGGCTTGATGTCCACTCTAATGTCCAACAGGAGTCTATGCAGAGGCCTGTGCCCAAGCAGTAGGTCTCCTAAATTCATAGGAACGGAAGACCATCTCCACGCTTAGGAACACAGACTGAGATTCTTCACAAAATCAGAGTCAGGCATTCTTCTGGTGCCTGAATCCTACTTAGAGCTGGGCTTCATAAAAACTACTACTTGGAGTCTGGAGAGGTCGCTCAGTGGTTAAGATCACCATCTGCTCTTCAAAGGACCCAGGTTCTGTCACCAGCACCCACATGACAGCTCACAGCCATCTGTAATTCCAGTGCCGGGAGATCCGGTACCCTCTTCTGGCCTCCATGGGTACTGTGTGATGTGTTTTATAAAGACCAGGATGGGTTGTACACTTGGTATGGTGCAGTGGGAGGGGGTACCTCAGCGGGGCCTTGCTGAGCCATCCCTCCCCCGGAGGTATGACGGGTGTAGTATGGAATAGAGTTTATTTGGACACATGGGAAGAGGAGTTGAGAAGGGAGTAGAGGCAGAGAAAGGGGGGGCAGAGGAGACTGGCCAGGAACATGTAGAGTGGGGGAGGGGAAGGGGAGAAAGGGAGAAAGGGGTGGTAGAAAGAGAAGAGGGTCAGAGGGAGAGGAAGGGAAGGAGGCCGAACAGTCCCTTTTATAGTAAGCCTGGCCTGCCTGGCTGTTGCTAGGTAACCATTGAGCGTAGTGTAGAAGGAATGCCAACACTGCACACATGGCACAGATACATGCAGGCAAACACTCATCTGCATACAAGAAAAATAAATCTTGCCGGGCGGTGGTGGCGCACGCCTTTAATTCCAGCACTTGGGAGGCAGAGGCAGGTGGATTTCTGAGTTCAAGACCAGCCTGGTCTACAGAGTGAGTTCCAGGACAGCTAGGGCTACACAGAGAAACCCTGTCTCGAACCCCCCCCCAAAAAAAAAAAAAAGAAAAAGAAAAGAAGAAGAAATTTTTGTGGATTTTTTTTTTTTTTTTTTTTGCTAATAGACACAAACCATTTGTAATTAGAGGAGATTTAGCATGTTATACTTTCAAATTATTGCATGGTTTCTTAAATGTCTTCAGGTAAGTTCTCTGCAGCAACATTTCATTAACCAGCTTTTGTTACTGTAGCAAATACCAGAGATAGGCTAACTCAGAAGGAAAGAAATGTACTTAGTTCACAGTTGTAGGGGCTGCTTTATAAACGGTACAGTGTGGGCTTTGACATCAGATCCACTGGCTGCAGCAGACTATAGCAAGAGCATTTGTGCTCGCTCTGTCTCTGTTCTCTCTCTCTCTCTCTCTCTCTCTCTCTCTCTCTCTCGATCACTCACCTGCCCTCCCTCTTACTCTTCATATAAAGCCCCCAGAATCACAGCGTCCCCATCCTAATTGTCTTACACAATCTAGTTATCATACTTAGGTCCTTATTTCTTTCCATACACATAAATATATATTTAGAGGATAGATTGCCTCCGGGTAGAAAGAACAGGGTATACATTAAATCTTAGTTCCTCCTAGCTCCATTTTTTCCCTAAGCATCTTCCTTGTAAAGGCCACAGTGAGATGAAGTTTCTACCCTCTTAACGCCATTGATGTAAGATGGAGAGTCAAGCTCTACGAGAGTCCACGGAGACGGCCAGTTCAGCCCACAGCAGTCCTCACTCTCACCAGACTTGTGCTTTACTGCACCCTTTTCCTTTTTCCCCTTTTGGGTTTTCCAGAGTTTCTCTGTAGCCCAGGCTGTCCTGGAACTCACTCTGTAGACCAGGCTGGCCTTGAACTCAGAAATCCGCCTGCCTCTGCCTCCCAAGTGCTGGGACTAAAGGCGTGCGCTACCACTGCCCGGCTCAGCACATCTTAGTGAACCGAGAACACTCTTTACCTGTGGCACCAAGAGCCCGTTCTTTCATAGGAGCCTTGCGCGGCTCCCTCTCTGTCACCCACACTCCTGTCTTCTCATTGCCTGTGAATAAAGAGACAAAATCCAGCCGGGCGGTGGTGGCGTACGCCTGTAATCCCAGCACTCTGGGAGGCAGAGGCAGGAGGATTTCTGAGTTCGAGGCCAGCCTGGTCTACAGAGTGAGTTCCAGGACAGCCAGGGCTATACAGCGAAACCCTGTCTTGAAAAAAACAAATCCAAAAAACCGAGAGAGAGAGAGAGAGAGAGAGAGAGAGAGAGAGAGAGAGAGAGAGAGAGAGAGAGAGAGAAAGAATCCGAGACTCTGCCTTGCAAATAATTGTGAAGCTCAGGGAGATAAACAGACCCGGGTTTGTCTTGTTTAGCTTTACTTCCTTTCATTCGCTGTGTGTGTTTTCTTGCCTGTGCATGGGTCTTTACACCACATATGTGCCCGGTGCCTGCAGAGGCCAGAAGAGAGCATCAGAGCCTCCTGGAACTGGAGTATAGATGGCTGTGAGCTGCCTTGTGGGTGCAAAGGGTCAAACCGAGGTCCTCGGGAAGAGCGGCTGGCGCCGCTAACCACAGAGCCATCCTCTGACCCTACTCTGTAAACTCTCCATCATTTGTGTTGTAGACTGAGTTTCCTATCCTCCTTTTCCTCAGGGTGGAAAGCCTCTCTGTTCCTATATTCTAACATCTCGTTACCGAGACCTTTTTGTACCGTTAGAATTGCGTGCGTCCTGCGTGGAGATTTTTGTTATGCCCCTTAGCACTGAGAAGCCGGTTATCCGTGTGAGATAAAGATGAGGCAGCATTGTGGAGACATTGTCCTTGGAATATCTTGTAATCGAAGTCTTCGGGAAGCCGAGGCAGGCGATTGCCATGATCTGCATTACAGTTCCAAAATTGCCACCCCATCCCTGTCTCAAAGGGACTTGTTTCTGCTTGATTTTGGCTTCATAAGCATTATGTGAGACCCCTTTAGATCTGTCTCCTCAGTGAGGTGCAACTGTGACACCTATCCCCGTGTCCTCCTGAACAATTTCAAACCCCACTGTCTGTGCACCACAACTCATCAGTGGCCACGGGTGCTGTGCTCCCCACCCCCACCCCCAGATATGGAAACCTCCAGATGTGGGATCCTTTCACCAGCCTGCTTTTATTATCTCTTGCCAGACGACGTTTAGGCCCAGCACATGCTGTTTAGAGCACTGCATTTTCAGCACAAACATGATTAAGGAGTGCAGTTAGCATGTCTACCTCTGATACTCCAGTGTGGTTGAGCCTGTTCTGTAGCCTGACGTGTATATGTGTGTGTGCGTGTGTGTGTGTGTGTGTGTGTGTGTGTGTGTCCCCTGTTTCATAGAGCCGCAATGCTGTGACCCAGCAGATAGGACAGTAGAGAATGGTTGAAGTTAGCGAGGATTATAAATGAGCAACAGGCTGAGGAGAAAAACCAACTTTTGCAGATGCCTAAGAAACGCATAAAGCCAGGCCCTGCCGTGCGCCTCACTGGGACAGCTCAGCGAATACCAGTCCCTGACTTGGCTCTGGGATGTCAACCCCCACACGGTTGCCCTTCCCTGGCATGCCTCAGTTTCTTTTCCTAAAACCTTACTGTCCCTCCATGTGTTGGCTGGTTTTTGTCAACTTGACATAAACTGTTTGGAAAGAGGGGATCTCAGCTGAGCATGTGCTTTCTTGACTAATTGTTGATGTGGGAGAGCCCAGCCCACTAAGGGCGGTGCCACCCTTAGGCAGGTGGTCCTGGGTCCTATAAGAAAGCAGGCTGAGCACGCCACGGTGAGCACGCCAGTCGACAGCCTTCCAGTGTGGCCTCTGCAGTTCCTGCCTCCGGGTACCTGCCTTGAGTTTCTTCCCTGCTTTCCCTCAGGGATGGACTGTGACCCAGGCTGTCTAAGCCAAATCAACTCTCTCCTCCTCCAGTTGCTCTTGGTCACAATCTTTATCACAGCAATAGAAACCTAAACCAGACACCCCACACCCTGACAGTTCCCACTGTTCCACAGGAAGCAGACGCGTGGCCTGCCGTCACCCAGGCCTGGTCAGCAGGGGAAGGAAACGCATCTAGGTTGGCTTGAGGACTTCCTGGTGCCTGTGCATAGCCTTGGTTCCTTGCTTTGGCTACATATAAAGAAATGGATCGAATCCCCTGTGTATCTTTTTGGTTTTGTTTTGGTTTTGTTTGTTTTTTCTTCTTGGTTTTTTTTGAGACAGGGTTTCTCTGTGTAGCCGTGGCTGTCCTGGAACTCACTCTGTAGAACAGGCTGGCCTTGAACTCAGAAATCCACCTGCCTCTGCCTCCCAAGTGCTGGGATTACAGGCGTGCGCCACCCATGCCCGGCCCCTGTGTATCTTTTATATAAACTAAGTACATATACCAATTTGGGCCTGGGATATGCCCCAGTGGTCAGATTTTTGCCCAGCACATATGAGGGCCTGGGCTCCACTCCTAACACTATAAAATGTATTGTAAGTACACCACGTGGCTATATTTCTCCCGAGCCATACCCCTGTGACAGAATGGTGAACATGAGCTATTTTAAATGCTTCAGGCAGCCAGGAGCAAGGCATCCTGCAGATCTCAATCGAAGTATAATAATAACACGGTAAAAGCATAAAACTGGGCTGGAGAGCTGGCTCAGCGGTTAAGAACCTGCGCTGCCATTCTGGAGGACCTGAGTTCAATTCCAAGCACCTATACTGTAACCTTCTGTAACTCCAGTTCTGGGGGATACAATGCCCTCTTCTGGCCCTCAGGGGCACTGCACGTATGCATGGTACACATATATACATGCAGGCGGAACACACAAATGCATAACAAATTTAAAATATACTTTTGAAAAAGCATAAAATATTTGCTACAATTTTATTTCCTTTAGTCACTTTTGGGGTTCTCAGGATAAACATCTTGGTCACAGCCACAGAACTGGAGACGAAGGGCTTAGTCACATTGACACACAAAGTAGTCATGTATATTCACCAGGCACATGGCAGATTCTGATATTTCAGGTCAGAATTGAACCCATGGGTGTCTGTCACCTCAGACATCCACTCAATGTTAAATTGTGGTTTTGCTACTCAGAGGTATCTCCACGTAGTGTCCCCTCCCGAAGGCTGACACCAGAGAGGTTGTTTAACCCCCGTCAGCCTCAGTTTCCCTATTTGTAAAGTAAATAATACTTATGTCAAAAGTAAGAGGCAAATTAATTAAATGAGGCTGTGCATCTGACATTGGTGTAGTCCAGCTCTCTCCTCGTAATCAAACAACCCATAAAAGAGACAGAAAAGTCCTCACAATTATATGATTACATGATCTCCCAACTGTCACATTCCTGAGAATTCTCTGAGTATTTTGAAGGAAAGTTTAATTTATCCGCAGCCCTAGGTTGCTTATGAACTGCTGTGTGTGTCGCTGCCTCCTCATGTCTCCTCTTGTCACGGAGCAGGTCTGGCTGACACCGAGCCTGCCCTGTGCTCTGTGAATAAGGGAGTCGATCCAACTTCATTCCCAGAAAGGTGTTAGAATGTGGGGCTGGAACACAATGTTATCCAAAAGTATCATTATTCTCCCAAGGTTTGGACTTTTATTTATGAACAGGACAGGACCTCTGGCCCTCCCGACTGGAAAAAAAAATGGTTCAGGTATAATGGCTGTCATAGTCCTTTAAGGAAAAGGCAGCAACTCAGGTGGCATTGGTGTGTAATCCCAGCACTTGGGAGGCAGAAGCAAGTGGATCTTTGGGAATGTGAGGCTAACCTGGTCTATGTGGGGAGTTCCAGGCCAGCCAGGGCTACATAGTAAGACCTCCATCTAAAGAAAGAGGAGGTAGAAAAAGGAAAAAAGAAAGTACAAATTAGAACTAACTGGTCCCCGCCCCAGCCCTGGGAAAAAGGAAAAAGCCAAGGCTAACCCGTCAAATCTGCTCTTGGGCAGCAGCGCATGCACGCGCGTGGGACCCCACGTCACAGCTGTGCTTTGTTTTTGAAGGTTCAGCAATGTGATCCGAGCCCACACTCGCCTGGAGTCGAGATACAGCAACAGCTCTGGAGGGTCATACGATGAGGACAAAAGTGAGTACCCGAGGCCGTGGGTTCCAGCTGCAGAGTTAGTCCTGGGAAGGTCTCCATTATCAAAGGGCAAGGAGCCCAGCCGGTCCTGAGTGTCTGTGGTCTCAGTGCTTTCCACAGTGGCGGCGCTAAGCTGGAGAGCTGGCTCAGCAGGGAAGAGCCCTGGCTGCCCTTCCAGAGGGCCGGGTTGGTTCCCAGCAGCCACCTGGGGCCTCACGGCTGCCTGCAAGGCCAGCTCTGAGGGATTCGACCCTATTCTGGCCACCTTGCACATTCACAAATTTAATTATAATTATATATAATATATTAATTGTTGAGATCTAGAACTGTCTTGGAAGTGATTTAAGTTTTCAGCCTTTGCATCTGGAGTCTGAGGGTGGGATATGATCTCCTACTGAACCTCCCCATGGCATAGTCTCAGAAACCCTTGTTAAATGGGAGATGGCTTCCTACAGGAAATTTCTTAAGCCACAGGCAGTTGGGTAAGACAGAAATGTTAATGCACTTGTAATTTTTCAGGGGAGGGGGATGGATAGCTTCTGTAGATACAATGAGTATAAATATAAGTTGTCTAGAAGTTAAGGAAACCCAAGAAACAATGGATACTACAATAACCTGAGTCTGTGTTGTGGAACTTTCTTAACAAATTGGTATTTTAAAAAAAAGTGACAGGCGTTGGTGGCGCACGCCTTTAGTCCCAGCACTTGGGAGGCAGAGGCAGGCAGATTTCTGCCTTATGGGCAGGCGGCATCTCATGGTTTGAGAAAAGCACCCTCATATGCAGAAAGATTTAATTCTTGACCTGGGCTTTCTACCCCACCCTTGACTATTTAGTTCCCAGATAAAAAACACACCCAACCTTTATGTTTAGACAACCCTTAAACAGCACAATAGCCAGGCAGCTGCCTAACTTCTATGCTGTTAGAATCTACTTTCTTAGAATCTACATCCCCGAGTTATTACTTACTATTTACTGTTCCATCTGGGCTGCTCTTAACTCCTAACAGCCAGCCCTCAGGGCCACGTGTTTATGGCTGTCCTGACCCATGGCCACGCCCCTTCCTCCTCCTCCTAACCCATGGCGGCTCCCCTTCCTCCTCCTAACCCATGGTGGTTTCTCCTTGTTGGTCCCCTCTGACCCCAAGCCCGTGTATCCTAAACCCGACCCATGTCTCTTCTGCCTGGCTATTGGCTGTTGGCATCTTTACTTACCAATCTAAATAACCTGGGGACAAGGTGTACACGTGGAGTCTCTCATCTCTGGAACAACCCGGTCTTGGGGGCTCTCACTTAGCATTACAACCAATAGCAAAAGAACGAACCTCAACACCCTCACATCATGCCTTTTGATTTTGCAAAATAGCCATAAATAAATAAAGTGTTCTCTACTATGCTCTTGGGACAGAGTATTGGATGAGGTGAAAAGAGAGACTAAGCCAGGCGGTGGTGGCACACGCCTGTAATCCCAGCACTCTGGGAGGCAGAGCCAGGCGGATTTCTGAGTTCGAGGCCAGCCTGGTCTACAGAGTGAGTTCCAGGACAGCCAGGGCTATACAGAGAAATCCTGTCTCGAAAAAACAAAAACAAACAAACAAAAAAATCATTAATTAAAAAAAAAGAGAGACTAGAAGAACATTCCAACCAAAGGAACAGTAGAAATGAATTTCCTGAGGCTAGACCAAGTCTTGTCTAGCCATGTACAGAGGTCATCATGACAGGGGTGGAGCCGACAGTGGGGCATGGCGGGCAGTTGGCCTTGTGAGGACCCCTGAGGTCATCGTGTGGGCTGCAGGCTTCCTTAAGGGAACCTCTGCAGTGTGGACAAGGAAAGACAGACACACAGTAATGTTTCCAAAGATGGCTCTCTGTAGAACACAGGGTGTGTGCATTGCAGAATAAGATGACAGTAAGGAACCATGGTGACAGGAAAGTGGACCAGACACAGGGAACAGTGACCATGGTGACAGGACTGTGAATCAGACACAGGGAACAGTAACCATGGTGACAAGAGAGTGGACCAGACACAGGGAACAGTAACCATGGTGACAGGAGAGTGGACCAGACACAGGGAACAGTAACCATGGTGACAGGAGAGTGACCAGACACAGGGAACAGTAACCATGGTGACAGGAGAGTGGACCAGACACAGGGAACAGTAACCATGGTGACAGTGAACCAGACACAGGGAACAGTAACCATGGTGACAGGAGAGAGAATGGACCAGACACAGGGAACAGTGACCATGGTGACAGGAGAGTGGACCAGACACAGGGAACAGTAACCATGGTGACAGGAGAGTGGACCAGACACAGGGAACAGTAACCATGGTGACAGTGGACCAGACACAGGGAACAGTAACCATGGTGACAGGAGAGTGGACCAGACACAGGGAACAGTAACCATGGTGACAGGAGAGTGGACCAGACACAGGGAACAGTGACCATGGTGACAGGAGAGTGACCAGACACAGAGAACAGTGACCATGGTGACAGGAGAGTGGACCAGACACAGGGAACAGTAACCATGGTGACAGGAGAGTGGACCAGACACAGGGAACAGTAACCATGGTGACAGGAGAGTGGACCAGACACAGAGAACATTAACCATGGTGACAGGAGAGTGGACCAGACACAGAGAACAGTGACCATGGTGACAGGAGAGTGGACCAGACACAGGGAACAGTGACCATGGTGACAGGAGAGTGACCAGACACAGGGAACAGTAACCATGGTGACAGGAGAGTGCACCAGACACAGGGAACAGTAACCATGGTGACAGGAGAGTGACCAGACACAGGGAACAGTAACCATGGTGACAGGAGAGTGACCAGACACAGGGAACAGTAACCATGGTGACAGGAGAGTGACCAGACACAGGGAACAGTAACCATGGTGACAGGAGAGTGGACCAGACACAGGGAACAGTAACCATGGTGACAGTGAACCAGACACAGGGAACAGTAACCATGGTGACAGGAGAGAGAATGGACCAGACACAGAGAACAGTGACCATGGTGACAGGAGAGTGGACCAGACACAGGGAACAGTAACCATGGTGACAGGAGAGTGGACCAGACACAGGGAACAGTAACCATGGTGACAGTGGACCAGACACAGGGAACAGTGACCATGGTGACAGGAGAGTGGACCAGACACAGGGAACAGTGACCATGGTGACAGGAGAGTGGACCAGACACAGAGAACAGTAACCATGGTGACAGGAGAGTGGACCAGACACAGAGAACAGTGACCATGGTGACAGGAGAGTGACCAGACACAGGGAACAGTAACCATGGTGACAGGAGAGTGGACCAGACACAGGGAACAGTAACCATGGTGACAGGAGAGTGGACCAGACACAGGGAACAGTAACCATGGTGACAGGAGAGTGACCAGACACAGGGAACAGTAACCATGGTGACAGGAGAGTGACCAGACACAGGGAACAGTAACCATGGTGACAGGAGAGTGGACCAGACACAGGGAACAGTAACCATGGTGACAGGAGAGTGGACCAGACACAGGGAACAGTAACCATGGTGACAGTGGACCAGACACAGGGAACAGTAACCATGGTGACAGGAGAGAGTGGACCAGACACAGGAACAGTGACCATGGTGACAGGAGAGTGGACCAGACACAGGGAACAGTAACCATGGTGACAGGAGAGTGGACCAGACACAGGAACAGTGACCATGGTGACAGGAGAGGACCAGAACAGTAACCATGGTGACAGGAGAGTGACCAGACACAGGGAACAGTAACCATGGTGACAGGAGAGTGGACCAGACACAGGGAACAGTGACCATGGTGACAGGAGAGTGGACCAGACACAGGGAACAGTAACCATGGTGACAGGAGAGTGGACCAGACACAGAGAACAGTGACCATGGTGACAGGAGAGTGGACCAGACACAGGGAACAGGACCATGGTGACAGGAGAGTGGACCAGACACAGGGAACAGTAACCATGGTGACAGGAGAGTGGACCAGACACAGGGAACAGTAACCATGGTGACAGGAGAGTGGACCAGACACAGGGAACAGTAACCATGGTGACAGGAGAGTGGACCAGACACAGGGAACAGTAACCATGGTGACAGGAGAGTGGACCAGACACAGGGAACAGTAACCATGGTGACAGGAGAGTGGACCAGACACAGGGAACAGTAACCATGGTGACAGGAGAGTGGACCAGACACAGGGAACAGTGACCATGGTGACAGGAGAGTGGACCAGACACAGGGAACAGTAACCATGGTGACAGGAGAGTGGACCAGACACAGGGAACAGTAACCATGGTGACAGGAGAGTGGACCAGACACAGGGAACAGTAACCATGGTGACAGGAGAGTGGACCAGACACAGGGAACAGTAACCATGGTGACAGGAGAGTGGACCAGACACAGGGAACAGTAACCATGGTGACAGGAGAGTGGACCAGACACAGGGAACAGTAACCATGGTGACAGGAGAGTGGACCAGACACAGGGAACAGTAACCATGGTGACAGGAGAGTGGACCAGACACAGGGAACAGTAACCATGGTGACAGGAGAGTGGACCAGACACAGGGAACAGTAACCATGGTGACAGGAGAGTGGACCAGACACAGGGAACAGTAACCATGGTGACAGGAGAGTGGACCAGACACAGGGAACAGTAACCATGGTGACAGGAGAGTGGACCAGACACAGGGAACAGTAACCATGGTGACAGGAGAGTGGACCAGACACAGGGAACAGTAACCATGGTGACAGGAGAGTGACCAGACACAGGGAACAGTGACCATGGTGACAGGAGAGTGACCAGACACAGGGAACAGTGACCATGGTGACAGGAGAGTGGACCAGACACAGAGAACAGTGACCATGGTGACAGGAGAGTGGACCAGACACAGGGAACAGTAACCATGGTGACAGGAGAGTGGACCAGACACAGGGAACAGTAACCATGGTGACAGGAGAGTGGACCAGACACAGGGAACAGTAACCATGGTGACAGGAGAGTGACCAGACACAGGGAATAGTAACCATGGTGACAGGAGTGTGAACCAGACACAGGGAACAGTAACCATGGTGACAGGAGAGTGGACCAGACACAGGAAACATTAACCATGGTGACAGGAGAGTGACCAGACACAGAGAACATTAACCATGGTGACAGGAGAGTGGACCAGACACAGAGAACAGTAACCATGGTGACAGGAGAGTGGACCAGACACAGAGAACAGTGACCATGGTGACAGGAGAGTGGACCAGACACAGGGAACAGTGACCATGGTGACAGGAGAGTGGACCAGACACAGGGAACAGTAACCATGGTGACAGGAGAGTGGACCAGACACAGGGAACAGTAACCATGGTGACAGGAGAGTGGACCAGACACAGGGAACAGTAACCATGGTGACAGGAGAGTGGACCAGACACAGGGAACAGTAACCATGGTGACAGGAGAGTGGACCAGACACAGGGAACAGTAACCATGGTGACAGGAGAGTGGACCAGACACAGGGAACAGTGACCATGGTGACAGGAGAGTGGACCAGACACAGGGAACAGTAACCATGGTGACAGGAGAGTGGACCAGACACAGGGAACAGTAACCATGGTGACAGGAGAGTGGACCAGACACAGGGAACAGTAACCATGGTGACAGGAGGACACAGAACAGTACCATGGTGAGACCAGACACAGGGAACAGTAACCATGGTGACAGGAGAGTGGACCAGACACAGGGAACAGTAACCATGGTGACAGGAGAGTGGACCAGACACAGGGAACAGTGACCATGGTGACAGGAGAGTGGACCAGACACAGGGAACAGTAACCATGGTGACAGGAGAGTGGACCAGACACAGGGAACAGTAACCATGGTGACAGGAGAGTGGACCAGACACAGGGAACAGTACCATGGTGACAGGAGAGTGACCAGACAAGGGAACAGTAACCATGGTGACAGGAGAGTGGACCAGACACAGGGAACAGTACCATGGTGACAGGAGAGTGGACCAGACACAGGGAACAGTAACCATGGTGACAGGAGAGTGGACCAGACACAGGGAACAGTAACCATGGTGACAGGAGAGTGGACCAGACACAGAGAACAGTAACCATGGTGACAGGAGAGTGGACCAGACACAGGGAACAGTGACCATGGTGACAGGAGAGTGGACCAGACACAGAGAACAGTGACCATGGTGACAGGAGAGTGGACCAGACACAGGGAACAGTAACCATGGTGACAGGAGAGTGGACCAGACACAGGGAACAGTAACCATGGTGACAGGAGAGTGGACCAGACACAGGGAACAGTAACCATGGTGACAGGAGAGTGGACCAGACACAGGGAACAGTAACCATGGTGACAGGAGAGTGGACCAGACACAGGGAACAGTAACCATGGTGACAGGAGAGTGGACCAGACACAGGGAACAGTGACCATGGTGACAGGAGAGTGGACCAGACACAGGGAACAGTAACCATGGTGACAGGAGAGTGGACCAGACACAGGGAACAGTAACCATGGTGACAGGAGAGTGGACCAGACACAGGGAACAGTAACCATGGTGACAGGAGAGTGGACCAGACACAGGGAACAGTAACCATGGTGACAGGAGAGTGGACCAGACACAGGGAACAGTAACCATGGTGACAGGAGAGTGGACCAGACACAGGGAACAGTAACCATGGTGACAGGAGAGTGGACCAGACACAGGGAACAGTAACCATGGTGACAGGAGAGTGGACCAGACACAGAGAACAGTGACCATGGTGACAGGAGAGTGGACCAGACACAGGGAACAGTAACCATGGTGACAGGAGAGTGGACCAGACACAGGGAACAGTGACCATGGTGACAGGAGAGTGGACCAGACACAGGGAACAGTAACCATGGTGACAGGAGAGTGGACCAGACACAGGGAACAGTAACCATGGTGACAGGAGAGTGGACCAGACACAGGGAACAGTAACCATGGTGACAGGAGAGTGGACCAGACACAGGGAACAGTAACCATGGTGACAGGAGAGTGGACCAGACACAGGGAACAGTAACCATGGTGACAGGAGAGTGGACCAGACACAGGGAACAGTAACCATGGTGACAGGAGAGTGACCAGACACAGGGAATAGTAACCATGGTGACAGGAGTGTGAACCAGACACAGGGAACAGTAACCATGGTGACAGGAGAGTGGACCAGACACAGGGAACAGTAACCATGGTGACAGGAGAGTGACCAGACACAGAGAACATTAACCATGGTGACAGGAGAGTGGACCAGACACAGAGAACAGTAACCATGGTGACAGGAGAGTGGACCAGACACAGAGAACAGTGACCATGGTGACAGGAGAGTGGACCAGACACAGGGAACAGTGACCATGGTGACAGGAGAGTGACCAGACACAGGGAACAGTAACCATGGTGACAGGAGAGTGCACCAGACACAGGGAACAGTAACCATGGTGACAGGAGAGTGACCAGACACAGGGAACAGTAACCATGGTGACAGGAGAGTGGACCAGACACAGAGAACAGTGACCATGGTGACAGGAGAGTGGACCAGACACAGAGAACAGTAACCATGGTGACAGGAGAGTGGACCAGACACAGGGAACAGTGACCATGGTGACAGGAGAGTGTACCAGACACAGGGAACAGTAACCATGGTGACAGGAGAGTGGACCAGACACAGGGAACAGTAACCATGGTGACAGGAGAGTGACCAGACACAGGGAATAGTAACCATGGTGACAGGAGTGTGAACCAGACACAGGGAACAGTAACCATGGTGACAGGAGAGTGGACCAGACACAGGGAACAGTAACCATGGTGACAGGAGAGTGACCAGACACAGAGAACATTAACCATGGTGACAGGAGAGTGGACCAGACACAGAGAACAGTAACCATGGTGACAGGAGAGTGGACCAGACACAGAGAACAGTGACCATGGTGACAGGAGAGTGGACCAGACACAGAGAACAGGACCATGGTGACAGGAGAGTGGACCAGACACAGGGAACAGTGACCATGGTGACAGGAGAGTGGACCAGACACAGGGAACAGTAACCATGGTGACAGGAGAGTGGACCAGACACAGGGAACAGTAACCATGGTGACAGGAGAGTGGACCAGACACAGGGAACAGTAACCATGGTGACAGGAGAGTGGACCAGACACAGGGAACAGTAACCATGGTGACAGGAGAGTGGACCAGACACAGGGAACAGTAACCATGGTGACAGGAGAGTGGACCAGACACAGGGAACAGTGACCATGGTGACAGGAGAGTGGACCAGACACAGGGAACAGTAACCATGGTGACAGGAGAGTGGACCAGACACAGGGAACAGTAACCATGGTGACAGGAGAGTGGACCAGACACAGGGAACAGTAACCATGGTGACAGGAGAGTGGACCAGACACAGGGAACAGTAACCATGGTGACAGGAGTGTGAACCAGACACAGGGAACAGTAACCATGGTGACAGGAGAGTGGACCAGACACAGGGAACAGTAACCATGGTGACAGGAGAGTGGACCAGACACAGGGAACAGTAACCATGGTGACAGGAGAGTGGACCAGACACAGAGAACAGTAACCATGGTGACAGGAGAGTGGACCAGACACAGGGAACAGTAACCATGGTGACAGGAGAGTGGACCAGACACAGGGAACAGTAACCATGGTGACAGGAGAGTGACCAGACACAGGGAACAGTAACCATGGTGACAGGAGAGTGGACCAGACACAGGGAACAGTAACCATGGTGACAGGAGAGAGAATGGACCAGACACAGGGAACAGTGACCATGGTGACAGGAGAGTGACCAGACACAGGGAACAGTAACCATGGTGACAGGAGAGTGACCAGACACAGGGAACAGTAACCATGGTGACAGGAGAGTGGACCAGACACAGGGAACAGTAACCATGGTGACAGGAGAGTGACCAGACACAGGGAATAGTAACCATGGTGACAGGAGTGTGAACCAGACACAGGGAACAGTAACCATGGTGACAGGAGAGTGGACCAGACACAGGGAACATTAACCATGGTGACAGGAGAGTGACCAGACACAGAGAACATTAACCATGGTGACAGGAGAGTGGACCAGACACAGAGAACAGTGACCATGGTGACAGGAGAGTGGACCAGACACAGAGAACAGTAACCATGGTGACAGGAGAGTGGACCAGACACAGGGAACAGTGACCATGGTGACAGGAGAGTGGACCAGACACAGGGAACAGTAACCATGGTGACAGGAGAGTGGACCAGACACAGGGAACAGTAACCATGGTGACAGGAGAGTGGACCAGACACAGGGAACAGTAACCATGGTGACAGGAGAGTGGACCAGACACAGGGAACAGTAACCATGGTGACAGGAGAGTGGACCAGACACAGGGAACAGTAACCATGGTGACAGGAGAGTGGACCAGACACAGGGAACAGTGACCATGGTGACAGGAGAGTGACCAGACACAGGGAACAGTAACCATGGTGACAGGAGAGTGGACCAGACACAGGGAACAGTAACCATGGTGACAGGAGAGTGGACCAGACACAGGGAACAGTAACCATGGTGACAGGAGAGTGGACCAGACACAGGGAACAGTAACCATGGTGACAGGAGAGTGGACCAGACACAGGGAACAGTAACCATGGTGACAGGAGAGTGGACCAGACACAGGGAACAGTAACCATGGTGACAGGAGAGTGGACCAGACACAGAGAACAGTAACCATGGTGACAGGAGAGTGGACCAGACACAGAGAACAGTGACCATGGTGACAGGAGAGTGGACCAGACACAGGGAACAGTAACCATGGTGACAGGAGAGTGGACCAGACACAGGGAACAGTGACCATGGTGACAGGAGAGTGGACCAGACACAGGGAACAGTAACCATGGTGACAGGAGAGTGGACCAGACACAGGGAACAGTAACCATGGTGACAGGAGAGTGGACCAGACACAGGGAACAGTAACCATGGTGACAGGAGAGTGGACCAGACACAGGGAACAGTAACCATGGTGACAGGAGAGTGGACCAGACACAGGGAACAGTAACCATGGTGACAGGAGAGTGGACCAGACACAGAGAACAGTGACCATGGTGACAGGAGAGTGGACCAGACACAGGGAACAGTAACCATGGTGACAGGAGAGTGGACCAGACACAGGGAACAGTAACCATGGTGACAGGAGAGTGGACCAGACACAGGGAACAGTACCATGGTGACAGGAGAGTGACCAGACACAGGGAAAGTAACCATGGTGACAGGAGAGTGACCAGACACAGGGAACATAACCATGGTGACAGGAGAGTGGACCAGACACAGGGAACAGTAACCATGGTGACAGGAGAGTGACCAGACACAGAGAACAGTAACCATGGTGACAGGAGAGTGGACCAGACACAGGGAACAGTAACCATGGTGACAGGAGAGTGGACCAGACACAGAGAACAGTAACCATGGTGACAGGAGAGTGGACCAGACACAGGGAACAGTAACCATGGTGACAGGAGAGTGGACCAGACACAGGGAACAGTAACCATGGTGACAGGAGAGTGGACCAGACACAGGGAACAGTAACCATGGTGACAGGAGAGTGGACCAGACACAGGGAACAGTAACCATGGTGACAGGAGAGTGGACCAGACACAGGGAACAGTAACCATGGTGACAGGAGAGTGACCAGACACAGGGAACAGTGACCATGGTGACAGGAGAGTGGACCAGAGACACAGGGAACAGTAACCATGGTGACAGGAGAGTGGACCAGACACAGGGAACAGTAACCATGGTGACAGGAGAGTGACCAGACACAGGGAACAGTAACCATGGTGACAGGAGAGTGGACCAGACACAGGGAACAGTAACCATGGTGACAGGAGAGTGACCAGACACAGGGAACAGTAACCATGGTGACAGGAGAGTGGACCAGACACAGGGAACAGTAACCATGGTGACAGGAGAGTGGACCAGACACAGGGAACAGTAACCATGGTGACAGGAGAGTGGACCAGACACAGAGAACAGTGACCATGGTGACAGGAGAGTGGACCAGACACAGGGAACAGTAACCATGGTGACAGGAGAGTGGACCAGACACAGGGAACAGTAACCATGGTGACAGGAGAGTGGACCAGACACAGGGAACAGTAACCATGGTGACAGGAGAGTGGACCAGACACAGGGAACAGTAACCATGGTGACAGGAGAGTGGACCAGACACAGGGAACAGTAACCATGGTGACAGGAGAGTGGACCAGACACAGGGAACAGTAACCATGGTGACAGGAGAGTGGACCAGACACAGAGAACAGTGACCATGGTGACAGGAGAGTGGACCAGACACAGGGAACAGACCATGGTGACAGGAGAGTGGACCAGACACAGGGAACAGTAACCATGGTGACAGGAGAGTGGACCAGACACAGGGAACAGTAACCATGGTGACAGGAGAGTGGACCAGACACAGGGAACAGTGACCATGGTGACAGGAGAGTGGACCAGACACAGGGAACAGTAGACCATGGTGACAGGAGAGTGGACCAGACACAGGGAACAGTAACCATGGTGACAGGAGAGTGGACCAGACACAGGGAACAGTAACCATGGTGACAGGAGAGTGGACCAGACACAGGGAACAGTAACCATGGTGACAGGAGAGTGGACCAGACACAGGGAACAGTAACCATGGTGACAGGAGAGTGGACCAGACACAGGGAACAGTAACCATGGTGACAGGAGAGTGGACCAGACACAGGAACAGTGACCATGGTGACAGTGGACCAGACACAGGAACATAACCATGGTGACAGGAGAGTGGACCAGACACAGGGAACAGTAACCATGGTGACAGGAGAGTGGACCAGACACAGGGAACAGTAACCATGGTGACAGGAGAGTGGACCAGACACAGGGAACAGTAACCATGGTGACAGGAGAGTGACCAGACACAGGGAACAGTAACCATGGTGACAGGAGAGTGGACCAGACACAGGGAACAGTAACCATGGTGACAGGAGAGTGGACCAGACACAGGGAACAGTAACCATGGTGACAGGAGAGTGGACCAGACACAGGGAACAGTAACCATGGTGACAGGAGAGTGGACCAGACACAGGGAACGTAACCATGGTGACAGGAGAGTGGACCAGACACAGGGAACAGTAACCATGGTGACAGGAGAGTGGACACACCAGACACAGAGAACAGTGACCATGGTGACAGGAGAGTGGACCAGACACAGGGAACAGTAACCATGGTGACAGGAGAGTGGACCAGACACAGGGAACAGTAACCATGGTGACAGGAGAGTGGACCAGACACAGGGAACAGTAACCATGGTGACAGGAGAGTGGACCAGACACAGGGAACAGTAACCATGGTGACAGGAGAGTGGACCAGACACAGAGAACAGTAACCATGGTGACAGGAGAGTGGACCAGACACAGGGAACAGTAACCATGGTGACAGGAGAGTGGACCAGACACAGGGAACAGTGACCATGGTGACAGGAGAGTGGACCAGACACAGGGAACAGTAACCATGGTGACAGGAGAGTGGACCAGACACAGGGAACAGTAACCATGGTGACAGGAGAGTGGACCAGACACAGGGAACAGTAACCATGGTGACAGGAGAGTGGACCAGACACAGGGAACAGTAACCATGGTGACAGGAGAGTGGACCAGACACAGGGAACAGTAACCATGGTGACAGGAGAGTGGACCAGACACAGGGAACAGTAACCATGGTGACAGGAGAGTGGACCAGACACAGGGAACAGTAACCATGGTGACAGGAGAGTGACCAGACACAGGGAACAGTAACCATGGTGACAGGAGAGTGGACCAGACACAGAGAACAGTGACCATGGTGACAGGAGAGTGGACCAGACACAGGGAACAGTAACCATGGTGACAGGAGAGTGGACCAGACACAGGGAACAGTAACCATGGTGACAGGAGAGTGGACCAGACACAGGGAACAGTGACCATGGTGACAGGAGAGTGGACCAGACACAGGGAACAGTAACCATGGTGACAGGAGAGTGGACCAGACACAGGGAACAGTAACCATGGTGACAGGAGAGTGGACCAGACACAGGGAACAGTAACCATGGTGACAGGAGAGTGGACCAGACACAGGGAACAGTAACCATGGTGACAGGAGAGTGGACCAGACACAGAGAACAGTAACCATGGTGACAGGAGAGTGGACCAGACACAGGGAACAGTAACCATGGTGACAGGAGAGTGGACCAGACACAGGGAACAGTGACCATGGTGACAGGAGAGTGGACCAGACACAGGGAACAGTGACCATGGTGACAGGAGAGTGGACCAGACACAGAACAGTGACCATGGTGACAGGAGAGTGACCAGACACAGGGAACAGTAACCATGGTGACAGGAGAGTGGACCAGACACAGGGAACAGTAACCATGGTGACAGGAGAGTGGACCAGACACAGGGAACAGTAACCATGGTGACAGGAGAGTGGACCAGACACAGGGAACAGTAACCATGGTGACAGGAGAGTGGACCAGACACAGGGAACAGTAACCATGGTGACAGGAGAGTGGACCAGACACAGGGAACAGTAACCATGGTGACAGGAGAGTGGACCAGACACAGGGAACAGTAACCATGGTGACAGGAGAGTGGACCAGACACAGGGAACAGTAACCATGGTGACAGGAGAGTGGACCAGACACAGGGAACAGTAACCATGGTGACAGGAGAGTGGACCAGACACAGGAACAGTAACCATGGTGACAGGAGAGTGACCAACACAGGAACAGTACCATGGTGACAGGAGAGTGGACCAGACACAGGGAACAGTAACCATGGTGACAGGAGAGTGGACCAGACACAGGGAACAGTAACCATGGTGACAGGAGAGTGGACCAGACACAGGGAACAGTAACCATGGTGACAGGAGAGTGGACCAGACACAGGGAACAGTAACCATGGTGACAGGAGAGTGGACCAGACACAGGGAACAGTGACCATGGTGACAGGAGAGTGGACCAGACACAGGGAACAGTAACCATGGTGACAGGAGAGTGGACCAGACACAGGGAACAGTAACCATGGTGACAGGAGAGTGGACCAGACACAGGGAACAGTAACCATGGTGACAGGAGAGTGGACCAGACACAGGGAACAGTAACCATGGTGACAGGAGAGTGGACCAGACACAGGGAACAGTAACCATGGTGACAGGAGAGTGGACCAGACACAGAGAACAGTAACCATGGTGACAGGAGAGTGGACCAGACACAGGGAACAGTAACCATGGTGACAGGAGAGTGGACCAGACACAGGGAACAGTAACCATGGTGACAGGAGAGTGGACCAGACACAGGGAACAGTAACCATGGTGACAGGAGAGTGGACCAGACACAGGGAACAGTAACCATGGTGACAGGAGAGTGGACCAGACACAGGGAACAGTAACCATGGTGACAGGAGAGTGACCAGACACAGGGAACAGTAACCATGGTGACAGGAGAGTGACCAGACCAGACACAGGGAACAGTACCATGGTGACAGGAGAGTGACCAGACACAGGAACAGTAACCATGGTGACAGGAGAGTGACCAGACACAGGAACAGTAACCATGGTGACAGTGGACCAGACACAGGGAACAGTAACCATGGTGACAGGAGAGTGACCAGACACAGGAACAGACACAGACCAGACACAGGGAACAGTAACCATGGTGACAGGAGAGTGGACCAGACACAGGAACAGTAACCATGGTGACAGGAGAGTGGACCAGACACAGGGAACAGTGACCATGGTGACAGGAGAGTGGACCAGACACAGGGAACAGTGACCATGGTGACAGGAGAGTGGACCAGACACAGGGAACAGTAACCATGGTGACAGGAGAGTGACCAGACACAGGGAACAGTACACCATGGTGACAGGAGAGTGACCAGACACAGGGAACAGTAACCATGGTGACAGGAGAGTGACCAGACACAGGGAACAGTAACCATGGTGACAGGAGAGTGGACCAGACACAGGGAACAGTAACCATGGTGACAGGAGAGTGACCAGACACAGGGAACAGTAACCATGGTGACAGGAGAGTGGACCAGACACAGGGAACAGTAACCATGGTGACAGGAGAGTGGACCAGACACAGGGAACAGTAACCATGGTGACAGGAGAGTGAACAGTAACCATGGTGACAGGAGAGTGGACCAGACACAGGGAACAGTAACCATGGTGACAGGAGAGTGGACCAGACACAGGGAACAGTGACCATGGTGACAGGAGAGTGGACCAGACACAGGGAACAGTGACCATGGTGACAGGAGAGTGGACCAGACACAGGGAACAGTAACCATGGTGACAGGAGAGTGGACCAGACACAGGAACAGTACCATGGTGACAGTGACCAGACACAGGGAACAGTAACCATGGTGACAGGAGAGTGGACCAGACACAGAACAGTAACCATGGTGACAGGAGAGTGGACCAGACACAGGGAACAGTAACCATGGTGACAGGAGAGTGGACCAGACACAGGGAACAGTAACCATGGTGACAGGAGAGTGGACCAGACACAGGGAACAGTAACCATGGTGACAGGAGAGTGGACCAGACACAGGGAACAGTAACCATGGTGACAGGAGAGTGGACCAGACACAGGGAACAGTAACCATGGTGACAGGAGAGTGGACCAGACACAGGGAACAGTAACCATGGTGACAGGAGAGTGGACCAGACACAGGGAACAGTAACCATGGTGACAGGAGAGTGGACCAGACACAGGGAACAGTACCATGGTGACAGGAGAGTGGACCAGACACAGGGAACAGTAACCATGGTGACAGGAGAGTGGACCAGACACAGGGAACAGTGACCATGGTGACAGGAGAGTGGACCAGACACAGGGAACAGTAACCATGGTGACAGGAGAGTGGACCAGACACAGGGAACAGTAACCATGGTGACAGGAGAGTGGACCAGACACAGGGAACAGTAACCATGGTGACAGGAGAGTGACCAGACACAGGGAAAAGTAACCATGGTGACAGGAGAGTGGACCAGACACAGGGAACAGTAACCATGGTGACAGGAGAGTGGACCAGACACAGGGAACAGTAACCATGGTGACAGGAGAGTGGACCAGACACAGAGAACAGTAACCATGGTGACAGGAGAGTGGACCAGACACAGAGAACAGTAACCATGGTGACAGGAGAGTGGACCAGACACAGGAACAGTACCATGGTGACAGGAGAGTGGACCAGACACAGGAACAGTAACCATGGTGACAGGAGAGTGGACCAGACACAGGGAACAGTAACCATGGTGACAGGAGAGTGGACCAGACACAGGGAACAGTAACCATGGTGACAGGAGAGTGGACCAGACACAGGGAACAGTGACCATGGTGACAGGAGAGTGGACCAGACACAGGGAACAGTAACCATGGTGACAGGAGAGTGGACCAGACACAGGGAACAGTACCATGGTGACAGGAGAGTGGACCAGACACAGGAACAGTACCATGGTGACAGGAGAGACCAGACACAGGGAACAGTAACCATGGTGACAGGAGAGTGACCAGACACAGGGAACAGTAACCATGGTGACAGGAGAGTGGACCAGACACAGGGAACAGTAACCATGGTGACAGGAGAGTGGACCAGACACAGGGAACAGTAACCATGGTGACAGGAGAGTGACCAGACACAGAGAACATTAACCATGACAGGAGGTGACCAGACACAGGAACAGTAACCATGGTGACAGGAGAGTGGACCAGACACAGAGAACAGTAACCATGGTGACAGGAGAGTGGACCAGACACAGAGAACAGTGACCATGGTGACAGGAGAGTGGACCAGACACAGGGAACAGTGACCATGGTGACAGGAGAGTGACCAGACACAGGGAACAGTAACCATGGTGACAGGAGAGTGACCAGACACAGGGAACAGTAACCATGGTGACAGGAGAGTGACCAGACACAGGGAACAGTAACCATGGTGACAGGAGAGTGGACCAGACACAGGGAACAGTAACCATGGTGACAGGAGAGTGACCAGACACAGGGAACAGTAACCATGGTGACAGGAGAGTGGACCAGACACAGGGAACAGTAACCATGGTGACAGTGGACCAGACACAGGGAACAGTAACCATGGTGACAGGAGAGTGGACCAGACACAGGGAACAGTAACCATGGTGACAGGAGAGTGGACCAGACACAGGGAACAGTAACCATGGTGACAGGAGAGTGACCAGACAGTAACCATGGTGACAGTGGACCAGACACAGGGAACAGTAACCATGGTGACAGGAGAGTGGACCAGACACAGAACAGTAACCATGGTGACAGGAGAGTGACCAGACACAGGAACAGTAACCATGGTGACAGGAGAGTGGACCAGACACAGGAACAGTAACCATGGTGACAGGAGAGTGGACCAGACACAGAGAACAGTGACCATGGTGACAGGAGAGTGGACCAGACACAGGGAACAGTGACCATGGTGACAGGAGAGTGGACCAGACACAGGGAACAGTGACCATGGTGACAGGAGAGTGGACCAGACACAGGGAACAGTGGACAGACACAGGAACAACCATGGTGACAGGAGAGTGGACCAGACACAGGGAACAGTAACCATGGTGACAGGAGAGTGGACCAGACACAGGGAACAGTAACCATGGTGACAGGAGAGTGGACCAGACACAGGGTAACATGGTGACAGGAACCAGACACAGGAACAGTAACCATGGTGACAGACAGAGAGTGGACCAGACACAGGGAACAGTAACCATGGTGACAGGAGAGTGGACCAGACACAGGGAACAGTAACCATGGTGACAGGAGAGTGGACCAGACACAGGGAACAGTAACCATGGTGACAGGAGAGTGGACCAGACACAGAGAACAGTAACCATGGTGACAGGAGAGTGGACCAGACACAGGGAACAGTAACCATGGTGACAGGAGAGTGGACCAGACACAGGGAACAGTAACCATGGTGACAGGAGTGTGGACCAGACACAGGGAACAGTAACCATGGTGACAGGAGAGTGGACCAGACACAGGGAACAGTGACCATGGTGACAGGAGAGTGGACCAGACACAGGAACAGGACCATGGTGACAGGAGAGTGGACCAGACACAGGGAACAGTAACCATGGTGACAGGAGAGTGGACCAGACACAGGGAACAGTAACCATGGTGACAGGAGAGTGGACCAGACACAGGGAACAGTAACCATGGTGACAGGAGAGTGGACCAGACACAGGGAACAGTAACCATGGTGACAGGAGAGTGGACCAGACACAGGGAACAGTAACCATGGTGACAGGAGAGTGGACCAGACACAGGGAACAGTAACCATGGTGACAGGAGAGTGGACCAGACACAGGGAACAGTAACCATGGTGACAGGAGAGTGACCAGACACAGGGAACAGTAACCATGGTGACAGGAGAGTGGACCAGACACAGGGAACAGTAACCATGGTGACAGGAGAGTGGACCAGACACAGGGAACAGTAACCATGGTGACAGGAGAGTGACCAGACACAGGGAACAGTAACCATGGTGACAGGAGAGTGGACCAGACACAGGGAACAGTAACCATGGTGACAGGAGAGTGGACCAGACACAGAGAACAGTGACCATGGTGACAGGAGAGTGGACCAGACACAGGGAACAGTGACCATGGTGACAGGAGAGTGACCAGACACAGGGAACAGTAACCATGGTGACAGGAGAGTGGACCAGACACAGGGAACAGTGACCATGGTGACAGGAGAGTGGACCAGACACAGGGAACAGTGACCATGGTGACAGGAGAGTGACCAGACACAGGGAACAGTAACCATGGTGACAGGAGAGTGGACCAGACACAGGGAACAGTAACCATGGTGACAGGAGAGTGACCAGACACAGGGAACAGTAACCATGGTGACAGGAGAGTGACCAGACACAGGGAACAGTAACCATGGTGACAGGAGAGTGACCAGACACAGGGAACAGTAACCATGGTGACAGGAGAGTGGACCAGACACAGGGAACAGTAACCATGGTGACAGTGAACCAGACACAGGGAACAGTAACCATGGTGACAGGAGAGAGAATGGACCAGACACAGAGAACAGTGACCATGGTGACAGGAGAGTGGACCAGACACAGGGAACAGTAACCATGGTGACAGGAGAGTGGACCAGACACAGGGAACAGTAACCATGGTGACAGGAGAGTGGACCAGACACAGGGAACAGTGACCATGGTGACAGGAGAGTGGACCAGACACAGGGAACAGTGACCATGGTGACAGGAGAGTGGACCAGACACAGGGAACAGTAACCATGGTGACAGGAGAGTGGACCAGACACAGGGAACAGTAACCATGGTGACAGGAGAGTGGACCAGACACAGGGAACAGTACCATGGTGACAGGAGAGTGGACCAGACACAGGGAACAGTAACCATGGTGACAGGAGAGTGGACCAGACACAGGGAACAGTAACCATGGTGACAGGAGAGTGGACCAGACACAGGGAACAGTGACCATGGTGACAGGAGAGTGGACCAGACACAGGGAACAGTAACCATGGTGACAGGAGAGTGGACCAGACACAGGGAACAGTGACCATGGTGACAGGAGAGTGGACCAGACACAGGGAACAGTAACCATGGTGACAGGAGAGTGGACCAGACACAGGGAACAGTAACCATGGTGACAGGAGAGTGGACCAGACACAGAGAACAGTAACCATGGTGACAGGAGAGTGGACCAGACACAGGGAACAGTAACCATGGTGACAGGAGAGTGGACCAGACACAGGGAACAGTAACCATGGTGACAGGGAGAGTGGACCAGACACAGAGAACAGTGACCATGGTGACAGGAGAGTGGACCAGACACAGGGAACAGTAACCATGGTGACAGGAGAGTGACCAGACACAGGGAACAGTAACCATGGTGACAGGAGAGTGGACCAGACACAGGGAACAGTGACCATGGTGACAGGAGAGTGACCAGACACAGGAACAGTACCATGGTGACAGTGGACCAGACACAGGGAACAGTAACCATGGTGACAGGAGAGTGGACCAGACACAGGGAACAGTAACCATGGTGACAGGAGAGTGGACCAGACACAGGGAACAGTAACCATGGTGACAGGAGAGTGGACCAGACACAGGGAACAGTAACCATGGTGACAGGAGAGTGGACCAGACACAGGGAACAGTGACCATGGTGACAGGAGAGTGGACCAGACACAGGGAACAGTAACCATGGTGACAGGAGAGTGGACCAGACACAGGGAACAGTAACCATGGTGACAGGAGAGTGGACCAGACACAGGAACAGTAACCATGGTGACAGGAGAGTGGACCAGACACAGGGAACAGTAACCATGGTGACAGGAGAGTGGACCAGACACAGAGAACAGTAACCATGGTGACAGGAGAGTGACCAGACACAGGGAACAGTAACCATGGTGACAGGAGAGTGGACCAGACACAGGGAACAGTAACCATGGTGACAGGAGAGAGAATGGACCAGACACAGAGAACAGTGACCATGGTGACAGGAGAGTGGACCAGACACAGGGAACAGTAACCATGGTGACAGGAGAGTGACCAGACACAGGGAACAGTAACCATGGTGACAGGAGAGTGACCAGACACAGGGAACAGTGACCATGGTGACAGGAGAGTGGACCAGACACAGGGAACAGTAACCATGGTGACAGGAGAGTGACCAGACACAGGGAATAGTAACCATGGTGACAGGAGTGTGAACCAGACACAGGGAACAGTAACCATGGTGACAGGAGAGTGGACCAGACACAGGGAACAGTAACCATGATGACAGGAGAGTGACCAGACACAGAGAACATTAACCATGGTGACAGGAGAGTGGACCAGACACAGAGAACAGTAACCATGGTGACAGGAGAGTGGACCAGACACAGAGAACAGTGACCATGGTGACAGGAGAGTGGACCAGACACAGGGAACAGTGACCATGGTGACAGGAGAGTGGACCAGACACAGGGAACAGTAACCATGGTGACAGGAGAGTGGACCAGACACAGGGAACAGTAACCATGGTGACAGGAGAGTGGACCAGACACAGGGAACAGTAACCATGGTGACAGGAGAGTGACCAGACACAGGGAACAGTAACCATGGTGACAGGAGAGTGGACCAGACACAGGGAACAGTAACCATGGTGACAGGAGAGTGGACCAGACACAGGGAACAGTAACCATTCTGACAGGAGAGTGGACCAGACACAGGGAACAGTAACCATGGAGACAGGAGAGAGAATGGACCAGACACAGAGAACAGTGACCATGGTGACAGGAGAGTGGACCAGACACAGGGAACAGTAACCATGGTGACAGGAGAGTGGACCAGACACAGGGAACAGTAACCATGGTGACAGGAGTGGACCAGACACAGGGAACAGTGACCATGGTGACAGGAGAGTGGACCAGACACAGGGAACAGTGACCATGGTGACAGGAGAGTGGACCAGACACAGGGAACAGTGACCATGGTGACAGGAGAGTGGACCAGACACAGGGAACAGTAACCATGGTGACAGGAGAGTGGACCAGACACAGGGAACAGTGACCATGGTGATAGGAGAGTGGACCAGACACAGGGAACAGTAACCATGGTGACAGGAGAGTGGACCAGACACAGGGAACAGTAACCATGGTGACAGGAGAGTGGACCAGACACAGGGAACAGTAACCATGGTGACAGGAGAGTGGACCAGACACAGGGATCAGTAACCATGGTGACAGGAGAGTGACCAGACACAGAGAACATTAAACATGGTGACAGGAGAGTGGACCAGACACAGAGAACAGTAACCATGGTGACAGGAGAGTGGACCAGACACAGGGAACAGTAACCATGGTGACAGGAGAGTGGACCAGACACAGAGAACAGTAACCATGGTGACAGGAGAGTGACCAGACACAGGGAACAGTAACCATTCTGACAGGAGAGTGGACCAGACACAGGGAACAGTAACCATGGAGACAGGAGAGAGAATGGACCAGACACAGAGAACAGTGACCATGGTGACAGGAGAGTGGACCAGACACAGGGAACAGTAACCATGGTGACAGGAGAGTGACCAGACACAGGGAACAGTAACCATGGTGACAGGAGTGTGAAGCAGACACAGGGAACAGTAACCATGGTGACAGGAGAGTGGACCAGACACAGGGAACAGTAACCATGGTGACAGGAGAGTGACCAGACACAGAGAACATTAACCATGGTGACAGGAGAGTGGACCAGACACAGAGAACAGTAACCATGGTGACAGGAGAGTGGACCAGACACAGAGAACAGTGACCATGGTGACAGGAGAGTGGACCAGACACAGGGAACAGTGACCATGGTGACAGGAGAGTGGACCAGACACAGGGAACAGTAACCATGGTGACAGGAGAGTGCACCAGACACAGGGAACAGTAACCATGGTGACAGGAGAGTGACCAGACACAGGGAACAGTAACCATGGTGACAGGAGAGTGACCAGACACAGGGAACAGTAACCATGGTGACAGGAGAGTGACCAGACACAGGGAACAGTAACCATGGTGACAGGAGAGTGGACCAGACACAGGGAACAGTAACCATGGTGACAGTGAACCAGACACAGGGAACAGTAACCATGGAGACAGGAGAGAGAATGGACCAGACACAGAGAACAGTGACCATGGTGACAGGAGAGTGGACCAGACACAGGGAACAGTAACCATGGTGACAGGAGAGTGGACCAGACACAGGGAACAGTAACCATGGTGACAGTGGACCAGACACAGGGAACAGTGACCATGGTGACAGGAGAGTGGACCAGACACAGGGAACAGTGACCATGGTGACAGGAGAGTGGACCAGACACAGAGAACAGTAACCATGGTGACAGGAGAGTGGACCAGACACAGAAAACAGTGACCATGGTGACAGGAGAGTGACCAGACACAGAGAACAGGGACCATGGTGACAGGAGAGTGGACCAGACACAGGGAACAGTAACCATGGTGACAGGAGAGTGGACCAGACACAGGGAACAGTAACCATGGTGACAGGAGAGTGGACCAGACACAGGGAACAGTAACCATGGTGACAGGAGAGTGGACCAGACACAGGGAACAGTGACCATGGTGACAGGAGAGTGGACCAGACACAGGGAACAGTAACCATGGTGACAGGAGAGTGGACCAGACACAGGGAACAGTGACCATGGTGACAGGAGAGTGGACCAGACACAGGGAACAGTAACCATGGTGACAGGAGAGTGGACCAGACACAGGGAACAGTGACCATGGTGACAGGAGAGTGGACCAGACACAGGGAACAGTAACCATGGTGACAGGAGAGTGGACCAGACACAGGGAACAGTAACCATGGTGACAGGAGAGTGGACCAGACACAGGGAACAGTGACCATGGTGACAGGAGAGTGGACCAGACACAGGGAACAGTAACCATGGTGACAGGAGAGTGGACCAGACACAGGGAACAGTAACCATGGTGACAGGAGAGTGGACCAGACACAGGGAACAGTGACCATGGTGACAGGAGAGTGGACCAGACACAGGGAACAGTAACCATGGTGACAGGAGTGTGGACCAGACACAGGGAACAGTGACCATGGTGACAGGAGAGTGGACCAGACACAGGGAACAGGAACCATGGTGACAGGAGAGTGGACCAGACACAGGGAACAGTAACCATGGTGACAGGATTGTGGACCAGACACAGAGAACAGTAACCATGGTGACAGGAGAGTGACCAGACACAGGGAACAGTGACCATGGTGACAGGAGAGTGGACCAGACACAGGGAATAGTAACCATGGTGACAGGAGAGAGAATGGACCAGACACAGAGAACAGTGATTATGGTGACAGGAGAGTGGACCAGACACAGAGAACAGTGACCATGGTGACAGGAGAGTGACCAGACACAGGGAACAGTAACCATGGTGACAGGAGAGTGGACCAGACACAGGGAACAGTGACCATGGTGACAGGAGAGTGGACCAGACACAGGGAACAGTAACCATGGTGACAGGAGAGTGGACCAGACACAGGGAACAGTAACCATGGTGACAGGAGAGTGGACCAGACACAGAGAACAGTAACCATGGTGACAGGAGAGTAGACCAGACACAGGGAACAGTGACCATGGTGACAGGAGAGTGGACCAGACACAGGGAACAGTAACCATGGTGACAGGAGAGTGGACCAGACACAGGGAACAGTAACCATGGTGACAGGAGAGTGGACCAGACACAGGGAACAGTAACCATGGTGACAGGAGAGTGGACCAGACATAGGGAACAGTAACCATGGTGACAGGAGAGTGGACCAGACACAGGGAACAGTAACCATGGTGACAGGAGAGTGGACCAGACACAGGGAACAGTAACCATGGTGACAGGAGAGTGGACCAGACACAGGGAACAGTAACCATGGTGACAGGAGAGTGGACCAGACACAGAGAACAGTTACCATGGTGACAGGAGAGTGACCAGACACAGGGAACAGTAACCATGGTGACAGGAGAGTGGACCAGACACAGGGAACAGTGACCATGGTGACAGGAGAGTGGACCAGACACAGGGAACAGTAACCATGGTGACAGGAGAGTGGACCAGACACAGGGAACAGTAACCATGGTGACAGGAGAGTGGACCAGACACAGGGAACAGTAACCATGTTGACAGGAGAGTGGACCAGACACAGGGAACAGTGACCATGGTGACAGGAGAGTGGACCAGACACAGGGAACAGTAACCATGGTGACAGGAGAGAGAATGTACCAGACACAGAGAACAGTGACCATGGTGACAGGAGAGTGGACCAGACACAAGGAACAGTAACCATGGTGACAGGAGAGTGGACCAGACACAGGGAACAGTAACCATGGTGACAGGAGAGTGACCAGACACAGGGAACAGTAACCATGGTGACAGGAGAGTGGACCAGACACAGGGAACAGTAACCATGGTGACAGGAGAGTGACCAGACACAGGGAACAGTAACCATGGTGACAGGAGAGTGGACCAGACACAGGGAACAGTAACCATGGTGACAGGAGAGAGAATGGACCAGACACAGAGAACAGTGACCATGGTGACAGGAGAGTGGACCAGACACAGGGAACAGTGACCATGGTGACAGGAGAGTGGACCAGACACAGGGAACAGTGACCATGGTGACAGGAGAGTGGACCAGACACAGGGAACAGTAACCATGGTGACAGGAGAGTGGACCAGACACAGGGAACAGTGACCATGGTGACAGGAGAGTGGACCAGACACAGGGAACAGTAACCATGGTGACAGGAGAGTGGATCAGACACAGGGAACAGTAACCATGGTGACAGGAGAGTGGACCAGACACAGAGAACAGTAACCACGGTGACAGGAGAGTGGACCAGACACAGAGAACAGTAACCACGGTGACAGGAGAGAGAATGTACCAGACACAGAGAACAGTGACCATGGTGACAGGAGAGTGGACCAGACACAGGGAACAGTAACCATGGTGACAGGAGAGTGGACCAGACACAGGGAACAGTAACCATGGTGACAGTGGACCAGACACAGGGAACAGTAACCATGGTGACAGGAGAGTGGACCAGACACAGGGAACAGTGACCATGGTGACAGGAGAGTGGACCAGACACAGGGAACAGTAACCATGGTGACAGGAGAGTGGACCAGACACAGGGAACAGTAACCATGGTGACAGGAGAGTGACCAGACACAGGGAACAGTAACCATGGTGACAGGAGAGTGGACCAGACACAGGGAACAGTAACCATGGTGACAGGAGAGTGGACCAGACACAGGGAACAGTAACCATGGTGACACGAGAGTGGACCAGACACAGGGAACAGTAACCATCGTGACAGGAGAGTGGACCAGACACAGAGAACAGTAACCATGGTGACAGGAGAGTGGACCAGACACAGAGAACAGTGACCATGGTGACAGGAGAGTGACCAGACACAGGGAACAGTAACCATGGTGACAGGAAAGTGGACCAGACACAGGGAACAGTGACCATGGTGACAGGAAAGTGGACCAGACACAGGGAACAGTAACCATGGTGACAGGAGAGTGGACCAGACACAGGGAACAGTAACCATGGTGACAGGAGAGTGGACCAGACACAGGGAACAGTAACCATGGTGACAGGAGAGTGGACCAGACACAGGGAACAGTGACCATGGTGACAGGAGAGTGGACCAGACACAGGGAACAGTAACCATGGTGACAGGAGAGAGAATGGACCAGACACAGAGAACAGTGACCATGGTGACAGGAGAGTGGACCAGACACAGGGAACAGTAACCATGGTGACAGGAGAGTGGACCAGACACAGGGAACAGTAACCATGGTGACAGGAGAGTGGACCAGACACAGGGAACAGTAACCATGGTGACAGGAGAGTGGACCAGACACAGGGAACAGTAACCATGGTGACAGGAGAGTGACCAGACACAGGGAACAGTAACCATGGTGACAGGAGAGTGGACCAGACACAGGGAACAGTAACCATGGTGACAGGAGAGTGGACCAGACACAGGGAACAGTAACCATGGTGACAGGAGAGAGAATGGACCAGACACAGAGAACAGTGACCATGGTGACAGGAGAGTGGACCAGACACAGGGAACAGTGACCATGGTGACAGGAGAGTGGACCAGACACAGGGAACAGTGACCATGGTGACAGGAGAGTGGACCAGACACAGGGAACAGTAACCATGGTGACAGGAGAGTGGACCAGACACAGGGAACAGTGACCATGGTGACAGGAGAGTGGACCAGACACAGGGAACAGTAACCATGGTGACAGGAGAGTGGATCAGACACAGGGAACAGTAACCATGGTGACAGGAGAGTGGACCAGACACAGAGAACAGTAACCACGGTGACAGGAGAGTGGACCAGACACAGAGAACAGTAACCACGGTGACAGGAGAGTGGACCAGACACAGAGAACAGTAACCATGGTGACAGGAGAGTGGACCAGACACAGAGAACAGTAACCACGGTTACAGGAGTGTGGACCAGACACAGAGAACAGTAACCATGGTGACGGGAGAGTGGACCAGACACAGAACAGTGACAGAGCTGGGACAAGTGGTCGGATGGATCACGGGGTGTGTTCACAGGCAGATCTCTCCAAATGTGCTGAAATGTCTGCTTCCTCAGTATGAAGTGGGGGCACTGGTAGTCAATAGCCGTGATCAGGCAGACTCGAGGCGGACAGTGCCCAGGACGATGCCTGACATGGCACCTGTGTCAGTCCCTTGTGTTGTTGCACAGTGACCCGAGGGCTCTTGCTCTATGCTATCTCGAAATACAGGACTGCATTTCTCTGCAGTGGGAATCACGATTGAACACTTTTTAAATAAATTACTTATTTATTTTTATGTATGTGAGTGCACTATAGCTGTCTTCAGACACAGCAAAAGAGGATATCAGATCCCATTACAGATGGTTGTGAGCCACCATGTGGGCGCTGGGAATTGAACTCAGGACCTCTGGAAGAGCAGCCAGTGCTCTTAACTGCTAAGCTATCATCTCTCCAGCCCCATAATTGAATATCTTAAAATATATTTTTCTTTGCTCTATAAATCTACTACAAATCACCAACTGATAATTCATAGAGTAATTATATAATCAACGGATTCTAACCCACTTGGTGCTGCGATTCGTGCTTACTGAGCTGACGCTTCGGCAAGCACACATTTGGAGGATTCTTCCTGAAAACACCAACTACGGTAAACATGAGTCTTTTTCCCCAGAAAGTAAAGCAGCTATGTCCTTCTCACCCTCTAGATGACCCTATCTCTCCCTACACGGGCTGGCTGTTAAGTATTACGGAGGCCAAGCAGCCGCAACCCTTGCCCATGCCGTGCACCGGAGGATGCTGGGCCCCCTTGGTCGACTACCTCCCGGAGACCATCACTCCGCGGGGGCCGCTGCACAGGTGAGCGCATGCACAAGTGGAGGGAGATGGGAGCTCTGCTTCGAACGGACTCCTCCACCAGTGAGACAGGGACAGGGACTGGTCTCACCAAAGGAGGACCTTTTGAAATCCGTGTGACCTCGCTGACAGCTCCTAGAATGTTAGCAGTTTAGTGAAATCCCAGCCTGGGACCCTCTGAATTTTTCTTCTATACAATAGTGAGACTAAGTCAGTCTAACTGCCGGTTAGACTGCATGGAACCTAACTGGGGGGCTCAGCCTCCATTCTCCTACTTCAGTTCTTGTTGCTAGAAGATTCATAATTCTGTGATAAGATTAATGGATGTTTCCTGTACTGGGGCTCTGGAGAGAGCTGGAGAGAGGGGTCCACAGTTAAGAGCGCTGCGGCTCTTTCTGAGGACCTGGGTTCCGTGGCCAGCACCCACCTGGCAGCTGACACCACCACCTGTAACTCCTGTTCCAGGGGATCCAGTGCCCTCTTCTGGCCTCTATGGGTACTGCATGCATGAGGTTCGCATTTAGACACTCTTACAGAGTAAAACTAAATCTTTTAAAGATTCTACCTCCCTTGAATAAATATTTCTATCATGTTTCAGTGATCCTTAGCGGCACTGAATTCTGGCTTGACCTTTGGTGTATTGTTGTCCTCTGAGGACGTTTATGCTCACTTTTCTGTTTTGTTGGGCAGGTGTAATATTGCTGTGATTTTTATGACTGAGATGGTGGTGGATCACAGTGTGAGAGAAGACTGGGCTCTTCATCTTCCCTTGTTACTTCATGCTGTCTTCTTGGGTAAGACTGGATCTAAGGAGGATTCTAACCTACGGGATGATTAACATGCCGAGGCCTGGGCAGTGCTGGCAAACATCTTTAATCCCAGCACTCGGGAGGCAGAGGCAGGCAGAGCTCTGTGAGTTCAAAGCCAGCCTGTTCTGCAGAGGGAGTTCCAGGACAGCAGGGTACACAGAGACACCCTACCACATAGGCATGTGTTGTTTTGTTTTGTTTTAACATTTTAATTTTTTAAATATACTTTTATTTTTATGTATGTGAGTACACTATAGCTCTTCAGACACAGCAAAAGAGGATATCAGATACCATTACAGATGGTTTGTGAACCACCATGTGGTTGCTGGGAATTGAACTCAGGACCTCTGGGAGAGCAGTCAGTGCTCCTAACCACTGAGCCATCTCTCCAGCCCAGGCATGTGTTTCTTTGCACATAGGTTATACTCAGTTCTGAAATGAGTCTTTCCTCATTTCCTTCTGTAACACATACTGTTCCAGGCAATTAGTCATCGTGTAAAACTGACATTTCTGTAATCTAAACATATTAATGATGCATTTATAAGCCCAAAATATTGTGGGCTTACTTAGTGGTCTTTGGCTGAGGAAACAGATGCAGAGCCATGAGACCTTATCAAAGCAGAGAGAGACGTAACAGGGAATGTGGCAGGCTTAGCAGCTAGCTTGAGATGTCCAAGCATCAGGCAAGAGGTGGAGGGGAACCATCTAGAACGTCAGTTAAGTTAGAGAGCCTGGCGTGGTGGCACACACCTGTGATCCCAGCACTCAGCGGCTGATCGAGGCTCTCAAACTCAGAACCAGCCTGCTCTCCAAGCAAGACAGAGCTCACAAAGCCATGTTTTCATTAAACCAAAAGAACAACAACAAAACCACTTCAATAGCAGATTGGGGAAGAGAACACATCAGGAAAAAAGCCGAACTACATTAAACCCACAGAGGTCAAGAAAAGTCCACCTGTCAACATTTTATGCAAACCCTTTACTTAAGTCACAAAGTATCTTATTCTTCCTTAAGCCCAACAACTTTATGTTGGTAACGCAGACTAACAAAGGAGTCTTGCTATCCACAGAATCTCAGTGAGCTTTAGCGGTTGTTTATGTTAAGAAATTGTGCCCTCTGTTCCAGGTTTGGACCATTATCGGCCGGAAGTCTTCGAGCACAGCAAAAAGCTGCTTCTTCACCTCCTCCTTGCCCTCTCTTGCAACAGTAACTTCCACGCCATTGCCTCTGTACTCCTGCAGACCCGCGAGATGGGGGAAGCGAAGACACTAACCATGCAGCCTGCTTACCAGCCGGAGTATCTCTACACCGGTAAGAGGTGAACAGACCGCATCTCGGGTGGGAGGAGCACAGGAAGCCGTGGAGTTCACACAAGTTTCCCTTGGGGTGTTATGCTCGACTTACATGATAAAATGACACCCTGTTCCATGTAACCTCCAAAACGCCTTTTCATGGTTATTTTAAAATGCAGTTTTCATAAATCTTTTGTCTGCTGCCCTATGAGTACCTTCCTACTGATGTATTAGCACAGAAGGCTGATGTTGTGAAATAGGTGACTGTGCCCCCCCCCGCCCCACCTGAGCAGGCCAGGCAAGGGTGCAGGTGTCTCTCTTGTGCCTCTGTATTACCGAGAAGGGGTTTTTGCTGTATGGAGTCACATACAGCAAAAATGTTTCACTGAAATTTGACCAAACTCAAATATTAAAAAGCGAGAAAAGGGAGGTGGTTGCATGTATACATTTTTAAACTACGGTATCACTAGAGATTTTCAGTGTTAAACAAATATAAGAACAGTAAACACACACATTGTGTGTTCACAGGTACAAATGTGCACACATATTAGATACAAACTTAATCAAGCTCATAACCACATTTACTGAAAAACAGTATAGCTAGTGACTAATCTTGGGTAGTTCAGCTATTTATTGATCAGGCCAGATTATTCAACAGACACACATGTACCTCCCCTTTGCCTTGACATCTAGCCAAACCCCAGAGACTATCTCCCCAGGATGCCAGACACACACTGGTGTGTGCAGCAGTGTGTCTGAGGCCATAAGCAAACTAAACGATTGCACCAGGCTGTGGTGGTGCATGCGCCGGGCCACGATGGTGCACGCTTTCAATTCCAGTACTCAGGGGGAAGAGGCAGGCAGAGCTCTGTGAGGTCAAGGCCAGGCAGGTCTACAGAGCGAGTTCTAGGACAGTTAGGGCCACACAGAGAAATTCTGTCTTGAAAAAAACAAAGGAAAAAGATCGATATTGCTCATAAGCACATAACCTCAGAGCCACAGTCCACGTCACCTTATTCACACCCACCTCCAAGCCTCTGCAAGCCTGCTGGTGCCCTAGCCCTTTCTTCTGTTGCCTTACCGTCCCACTAGGTGGCTTGGACTTCCTGAGAGAGGAGCAATCATCCCCAGTGCCGGACTCCGGCCTGAACTCCAGCTCCACATCCTCCAGCATCAGCCTGGGGGGCAGCAGCGGGAACCTCCCACAGATGACCCAGGAGGTGGAAGACAGCGACGCAGCCACCGAGACGGACGAGAAGGCCAACAAGCTCATCGAGTTTCTGACAACCAGGTAACAGGGGCGCTGGGAGTGAGGTTGCTGCTCCAGCCCTTGCTGTTGGGAAGAGTTCCTGCTTCCTCCTGGTTGATAGAGTCCAGAGCAGATGCTGCGAGAGGTGTCACGTATCCCTCAATAGGATGGGTGGGCAGGGAGGTTTGGCGTGTGTGTATATATATATAATGATAAGATGACGCGGCAGACAGTGACACCCTGCATCAGCCTCAGATGGTTCTGGACGTTCTCAGAGTTAGCCGAGAACTTTATTCATTCGGAAGACCACTGACATTAGCCAGTTAACCCGGGGCACCTGCTCGGAGATCATGGCTTGCTTGCTCCAGAGTCAGAAGCCAGAAATAACAGGGAAAGAAGCCAATGTCGTCAGACATCAGCATCCAGGGGAACTACAGATGACCCCATTTTTTCAGGTCTTCCGGTTCCCCACATTAATCAGTAAGGCTCCAGAACTGCAGGTGCCCTGGGAGCTAGTGTTGTGTAAAAGCCTGCATACGGGCGACGTGCATGCCTTTCTGGGGGCTTCAGTCTTACACGTTAGGCTCACATCTGTCAACACTTAGAGTCTGACAGTCCTGCACGGTGGGAGTCACCTCATGCACCTGCATGTACATATGCAATGCCTGTGAAGACATGAGAGGGCGTCAGATCCCCTGGAACTGAGTTACAGATGGTTGTGAGGTCCTGAGACTCGAACCCGGCTCCTCTGGAAGAGCAGCCAGTGCTTTTAAACACTGAGCCATGGCTCCAGCCCCCCAGCCCATCCGTACTGTTCATGCACAGCTTTAGATACTAGAAGCCATTTTCTATTGGTTCCGTGGAATCTCACACCTTGGCAATAATTCCAAACACCAACATAAGCTTTTCTTATTGACAAACTCAGATATTTTATGACATTTCCCAAACAAAATACACACCTACAGTATGTCATACACTGCTCTTTTTATAAAAGCTTCTATATTCATTGATCCATTGATTGATTGATGATGGGTCGGTGGGGAAGGGGCCGGCCTCAGTGTGCAGGTGGAGGACAACTACCCAGAATCAGTTCTCTTCTCCCGCCATGTTGGTCCCGGGGATCGAACTCCGGTCTTCAGGCTTGGCAGCACACGCCCTGCCCATTGAGCCCTCTTGCTGGCCTACAACAAGAGATTTTGATTGTTGTAAATAAGTTTAAAATAATGGCAGTAGGGCGGGCGAGATGGCTCTGCAGATAAAGGCACTTGCCTAGAAAGTCTTGCAAAACAAGTTCAACCCCTGGGTCCCCACAAAGGTGGAAAGAAAGAGCAGAGCCCACAAAGTTGTATGCGGACCTGCACATGTACACGTGGCATGCGCACCTACAGAGTCACACCATAATCATGCATAACAATTAACTAACTCTAATTAAAAAAGCATCAAAAGCAAATCCCTACAAACCAGTTATTCTTGAGTAAATACAGAAGTTTTGATATACTTCTCCTGGTTAATTACTAAAGCTGCTAAAGTTTAAATATATATAAATATATATTTAGTAATATAATATAATACTATATATTATATTAGCCATTATAATATATTATGTTATATATTACAAAATGTATATAATATAATCAATAAATTATATGCGTATGTATGCTGTGTGTATGTATATATATACACACACATATATATATACATGCATATGTACATGTATGTAGGTACATATGTATGTATATATGGCTGGAGAGATGGCTCAGCGGTTAAAAGCACTGCTGCTCTTCCAGAAGACTCAAGTTCAGTTCTCATCACCAAAATCAGGCGGCTCACGACTATCTGTAACTCCGTCTCCAGTAGGATCTGGTGCCCTCTTCTGACCTCCATGAGCACTGCATTTATGGTACATACCTACACACAGATACACACACCTAAACATAACTAAAAATAATAATGTGGGCTGGAGAGATAGCTCAGCGGTTAAGAGCACTGCCTGCTCTTCCAGAGGTCCTGAGTTCAATTCCCAGCAACCACATGGTGGCTCACAGCCATCTATAATGGGATCTGATACCACCTTCTAGTGTGTCTGAAGACAGCTACAGTGTACTCATACACATTAAATAAATATTTTTAAAAAATAAATAAAAATGATAATATAATTTTAAATAGAATACACTTTATCTTGTGACTTAGAACCTCCTTGTGTGTCTTTTAACACAAAATGGCAGCCATGTATTTAACATCAGTATGTTTTGTTCTAGGGCGTTTGGACCGCTTTGGTGCCACGAAGACATCACACCCAAAAACCAGAACTCCAAGAGTGCTGAGCAGCTTTCTAATTTCCTGCGTCATGTTGTATCTGTATTTAAGGATTCCAGATCAGGTACCTTATCCTGTCTGCTAGTGTTCCCTCGTGGGGCTCACTCCGTTATGACAACATGTCGAACACTTCCAATGTCAGCTAACAGCAATAAGCGTTAAACCTTTTTGTCCATGTCCATGTGACAACCAAACAAATCAAAAGGCCTCTGGGGCCCCACCAGAAGAAGTTAATATTTTCACTGGGTCCTCCATTCTTGTCTGTTTCCCTAGAAAGAGGAACAGCAGTCAGCCAACTCAGTGACCCCCCCCCCAAACAATAGTGTCTCTGTTTCCTTTTCTTTCCCACCTGGTCAGGGGTTTCTGACGCCTGAACCCTTGCTTTGGCGAGAACAGTCAGGTAATATGTATCGCCTTTCCTAAAGTGTCTGTGTTTCCAGAACTGTGCATCAACAGAACAGACGCTTTGGCACCCGTTCTTGGACGTCTTTAGAATTCGTTAGATGTATCCGTATCTTTCTCCTACTTAAAAATGGATTTCTAACAACACTTCTTTACAAAACAAAGAAAGCCAGGCATGGTAGCTTATCCTATAATCCAGCGGTCCGAGGCAAGAGGACCGTTTCACGTTAAAGGCCAACCTACTACATAGTGAATTCACGGTTGCCCAGAACTACATCGTGTGAGGTCCTTTCTCAACGAAAGGGAGGGAGGAAAGGAAACTATTGTATACTTACATGTAAAACACAGCCCGGGGCCTGAAGAAATGGCTGGATCGGTAGAGCGCCCAGCAGGCTGGATGTCCGCAGGAATGCACCTGCGACCCCAGCACTCGGCATAGGGCAGGTGGACCGCCAGCGCTCACTGGGCAGCCAGTCTGCTGAAGTCGGCCAACTCCAGGTTCAGTGAGAGACGCTGCCACCAAAAGTGAGGGGAGAGAGAACCACTGAAGAGACACCCGGCATCGCCATGTGGCCTCCCGGTGTGTGTCTGTACACACGTGTAACATATAGACACAGATGAAAGCCAAAGAGCAATAGACTGATAGAAGGACAGTGTCAATAACAGTGCGTGTGTGGCGTGGGCCGTGGGCCAGACACTGTGTTGTTTAATTCATATAGCATCCTTGAGAGACAGCCTGTTGCTGTCAAGTCAAAGAGAAGGACGTGGGCTCTTAGGAAGCCTGTCTCTCCCAGAGTCACAAGCCGTCTGATTCAGAACCAGGATCACTTCCTACACTTCCCATGATCCATACATTTATTTTTTATTTTGAAACAGCTTAGTGTTGTTATTTCATCCCTCTGCTTGCTTATAGATTGTTTCCCTTCATTTTTAAATTTTATGTGTCTGGCTGTTTTGCCCACGCGTGTGTGTGTGTGTGTGTGTGTGTGTGTGTGTGTGCGCGCGCGCGCGCGCACCATGTGCATGCAGTGCCTGTGGAGGCCAGAAGAGGGCAGCAGATCCCCTGGAACTGGAGTTACAAGTGTTTGTAAGCCTCTATGTGGGTGCTGGGAACTGAACCCAGGTCCTCTGGAAAGAGCGGCAAGTGCTCTTAACCACTGAGCCATCCTTCTAGGGCCTTGTACTGGGCACTTTCACATGCCTAAGGCCTGGCATGTGCCAGGCAAGCCCTCTATTACTGAGCTAGAACCACACCCTGTTTTGTTTCTGAGGCAGTCAAAATGCGGGGTGGGTGGGTGGGGGACTGTTAGCTCGTTCTAACTCCCCTCGTATCCTCGTGACGTGGGTGTACCAGTGTGACGCACCAGGGCTTGCCCTTCACTCTTCTGGCCACAGGTTTCCATCTGGAGCAGCATTTGAGCGAGGTTGCACTGCAGACTGCCCTCGCGAGCTCTTCCAGGCACTACGCAGGCCGATCGTTCCAGATCTTCCGGGCCCTCAAGCAACCCCTGTCAGCGCATGCCCTGTCTGACCTCCTGTCCAGATTGGTGGAGGTGATCGGAGAGCATGGTGATGAGATTCAGGTATGGAATCGAGGGCCACTCAAGTGCCCTCTGCGACATAGCACTCCCCGAGAGTCCACAGGAGTTGCTTTAACCCTCAGAGCCACAATCATCAATCAATCAATATTTCATCAATCAATCAATATTTTAGGAGTTCACCTTTATTAGCCGGGCATGGCGGTGGACACCTTTAATCCCAGCACTTGGGAGGCAGAGGCAGTTGGATCTGACTTCAAGGTCAGCCTGGTCTACAAAGCAGGTTCCCGGACAGCCAGGACTACACAGAAAAAAACCTGCCAGGAGGAATGGGTGCGGGGTGAAAAGGAGCTAATTCTTATTATTTCCAAAAGTCACTCCAGGGGACTGTTTACAAATTTAGCGAGCTGATCACGTACTGTGACAAGAGCATCCTCTCAGTGTCTCTGGTGTCTGTCTGGTGTCAGGAATGGTGGTTTCTATGGCAGGTGCCAAGGGGTTGCTCTGTGTCATTTGGGTCTTTCCACCCTCTGCCGAGGACTCAGTCACGCAATGTGTCCAGGAAGGGCCCGGATCCCCGCTGTACATAAACAAGCCAAGCTCTGCCCTTTCCTGTCGATCTGGGGAGAGGATGGGAGGGTCCTGTGGAGACCCTATAGGTGCAGCCTGGGGGGCTGAGCAGGTTAGACCCAAGGGTGCTGAGAGGCTGTGAGGCTGAGGCTAGCCCTCTGCACGCCCAGTCTCTCTCCCTTCAGGCCATCAGCAGTCCCAGTCAGTCTCGCAGAGGCACAGAGCCCCTGACCCCTCACCTTGCCTCCTAATCCCTGTCTTTCCACACGCTGTGCCTCAATGGCCCACGCTTCCCCTCAGCAGGGTGCCACTCACCCTTCACATGCACACACATGCACACACGCACACGCGCGCACACACACATACACTCGCTCACGCACACCCTGCCCTGGTGTATTTTTCATCCCCTTGAGGTTGCCCAACTTAAGGAAATTAACCCTGATGGTCCTCAGCTGCCTCCTGAGCTGTGGGATTCCCCAAGTGAGACTTCTAATCTGATCTTAGACTTTGTAGATGAATGCCACCATGACTGCCTGCCTTTCAGAAATCCCACCTTGGTAGGAAGAGAGTTTGCCTAGGTTAGCTCATCCTCAGGAAGCTGGCAGCCCCCCGAACGCTATCTCTGTGTGCTCTGCAGGGGTACGTGATGGAAGCGCTCCTGACCCTGGAGGCCGCCGTGGATAACTTGTCAGACTGCTTGAAGAACAGTGACCTCTTCACGGTGTTATCTCGGTGAGGATCAGACAGTTGGTGTGTGAATAACAAATGTTCTGTACTGAATGTTGGGGAGAGCACAAAGAACAGGTGTGGATCTGGAAATCTACTTAGGGCCTAAAAAGTATGCTTGACTTTTTCTTTTATTAAGAAAAAAGACGAAGCTGGGCGTGGTGGTGCATGCCTATAATCCCAGCACTTGGGAGGCAGAGGCAGGCGGATTTCTGAGTTCATGGCCAGCCTGGTCTACAGAGTGAGTTCCAGGACAGCCAGGACTACACAGAGAAACCCTGTCTCGAAAAAACAAACAAACAAACAAAACAAAACAAAACAA